>CM040458.1:27882862-27910257 GCA_022758105.1 Pangasianodon gigas | reverse complement strand
GGAGGTGTGTATGTGGACCAGAATAAGTTGCTTTGCCATGCCGACACCATCCACTGGCAGGATATCGTGAAGAACGCTCGTCCCGATTACCTGGTGGTGCCGTCCAACAGCAGCAACACTTGTGAGGACCATGCAGATCTGTTTTTTTTTTTTAATCGTCTAAAGATTTAATCTCAGCTTCATAAGATTCTGCTTAAGGGTATAAATATTGTTAAGTGCTGCATTCCTCATGTGAAAATAAGACCTAATTATCCTCCAATCACAGCCTGTAATGGTGTAGAGAGAAATAGTATTAGACATTGTTTTGGCCAACTCTTTGGAGTGGGCTTTAATGAGCAACTCACTTCTTGCATGATACCACCGTAGTAAACATTTTAATGACCAAATAGAGGCAGATGATTTCTCAGAATCGTCTAGCGTTATTGGATTGGCCTGGCATTACCTTTATACATCAGAGAGTATCGGTCTGTGGCGTCTTCTGAACCGGCCGACGCTGTGTGTTCAATCCACCTGCCGCTTTTTTGATCGCTTTGATCTGACTTTCCCCTCACAGCAAAAGAGCACGACTCTACAAGCACGTAATCCACAGTGGAAGCATAATCTGCTGTTTTCTTCTTCTTCAGATCTAAAACAATGACCAGGAATAAGAGAAGTTCTTTTATCAAAGCCAGACATAATAAGCTATCATTTTATGCCGTTTTTTTTCTGGGAGCCACTTGTTTTCAACTTTTGGATGTTTAGATCAAGTTGAAAGCCACAGTAAACCACTGATGGGGTAAAAAAAAGGACACATTGCTTTAAATATAATGTTTTCTTGAGGCCAACATGTTTTAACCTGATCTCTATTCAGTGCAGTTGTAGTGTAAGGGCAAATGCTACACATGAGAATTTTAGTAACACTTTACTTAAAGAAAAACTCTGCCTGGAAACACAGTAAATATGTTTATGTTTCAATATTTGTAATGTGCTTTGCGAGTTGTTGGTTTGTACAGTATTCTTGTTATTCCCGTGAGATCGTAGATGTTGTTTGCTGCACTAATGTCGCAGGCGGACATTGTTATTAGCATCAGGGATAACGGTCAATTTTTTTTCTGTTACTTCAACACAAAAAGAGCGAGCGCTTTCCAGCGATATTCAATGGCATGTTAATGAGAAATCAAGCGTAGAAGTAGTGGATACATTGGCACAAAGGAAGTCTCAGGATGCGGCGCAGCTCTACGACACAGTTCCGCTGAGTTACAACAGAGACTCAGTGATCTACGAGATGACAAGTGTGATGCTGTTGATGACAGTATTACTTACATAAGAAACCCATATGTCAGCTGTACGAATGCTTTTTTTATACTTTCAAACTTAAATTTATTGTCATATCGTATTTATAACAATGTCATAAACACAAATGTGTATCTTCTATAACGTTAATTGCATTAGATGTCCATATGCCAGCTACATGGAATAAAATTTAATGGAATAGACACTACATAATTGCCTCAAACCTTCAAGAATGCAGTGTTAATAAAGACAAATGGATAATTAGCTAAATATATATTAGAAAAATAGGTATAGTAACAATTTTGAACAATGTACTGAGGCCTCTTAGGTCTTTCATGAATCCTCCATCACTGCTTTATAAAGGAACTATGCAATGCATGTAAGTGTGTGATGAAGGTCCATTGTAATAACCCTTCAAGTAAAGCTTTACCAAAGAACTGAAGGCTCTATATATGCTACTCTGTTGTCTCCCTACTAGGAGTGTAACACAATTCACACTATCTGTATCGGTATTTGGATTTAAACTTGATATGGGTGTGGCCTAAACTATGCCCCCAGAAACACTGGGAAAAAGTGGCAGCATGGTGCGTGAATTCTGCCTCTGACAGTTCCTCAACCTCAGCTACATCACTCCAGTTCGTTATTGGTCTCAACTGGTGATGTGCACAAGACTTTGTTTGTTTGTTTTTTAATTCCTGCTCGCACAGTTAATATCTTTGTAATGCCAAATGTTTTGAATTCTAAATAATATATTTGCGATCGGTTACATCCCTATGCCCTACCTAGTCTCCCAGTCCTGCCTCTTCAAATAACTTGACTTGAAAGTGAATAGGATGGGTGATAGAAAGACTCAGAAAACTTCATCGAAGCCACAAATGGATAGGTCACTGAGTTTTAGGAGAAAACTAGTGAGTCAGAGAAGGATATAAGAGAGAAAGCACTCTGGCGAGACACAGAGAGACTCAGCGAGACGGTGAGAGAGAACAGACAGTCTACCATTGGTGTAATTACTCTTAAGTGAAGTGGTCCAGGGACGGAGGTCAACACTTCACTGCTCACTAATCTCACACTATAATTACCCACAAGTCAATTAAAACCAGGAGGTAAAGCAGGCCGTACTGAAAAGAGAGACAGAGAGAGAGAGAGAGAGAGAGAGAGAAGACACCAAATTGAGAGTGCAACCCTAGCCATGGTTCTCTGGTGCAGTCAGAGGAAGCCAGCATCTTCGGTGAGTCAATCAAAAAGAGCTTAGTGTCTGACCGAGCCATCACTGTCTCCTCTAACCCACCTGCACAGTCTCACTGAGAAGGAAATCTGCTCGACTTTCTTCTCAGCCAGCATTAAAACCCCCAGATCAAAATTCTGTGCAGCACTGATTATCAGTGGGGCGGTACGAGTGTTCAAAAGAACCCCGCTGAGTGGCGGGTCTTGTTATAGAGCAGGTTTTTGCTAATTGCTAATTGGGATTGGTTTGAAACGTACTGCAAATGCACGTAAGCCTCAGAAGTGTTTTCGACAGCTTGCAGAGAAAAAAGGAAATAAGGAAAGAAAAAAAGAAAGAAAGAAAGAAAGGGATGTAATATCTGTATCTGCAATACCACTATATTTAAACCTGAAGTGGGCGTGGTCTAAACTCATGTCTCCTATCCATATCTGCATTTTAATCTGAATAATGTATTTGTAGTTGTTACATCCCTATAGTAAAAAAAAAAAAAAAAAAAAAGTTCCCTAATGAGCTTAATATTTGAATATTTGACTATGTACATGAAATAAACCTGTGCTTTGTATCTGTATTTTTTTTTCTTAATCATAACTGATTACTACTTTTCTGTTCTTTACTGATGTGATGAACATTATGGATACTTAAAGACATTAAATATGACTGTGATGTGTGTGTGTGTGTGTGTGTGTGTGTGTGTGCACGTGTTTTTAATTTTTTTTTCCAGGTCAGAGGTGCCATCGTGCCTGCAACGGCCGCTGCTG
This sequence comes from Pangasianodon gigas, assembly GCA_022758105.1. Taxonomy (NCBI): domain Eukaryota; kingdom Metazoa; phylum Chordata; class Actinopteri; order Siluriformes; family Pangasiidae; genus Pangasianodon; species Pangasianodon gigas. Next base: position 27,907,002 of record CM040458.1, on the reverse strand, counting down.
GGGCCCGAAAGAGAGCCAGTGTCAGAGCTGTGAGTCTCAGTCTCTCACTAAACATCTCATAAACTCAGCTTAATTCTAACATTGCAAGTCATTGTGTATGTGGAGCACTTTTTTTGTGAATATGTGGTTCATTTTAACTTAATCACATTAACATCATGAGAGGAAATAATGGAAGCAATTCCACAAAGAAGCGGTTAAAAAAAAAACAGCTATATCTTCCTTAGCCAAAAAGCAGCAATACTGTGTGGTATATTGTATGTATGGTATACTGTGTGATATTCGTGCATTCTGAGAGAGAGAAATAAAAAAGCGTAGTTTAGATCACAGCAACAGCAAAGAAGCCACTTTATCAAATCAAATCAAATTAAAGTTTATTTATAGAGCACTTTTTTAAATCAACAATTGTTTACCAAAGTGCTGTACAAGCATAATCAAGATAAAACAAATTTCACACATTAAAAAAAAAAGTAACAGACATTAACACTGACCAGATACATAAAACAGCTGAGTTGGTAAGTTTTAAGACTGGATTTAAAAACAGCAAGTGTTTGGGCCTGCCTAACATATAGAGGCAAGTTATTCCAAAGTTTTGGGGCTGCGACAGCAAAAGTCCGGTCACCCCTGCTTTTCAGCCTTGTTACAACCAAGAGTAAACGGTCAGCAGACCTAAGTGCTCTCGATGGATCATGCGGCTGTATTAAATCAGAAAGGTAACTTGGTGCCAATCCCTGTAATGACTTATAAACTAAAACCTTAAAATCAATTCTAAAACGAACGGGAAGCCAATGAAGAGATGCCAATACGGGTGTAATTTGTTCGTGCTTGCGCGTCCCTGTTAACAGACGAGCAGCGGCATTTTGTACCCTCTGTAAACGTTTGAGGGAGGCCTGATTGATACCTACATACAGGCCATTCCAATAGTCAAGACGGGTCGAGATAAAAGCATGTATGACCCTTTCAAAATCATTAAAAGACAAAAAAGACTTGACTTTGGATAATTGCCTCAACTGGAAAAAGCTAGATTTAATTACTGAATTAATTTGTTTATCCAATTTAAAATCACTATCCATTATAACACCCAGGTTTTTAACATTTGGCTTTACATATGGTTTTATAACACTCAAATCTAAATCTTTAGAAAGTGAAGAACTCTTAACTATCCAAAGAACCCTTAAGGAACACATTTTTTTGAAAGAGTTTACTTTGTGTGTGTTTTGTTCTGAAAATCGAGGCATCAGCTTTTTCAGACGATGTCTGTTTTGTCAGTTGGCTTGAATATAAGTCGAGTAATAAAGCACTGCTGTGTTGCTCTCTTTTGCCTGGGAGAAGTGTTCATCACCGCGCTACTTTCGTTCCATTAAGATCTGAGCGATCGATGGCCTGAAATCTAAAATCTGGCAGCTATAGAGGCGTAGTCTTCACGCTCGGGGTTCAGGATGCAAAACGCAACACTGCACATATTCTTTCTCACGTCAAGCTATCAGTGTAAAAATCGAGCGCACAAGAACTTTAACAAACTTTAACAAACTCTGTTCGAATAAGGGTCAGAATCAGTGTTTTTTTAATCCTCTTTTTTTTTTTTCTAAAACCTGCCCTAATTAATCAAACTGTCCTGTCTGCATTCTCCATCCCTTGTCTTTATTTTACAGATGTCTCTTTCATTTCACGCTGTGCTTTCCTCCATCTGGAAATCTCCATTTCCTCTGTGTAGCTATCATTTTCCACCTGACACCTTTTCTCTCTCTCTCTCTCTCTCGTTTTTTTCCTCTTGTCTCTTGTCTCCCTTTGTCTTTTGCTCTGTTTTGTGCTTTTAGTTCTGTTGTGTGTCTCGAGCAGCTTTTAGAGAGGTCTGTTACTGTAATTTTGTCAATCGCACCAGACAGCTGCCTTATGAACACAGTTGTTTGGTGGTCTTTCTTTCTTTTTTTTTTTTTTTTTTTTTGAACTAATTTTCTTTGCTCACATAATTCACCATTATCCCGTCTCGTCCCAGCTGCTTCTACGCAACTTTCTCAACTTTTAGAACTGATTTCAGTGCACTTTAATTTGCTTTGTGAAGCGCATTTAACAATAGACATCACAAAGCAGATTTACAGAAATCTGCCAGGAGAAAAAATATGATTTTATTACAGATTATAGAACAGTTATTAAGTGAAATGGTTTCTTCTTATGGATAGAAGGGAGTAGGGACGATGAGTGATGACTCGTGATGAGTTATGAAAGTTGCAGTAAGGGTTAAGGGCAGGTTAGAGTTCATATCTTTTCTTATGACTTAAATTTGGATGAAATGTTTTTCAGCGAATGAGATCAAACTGTACTACTATTGCTAATTATTACTAAATTTCTACAGATTGGCCATGAGATCGGTTTTTTAAGAGCGGGGTTGTATGACGAGATGAAGCAGGACACAAGTGTGTTTTCTCAGCCTGGTATTTAAAGTCTGTGATAATAAAAGAAAGGGTCTAAACAAGGAACTACAGAACACAGAAACTAGGAAGCTAGGAAGCTCTGACTGAACAGACAGAATAAGACTTCGCAAAGAAACACACAGAATTGTATAAATAGACAGACTAATTAAGAACTAAACTGAAAACAGATGGATGAGAGCAAATGACAAGACAAAGGGCAGAGACAAGACCAAGAATGGAAAACAAACAATGTGATAATAAGAGCACGGGCGGTGCAGAAAAAAAAAAAAACACTGTGCTCTGAGGGAATTCATGACAAGAGCAGTCACAAAAACATAGCATATAGAGTATGATGTCTCATGGAGTAGAATTAACACCCAGTGATATAGAGGATCATAAATGAGTTATTCATTTAGAGGAAAAAAAATTATTTCAGTAGAAATTTCTATGGAGGATGACAGAACTAGGTCGTAAGAAAAGGTTCAAACCCTAACCGATCTCAAATCCTAACTTTAACTTTCAAAACAATTTTATATGAATTGAGTCGCATGAATTATTACGAATTAATAGTATTAGACCAGATTAAATATGGAATAAAACACTATGGGTTGTGCTGTTATGGGAAATAATAATCGAAGTGGAGATGTGATGTTGCCCAACGTGAAGGTGGAGTCAAGTATGTGAGTGTTTAAGTGTTTTATTGCTTTCTCTTATACCACAGCAACTTCCCAAAATTTTACGTTTAAAGAATGATACTTTATGCTTTCTGTCCATTTATTGTTACATTTAATGTTGTAAAATAATTGATGTGGAGCATACGTCACTGTGAATGAGCTGTTACTGTAGAAAAGATAACTTGCTCACTATTGAGAACAAGCTCATTATTATGCACTATTATTATTTTTAGTAATAGTAGTGGTAGTAGTAATATACTGTACCTCTGCCTCATGGCACACTTTCTTGCACTTGGACAATATCTAACTATAAACATCCTTATTTTTGTATAGAAACAACCCCCTATAGATTTCTATTAGATTCTCTCTTTTTTTTTTTTGCACTGAAATATCTTATTGTATTTATGTTTATCTGTGAATGTTTGTCTTTTGATACTACTGTAACACTTCCCTCAGGATCAATAAAGTTTCTATCTATCTATCTATCTATTCTGACCAATCAGATTTGAGTATTCAGCAGCACTGTGGTATAAAGCACACAGCAAAATGTGTTGCAAGTCCTTAAAAACACAGTATGTTTTTATTAATAAATAAATAAATCCATATTTTTATGACAGATCTCTCAGACTGTTTACTGTTCAGACTTATTCTTCATCTTAATAGTGAAGCATTATTTGTTGTCCTTGATGAATTGTTGCAGGTGAAAACTTCTGCTCTATATATATATGTATGTGTATATATATACACACACACACAGTCAGGTCCATACATGTTTGGACAGTCACACAATTTTCATAATTTTGTCTCTGTACACCAACACAATGGATTTGAAATGAAGCAATCAAGATGTGCTTGAAGTGTAGACTTTCAGCTTTAATTCAAGGGGTTTAACAAAAATATTGCACTAACCATTTTGGAATTACAGCCATTTTTTTTACATTTTCCATTTTCTCCACTTTCACAGGCTCAAAAGACAATTGACTGATAAGCAGTTTTATGGCCAGCTGTGGCCTGTTTCCTAGAAATTTCATGACAAATTAAGGAGATGAAAGGTCTGGAGTTGATTCCAAGCATTGAATTTGCATTTGGTAGCTGTTCATGGGAACTCTCAATATGCTGACCAAAGAGGTGTTGATGGAAGTGAAGGGGAGGCCATCATTAGGCTGAGAAAACAAAACAGACCTATCAGAGAGATAGCAGAAGCTTTAGGAGTGGCCAAATCAACAATTTGGTACATTCTTAAAAAGAAGGAATGCACTGGTGAGCTCAGCAACACCAAAAGGCCTGGAAGACCACGGAAGACAACTAAAGTGGATGATTGCAGAATCCTTTCCTTGTTGAAGAAAAACCCCTTCACAACATCTAGCCAAGTCAAGAACACTCTTGAGGAGGTAGGCATATCATTGTCAAAGTCCACAATCAAAAGACGCCTTCCTGAATGTAAATATAGACGGTTTACCTCAAGATGCAAACCGCTGGTAACACCTTTCAAGAACAGAAAGGCCAGATTAGATGAAAAAACTCTAAATAAAACCTGATCAGTTCTAATGCAAGATTAACTTGTGCCAGAATGATGGGAAGAGAAAAGTATGGAGAAGGAAAGGAAGGGCTCATGATCCAAATCATACCACATCATCCGTCAAACATGTGGAGGCAGTGTTATGGCATGGGCATGCATGGCTGCCAATGGAACCAGGTCCCTGGTGTTTATTGATGCAGTGGCTGTTGATAGAAGTAGCAGGATGAATTCTGAAGTGTATAGAGCTATACTTTCCGCTCAGATTCAGTCAAATGATGCAAAACTGATAGGACAGCGCTTCACAGTACAGATGGATAATGACCCAAAACGTGCCGCAAAAGCAGCCCGAGAGCTTATGGGGCAAAGAATGTTCTTAAGTGGCCGAGTCAGTCACATGACCTCAACCCAATTGAGCTGCTTTTCACTTACTGAAGACAAAACTGAAGGAAAAAAGACCCACAAACAAGCAGAAACTGAAGGTGGCTGCAGTAAAGGCCTGGCAAATCATCTCCAGGGAGGAAACTCAGCATTTGTTGATGTCCATGGGTTCCAGACTTCAGGAAATCATTAACTGCAAAAGATTTGCATCCAAGTATTAACAATAATCCTTATATTTATAATTATTTAAGTTTGTCGAATTACTTTTGAACCAGTGAAAATGGAGGGACTTTGTAAAAAAAATGGCAGTAATTCCTAAATGGTTAATACGATATTTTTGTTAAATCCCTTGAATTAAGGTCAAAAGTCTACACTTCAGTCACATCCTGATTGCTTCATTTCAAATTCATTGCAGTGGTGTACAGAGGCAAAATTACAAAAATGTGTCAACTACTTATAGACCTGACTCTCTCTCTCTCTCTCTCTGTATATATATATATATATATATATATATATATATATATATATATATATATACTTTTTTTTTCCCAAGCTCTTCTTTATGCACATAAAGAGTTTCTTGCCTGTTTCCACACAGTGCATGCTAGATGAGATGAAAAAGCAGGCTGGCTATTTTTCCTTTTTCACAGGTGTTCTCATTTACATTCTCCCCTACTCACACACACATACACAACACTTGCGAATCTGAACATGCATGGTGAAACACATGCTCAGACACATTGGAGGGTCACAGGGATTATCTATACGTGAGAATGCATACAGAGATGGTAAACACAGGAATAGAGGTACATATGATCAGGGAGATCAGGGAGATTATCTGACCTCAACAAACACACGGTTAGAAAAAAAAAGTCACAAAAACATGAAAAATAAGCAGAAAAAAATCTTAAGGTAAACACATGAAAACCCTGGTGGTTTCTTAAGTCTTGAATATTCATGTGAAATGATCTCTGTAAAAATCTAAATGCATTTAAAATCTTTAAATCTAATCATTTAAACGATATTTAAATACATCAATCTCTCTGAAAGCATTCCTAGTATGCTTTGTGATAACTTTGTGCTCCAAGACTTCCACATTTACCATATAAAAGACACAGAAAGGGTAATATTTCAGTAAGAGAAGCATTAATTATGACAGTTTTGTGGGCGTGGCCAGTTTATGCATGCAAATGAACATTGATTGACATATCCTGCCTAATGAACATACTGTCTGAACAATATACCTCTCTTGTGCACTAGAGATTTAAGGAGTTATCTTTGTAGTAAATCAAGTCAATCAGCTCATCTGAACTAAGAGAGATGACTCTTTCGATCCATAAGTGACTCACCGCGTCCGTACGTCTGTCCGAGATTCTTACTAGCGTGATATCTCAAGATCGAGCGGTTGTATGTTTGCAGGATTTTTTGGAATTATTACAGAATAATATTATGTATATTGTATAATCAGTGTAACCAGTAGATGAACTAGAATCGATCCAAACAGGGTCAAGGTCACAGCAAGGTCAAATGTCTGAAATAGTTGTTCTTCAATGGCTTTATTTCTTGTTTGTAACATAGATTTTACATACACGTTCATGTTCAAGCCTATTTTCTGTCTATTAAATATTCTTGTTATCGATTTTTGTCTGTCAGTCATACAGTAGGTCCATGTTGACTGGGAATTCCAGTTTGAATTTCCAGTCCATTCCACTTTTCCGTGTCAGAGGGCAGGTTTTTCCGTGCATTGCAGCATCAATATGACCGTACCAACTGTGTCTCTACTTAACCTTCGTTTAAAATAGAATTTAAAGTTGATTTTTATCTGTTTATTCTAATCAGTGTTCACCACCCCAATTCACACACCCCATGTTAGCATCACTGGATTACTTTCCACAATCTAGTGGCAGATACACAGAGAGAGAGAGAGAGAGAGAGAGAGAGAGAGAGCATCCTTTGTCAATAGGTGCACTTGTAATTACTGAGAGAAATTGCTAATCCCTGTTCACACAGGACTATTTTGTTATTATAGTTGCACAAAGACAAACCAGCTAGCTAACATTGCCCCAGCCTTCCCTGCAAAATGTCACATGACCCAGGGCCCACCAATAATTGCCTGTTTTTTTATTCATGCATGTAAAGAATATATTGAGGTGAAAATGTGGTGTGACTGTTGCTTCGGAAATGGCCTTCGGTGATTAATGATAACATTTTATTAAATAGTACTTGATATTTAGATATGTTGAACCCACTTACCCTATCTCTCTTTCTCTCTCTCTCTCTCTCTCTCCCTCTCTCTCTCTTTCTCTCTCTTTTTCTCTTTCCCCATCTCTGTCTCTCAGTGACTAAGACGGTGTGCGCTGAACAGTGTGATGGTCGTTGTTTTGGTCCGTATGTCAGTGACTGCTGCCATAAGGAGTGTGCAGGAGGCTGCTCGGGTCCCAAAGACACCGACTGCTTTGTATGTATATACACACACACACACACACACACACACACATTTACATTAACTTAAATTATGTATTGTCACCAATACTTATTTAAGGCAATAAAGATTATGATAACTGCTAATTAGGATAAAACGCTTGGGGGTGTGCTGTTATGGGAACATCATCAACAACGGTGTGGTGTGATGAAGCAGGATTAATGTTTCCACTCTGAAGTTCATTATTTTCCTATAACTACATGAAACCCAGAGTGTTTTATTTGTGCATTAATATAAGTCTGTGATTTGCAGCTGCACTACTAGAGCTGCTTTTGTAGAAAATTAATCAACACATTCTAACCAATCAGAATCAAGCATTCGTCATTGCTCTGGTATAATACGATGTAATTACTGTTGGTTGTTGTCCTTAATATTGGAAACAGTGACACACTTTTTATTTGCGGCATGCTCTAATGTACACTGCTACACACACACGCACACATCCATGCACACACACATGCACACACACCTTCACACAAAGGCAGGAAGGTAATAAGTCATGTCCAAATCAAATATTTGTAGAGAATATTCTTCTGAGGTATCTTCATCTGGCTGATTATTAAAGGCAGCGTACATATTGCCTGTATAACCTTTTCTGTGGTACATATCCCATAATCCCTTGCATCAGCCCAGGCGCTGCAGTCAGCCTGTACAAAATGGTGGCAAAAAACACCACAGAGAGTGAGTAATTTGTGCATAAGCAGGTAGTCCTTAAGATTTTATTTTTGATGAAAAATAGCTGGTGTCCTCACAAAATATTCCTTCTATTATGTCGTTTATCTTAAGAGACTTTTGAGGTTAGTGACGTTAATGTGTTTCGGTGCCTTGGTAACATTGTGACGTCCTACAGAGCTACTTTCACTGCTGTGTTTTTATTTTTAACCTTTTATTCAGATGAACAGTGAAGTCTGTATAAAGCACCCATGCTGCTTTTTAGAGGAAAACCTCCTGAAAAAATCAAATTGGCTTGATGGAGTGCTAATCCTTTATTAATGGCTTTATTAATGCTTCTGGAGTTATCACACACATTTGATTGCACACACATGATTGCGTGTTTTTCACAGGTGAGTAGTATGTAATCATGTGCAAAACACATACAGTAAATGCATTTCAGCATTATATTTCTGAAATTTCTCTCATGAAAAATAAAGGTACATGCCCTACATGCGAAAAATGAAAATGTAAAAGTAAAGTGAACCACGTGAGGGAGGAAAACATGTGGAAATAAATGAGTCATGAGGGAGAAAAAAAAATCATGTAAAAATATACTACTTATGTGAAATGTGAAAATAGAAACACATTCACTACATGCAGACCCAGATTATAATAGGGACTAGATGGGGGTGAAGCCCTAGGGCCTGAGCTTGGAGGTGGCCAAATGTGGATGTAGCCCTACCTCACATTGCCTGTTACCAATGCCTCAGGAGAGTGCTCCTTTTCTGTTGTTGTTGTTGTTGTTGTTCTTTTGGCTGCTCCCGTTAGGGGTCATCAAAGCAGATCACCTTCCATCGTCTGCATATTGATTTGGCACAGGTTTTACGCCGGATGCCCTTCCTGACGCAACCCTCCCCATTTATCCTGGCTTGGGACTGGTGCTGAGAGTGCACTAGCCTGTGCACCCGCAGTGGCTGGGGTTGGTGCCCAGCGTGGGGCTCAAACCCATGATCCTGAGATCAAGATTCCCAATCTCTTGTGATCTGCTATTGGACAGGAGCGACTGAACCACATGATACGCATGTCCCTGGAATGTGTCATGGATAGAGATATGGATTATCAAAGATTTCGCCTCTCATAAGGCCAGGAAGAAGAGCTTCTAATGCTAAGATGCTCTAAAGCACTTAGAGGCCCCTCATTTCATGAACTATAAAAAATAATAATAAATATGAAACGGAAGGCTACTATTGAACCTATTCATACTATCTAGAATTCACAGTAGATCTGCACCTGCATTCTGTATGCTGCAATGTACAGTGCTGCTTCATCTCACAGTGCTGAGATTCAGATTAAAATCAACACCTATCTACTGTGCCTGATGCAAGTCAGACAGTCGCCTAAAAACAATTTAGAAAAGCATCAGGTGTTGGCAGTGGCCAGGAATTAATTTCAAGAGGAATGAGGAAATACATGAATTAAAATCACCATGTGATCTGTACAATTCAGCTGAGAAGTGTAACATGTTCGATTTTGAGTGGATGATGACATGAATTTTTTGTTTTAATCATCAAGTTCACGAGCTATTTTCCACCAATTTTTCCCTAAAATAAATAAATAAATAAAAAACCACTACTGAAGTTTCAGAGCCTAGGGTATTGGTTTTAAGATAATACGTTAAATATGAATAGTTTTAGTTTACACCCTTTGAGGGATCACAAAAATGGTGCTGTGGCCCTGCTTTAAATGTACTTTTTATAACCAATGCTTGTGATGCTGTAAATATAAACATTGTAAACAGTGTTGCTCTGAATTCACATTAGTGTTTAATAGACCTGCTTTCACAGTTCTGTGTTACAGCTGTGGAAGCGTAAATAATAGTGTTTCAAAACTTCTGGTGAGATAGTGAACAATGCCAGTGAATACAGCTCACAATCACTCCAGTGTCTCTAAATTAATAAATAATTCAAGCAAGCATCCATACTTGGTTGGGGCCATGTAGCTTATATTTTTATAATACATACCTGTGAGTGTGTACCTTTGAATGTGTGCCTGAAATCTAGCATTTAGAGTAACATAGGGTAACAAGATGGGTTAGGGTGGCCTTGGTGTTGACCTACCCCCAGGGCCCTGTGTGGTCTTAATCTGGGCCTGACTACATGTTAAAAAATAACAGGTAAAATTAAAAATGATCATGTGTGAAAATCACATGTGAATGTAAATTAATCATGTGGAAAAAAAATATGTGATAAAAATGAATCATGAAAAAAATCCAGTTCCAGGAAGGCTTCCATATCATCCTGTGGAGAAAGCTTGTGGGGCATCGGCAGATTGCAGAAAGCTCCAGAGATTCTGGAGTCTGTCCTTAGCCTGCCCTTAAGCTAGTGCTTTAAAGTGATGCTGGTGTCTAGTTTGCAAGTCGAGGATGGCTCTGTGTTGAGCCTGGTGGATGCTGGCGAGGGACTTGATCAGAGGGAGGATCAGGGGCATATCAGTCCCCAAACTCGGGTTTCGGCACCATTCTGTTAACTCTGCTCAATGGGATTAAGGATGCAGAGGAAAGAAATGGACAGAGTGGAGTTCTTCTTCTTCTTCTTCTTCTTCTTCTTCTTCTTCTTCTTCTTCTTCTTATTATTATTATTATTATATTTGAACCACTTTTGTTCATCTTACAGTTCTGTTATTTGTTCCTTTGTATACATTATATTTTGATTGGACAATGTCCACTTGGTCTATTATGGATGCATCAAGGAAGGGGAAATCAATTGAGAAAACTGATTAAAAACATTAACTTAAACCATTTAGGTTTAGAAATGTATTACTTTGAGTGAAGCAAGTTTATAAAGATTTGAGTTTACTTAACTTAATTTTTCACACTTCCTTAAATCTACTTAAATCTACTAAGTTAATTTTAAAGAACGAATTAAGTCAATTTTGAAAATGCCCTTTAATTTATAATGCTATGTTAAAAAAATACAAAGGTTTTATAGTGAATAAATTATCCTCAATGCGCAAGAAATCTAGGAGGCGTGTCACTCTGTGTAATAACTGTCACTGAGAGGCTGCATGAATGTACATTCTGGGCTAGAAAGAAATCAGCTTTGCTTATTCATACTATTCCTTTTTCCTTTTTTATGTACGACTAGTGGTGGTGCTGTTGTGATTGGTTCCACACAAGTCAAAAATCTACTAATCTACTTTAAACCATTACAGCAAATACAAAAATGCCAAAAAGTAAGCCTTATTTTTATGTATTTTTTCCTTGGAACAGAGCACATTTACACCAGCTGGTCCTATATTATATATAAATAAAACCATGTGACTAATCCTGCTTTTAAGACTGTTTAATGGTGATTAGATTTTGATCTATTCCAGGCATGCACTAACTTTAATGACAGCGGGGCGTGTGTGACGCAGTGTCCTCAGCCCTTCGTCTACAACCCTACCACCTTCCAACTGGAACACAACCCTCGCGCCAAGTACACATACGGAGCCTTCTGCGTCAAGAAGTGCCCACGTAAGACCCGCCACAACACACACACTCATCTCATCCAGCATTTCTGTGTGTTTAGGACATCTGTGACATGTGATGTTTTAAACACTGTCTGGAGATATACACCGATCAGCCATAACATTAAAACCACTGACAGGTGAAGTGAATAACATTGATTAACTTGTTACAGTGGCACCTGTCAAGGGGTGGGATATATTAGGCAGCATATATTAGGGGTGTTCCCAGTATGCAGTGGTTAGTACCTACCAAAAGTGGTCCAAGGAAGGACAACTGGTGAACCGGCGACAGGGTCATGGGTGCCCAAGGCTCACTGATGCACTTGGGGAGCGAAGGCTAACCAGTCTGGTCCAATCCCACAGAAAAGCTACTGTAGCACAAATTGCTGACATAAAGTTAATGCTGGCTCTGATAGAAAGGTGTCAGGACACACAGTGCATCACAGCTTGCTGCGTAGCCACAGACCGGTCAGAGTGCTCATGCTGACCCCTGTCCACCATCGAAAGCTCCTACAATGGGCACCTGAGCATCAGAACTGGACCATGGAGTAAAGGAAGAAGGTGGCCTGGTCTGATAAATCACGTTTTCTTTTACATCATGTGGATGGCCGGGAGCGTGTGCGTCGCTTACCTGGGGAAGAGATGGTACCAGGACGCACTATGGGAAGAAGGCAAGCCGGCGGAGGCAGTGTGATGGTCTGGGCAATGTTCTGCTGGGAAACCTTGGGTCCTGCCATTCATGTGGATGTTACTTTGACACGTACCACCTACCTAAACATTGTTGCAGACCAAGTACACCCCTTCATGGCAACAGTATTCCCTGATGGCAGTGGCCTCTTTCAGCAGGATAACGCGCTCTGCCACACTGCAACAAGTGTTCAGGAATGGTTTGAGGAACATAACAAAGAGTTCAAGGTGTTGACTTGGCCTCTAAATTCCCCAGATCTCAATCCGATCGAGCATCTGTGGGATGTGCTGGACAGACAAGTCCGAACCATGGAGGCCCCACCTCGCAACTTACAGGACTTAAAGGATCTGCTGCTAACATCTTGGAGCCAGATACCACAGCACAGCTTCAGAGGTCTTGTGGAGTCCATGCCTTGACAGGTCAGAGCTGTTTTGGCGGCACTAGGGGGACCTACACAATATTAAGCAGGTGGTTTTAAAGTTATGGCTGATCAGTGTATATACAGATAAAATATTGTTTTCCCCTAAGGATATCAAGTTCAGAAAAGATCAGAGGATATCAGGTTGAGAAACACTTCAAACCCACTGAAAGACCTTTTTTCCTGTGTTTACAGACTTAGCTGAAGGTTTTTATGCTTCGCTAGCCTTTGGAGAAAAGTTTTTCAGGGTTTTCTCTTAGGCTGTGTGAGTTATTCATGTCATATTGGCAAGTTCTGTGCTAGTGACCAGCAGGTCATGAGTTCAAAACATGCTGAATCAATACTGTCTGACCAATCAGATTGAGAATTCAACAGCACTCTGGTATAAATATACTGTATCTTCCATCACTTGTTTATAATTTTTTAGAAATTATATAATTTAGAAATAAAATAAATAATTTAGAAATAACTTTCGGAGAGACGTTCGAACCTATAACTATTTCATATTTCCGTGTTATGCTGTACCTCAATCATCAAACTCCTGTAGCCTGTAGCAAACAGTATGTTGTTTGTGTACATGTCTCGCTATTTTAAACCATTCACTTCCTGTGTGGGTGTTGCTTAGAAGGTGAAGCCATGAATAGAGTGAGGTGTGAGACTGAGACAGATAGAGCAGGAGGCCTGTTCTCCTCCTGGCTGGATTTTCTCTCAGCAGCACAGCGATCATCCCATGATGTAGGGATTTAGTGTAGAGCGAGTTGTTCTCCTGTAGCTGACTCACTCTGGCTCACTGCAAGGATGCTGATGTTTATCCGTCTGTCCCACTGATGTTCCACGCAGCTCTCACTATGAAGATTTGTCTAGACATATGCTGAAAAAAGTGGGACCACTTTAGGATGAGAAGTGTTCGCAGTTTATGTAGATTAAATAGTGTTCATGTGGTTTGATGAAAAGTTTCAGCTTGCCGTGTTATTGTTATGTGTGGTGTATGTGACTACACCTTCTGTGTTGTTCTTGCAGATAACTTTGTGGTGGATCACAGCTCGTGTGTCCGTGCATGTCCCAGCAACAAGATGGAAGTGGAAGAGAACAAGATAAAAATGTGCATTCCCTGCACTGACATATGCCCCAAAGGTACCCCCATCACACCTAATACACTCTGTCCATCCATTCAATTAACCTAAAATCTGCCCCAAGGTAACCACCCACACCTATAACACTCTGTCCAACTATTCAGTTAACCTAAAGTCTGCCCCAAACGTACCCATCCACACCTATAACACTCTATTTAACCATTCAATTAACCTAAAATCTGCCCCAAAGGTACCCACCCACACCTAAAACACTCTATCCAACCATTCAGTTAACCTAAAGTCTGCCCAAACGTACCCACCCACACCTATAACACTCTATTTAACCATTTAGTTAACCTAACCCCCCCCCCAAGATTACACACACCTGAAACACATACTTAACCATTCTCCTAACTTAAAATCTGCCCCAAAGGTGTCCATTCACACCTATAACATACTGTCCAACCATCCTGTTCATTTAAAATCTGCCCCAAATGTACACACACACACACACCAGAAACACTCTATCCAACCATTCAGTTAACCTAAAATCAGCCCCAAAATCTCTCTCTCACACACACACACACACACACACACACCTGAAACACATGTTTAACCATTCTCCTAACTTAAAATCTGCCCCAAAGGTGTCCCTTCACACCTAAAGCACACTATCCAACCACCCTGTTCATTTAAATTTGGCCTAAAGTTACACACACTGGAAACACACCATATAACTGTGCAGCCATTCTGTTACCATAAAAATATGCCCCAAAGCTACTTACCCACAACTGAAACACACTGTGGAACCAACCAGTCGACCTACAATCTGCCTCAGAGGTAGCCACACAATGCTGTAATACACTGCGCAGCCTTCTGTTAACATAAAATCTGCCCCAAAAGAACCCATACACAGCTGAAACACACTCTTTTAACACAAGGTTTGCCCCAAAGATATGTACTTCTAACATGCCTGAGCCCGTAACATGCCAAGAGCCCCTTAATCTGTTCCTAAAATCTGCCCCAAAGGAAAGCACACCTGAAACACACTGTACACCCCTCCGGTCAACCTAAATCTGCCCTAAACAGATGTACACCCCTCCGGTCAACCTAAATCTGCCCTAAACAGATGTACACCCCTCCGGTCAACCCAGATCTGCCCTAAACTCTACTGTACAATCATTCTGTTACCCTAAATCTGTCCAAAAGGTACAAATGCAAATGTAAAACACACTCCATTTAACCTAAAATTGCCCCAAACATACCCACATACCTGAATAACACTATACAACTTTTCTGTTAACATAAAATCTGCCCTACATCTAAACACTTTATCCAGCCCTTTCACTCTACTCAATAATAATACAAAATAAACATTTATACTGATACTGACTTATATTAAATGATTCCTTCATTTAACACATATTTTATTGCTTAGTTGCCCTAAAGCTGCCCTGTGGCTGTTCCTCCTCTAAATGCTGCTCTGTGTGTGTGTATGTGTGCGTGTGTGTCTTGCAGCGTGTGATGGAATCGGGACAGCGAGTCTGCAGACGGCTCAGACTGTCGACTCCAGCAACATCGACAGGTTTATTAACTGCACGAAGATCAATGGCAACCTGGTGTTCCTCATCACGGGAATCAAAGGGTGAGAGCTGTTCTCTAACTGCCACAGATTAGCACAGTTTAAATCCATAACACTAATCACAAACACCAGCATACTGAGGATCAACACAGATTACAGCCCTAATGACCTGATGGAATTAGATAAAGACTGAAGACTGAATTAAACAATGCTTAACTCTTATCATTTAGGATACAGTGTTGTGTTTATGGCTTCATTTAGATTTTTGGTTGCTTTATTATATATTATGAAGGGCCGAACAGGAAATAATTACATGAAATCTGAATATATATTTATAAATCCTGAATATAAAGTTTTATACACATAAATACGTATAAATATATATATATATATAATTCCGAATATATACACTATATGGCCAAAAGTTTATTGACACCTGACCATCACACCCATATGTGCATCTTCCCCAAACTGTTGCCACAAAGTTGGAAGCACAGAATTGTATAGATTGTCTTTGTCTGCTGAAGCATTACAATTTCCCTTCACTGGATCTAATAGGCTGAAACCTGTTCCAGCATGACAATGCCCCTGTACACAAAGCGAGCTCCATGAAAACATGGTGTGTTAAGGTTGGAGTGGAAGAACTCGAGTGTCCTGCACAGAGCCCCGACCTCAACCCCACTGAACACCTTTGGGATGAACTGGAACACCGACTGCACTCCAGACCTCCTCACCCAACATCAGTGCCTGACCTCAATAATGCTCTTGTGTCTGAATGAACACAAATCCCCACAGCCACGCTCCAAAATCTAGTGGAAAGCCTTCCCAGAAGAGTGGAGCTTATTATAACAGCAAAGGAGGAATAAATATGGAATGGGATGTAAAACAAGCACATGGTCAGGTGTCCACAAACTTTTGGCCATATATATATTTGTACATATATAAATGTAAATCTGAATATATAGTTTAACTCTGAATATATAAATTGCATGAACTTTTAAAGTCAACGCCTGTGGGCTGCACTTGATGTGAGTCACACTCACGTCTAAAAACGATTCAGAAGCACATTGTGTGCTGTGCTGGCAGTGGCGTAACCAGAAATTAATTTCAAATCATGATTGTTTTTCTCATCTGTACAATTATATTGGTAAGTGTGAGCCGCTTGAGGTTGACACTCCTGCCATAAAGGTTCAGTGTAGAATGCTACAAAAGTTTCTATATCAGAGTGTTTCCAAGTAGATAAAGTAGAAAGTGAAACTAAGAACCCTACATTATCCAGTGAACTCTTAAAGAACTCTTGAAAAAAAATTTTTTGTTGTACTCTCAAATAATTTCAAGTCAATAGATGGAGAATACTTTCACACCTATTAGACCATTTGCTGAGTCCGAATCATAGTGAGATCGATTCTGTTGATTTGTGATTCATGTTTGCTGTCACATTTCTGCATTGCTACAGCTCTGTTTTTTGGCTCACTTTGTGTCTCATGGCTCAGTTTAGCAGCTTACATGTACAAAAAAAATGTTGCAACCCAAAACACACGGCACGTTTGATTCACTTTATGCAGTCGGTTCGAATCGGGGTCGAATCACTTTCTCGTAAAATATGAATTGTACCAAGACGACCTCACTCAGACGCTCTCAGACTGGTTGTTTTGGTCCACACCGGAGCATGATTCTTACCGTGTTCTTACCTGCCTAAAGTACGGCACTGAGCGGCAGAACACACCAAGGTTTGATTCGAACAGACTAAACACTACATATGTGAAAATACTCTAACTCTAACTTGAAGTTTAAAAGGGTGTTAAAACTAAGAAATCAACAAACATTGCGAGAATCTGCCTCTATAATACTGAAAGTAATGGATTCTGATGGAAATCATTCAAGATGTGGCCTAGCTGGTCTAGAGTGAGAAGCTGACATCTCATGGGAGTGTAAAAAGTGCAGTGATGTGCACACTGATAAAAAAAAAAGGCTGTGTTGACATGTTATCAGCTGCGTTTGACCCCGAGGTGCAGGAGCTGCTTTTAACACCGAGGCTTAACGCCAGCTGCAGCTCATGCAATCTCTCAGGACAAACTGACTCTCTCAGATAGGCCTTACTTTTCTTCTCTCTCTCTCTCTCTAGCGCTTCACCTCTCTGTGCCCTTCTGTCAGAATGATTTGTTTTATTGGCTGGGTAATACAGACTTACAAGGAACTTGGCTCGGCAGTTGCTGATTTTACAAGATGTACAATAAAATAGACATAATGTATTTATTAAAATACATAAATACACTGAGCTGCTGTTTATTACTTATACCTACCTCACTATCATTTTATCATCTGCCACACCCATGCACTTTATAGATATACATTGGCTATGCACAATGTATTGTCCCCCCCCGAGACTTAATTTTGTTTGAGGCTGTCATACTTGACTTATGCTATAGTCCTAAAATAAATTTCTAGTCCAACTGCACCTCAAAAACCACACAAAAGACCTGAAACTAGCCCAATAAATTGAGCATTACAACAGGGAGAAGCTTTTTTTCCTTTTTTTTTTTTTCTCAGCCTTTGTGTGGGAAACAAAGTCACTGTGGTACGCATGCAATTCTGATGTACAGACATTATCCATAATAATAAACCTTTCAATCTCCTAATCTTTGCAATAAATCTTAAAATATAAATATTTTTGTACATCACAGACACTTTGCCTTTGTTTGTGGAAGTTTTTTTTAGATTTCATTTCCAACTGTTTTTTATAAAACAGAATATATGAAAGTTTTAAAGTTTTTCTAAACTAGATTTTGTCAGATTTTTTTTTTTGGTGTCTGACAAATAAAAATATAATCAGTTTTAGATAGGAAGTAAGCCTAGCCCACATAAGTGCCCTCTTAGGGCTCTGTATCTTTTTGGAGAATGCTTATTAAAAGTTGAAATTCTGCTCAACCAAGCTTTCGGATAGTGATAAACTTGTTCCAAAAATATGCGCTGAGCATTTGTTGCATAATAAAAGCACTTGTTTGTTTTCTCCTCTGTGCTAATGTCTTTCTTTTTGTCTTTTTGGCAGTGATGTGTACCACAACATTGAGGCTTTGGACCCAGAAAAACTCAATGTGTTCCGCACTGTTCGAGAGATCACTGGTAAGATGCTAAGCTTTCTTTTGAGTCACAGAGTACTTTCTTACCTGTTAGCTTTGTCACGTCTGTTCCATCGAACCCCATTCCCTCAGCCAAACAGTGAACCACAACCCTTACCACATGACCTGTCACATGATCTGTTACCTCACGCTAGTTCTGCAGACTTTTAATCAGAACCATCTGTTCACAATCAGCACACTTCCCATAAATAACTGCCATTTTTCGTGAAGTCTGGCTGCTAGCATTGCACTAGCGATGTTACTGTGCCAACACCAAGTACCGCACTGCTTTTACAGTGTCGACTGTCTGTTTTTGGGTCTGTTTGGTTAAATCTTTCTGCTGATCGCTTGATACTTTGCCTGTTCATCGACTTTGATTTTAGTTTGCCCTTTTGGAGTTCTCTGCTTCACTTGATAAAACCCTGCACTTTCATCCAAACCCTATCTGTGTGTGAAATCCACTTACTGAATCTGAATAGGAGTAAACTTGCACACAATCAAATGAACCAAAAAAAGCAAAGGAGAAAAATTGCTAAGTGCTATAAAGGCCATGAGGGAAGTAGGGCTAAAAAATAGAAAATTCAAGGAAATCAGCTGAGCATGGAAAAGATGGAGCTAGTGCTAAATAAATGATTAAATAATCATTTTTATTTAATAGTAGTTTTTCCCCATTTTCTCTGCAATTTGGTCACCCTATCATACGACTGCCACCAACCCAGGGTAAAAGCTAACACATGCTTCCTCTGAGACACATGAAGCCAGTCAATCGCATTTCTTTTTCGAACTGCTGCCCATGCTGTGTCACAGGGCAGTGTAACACACTCAGAGGAAAGTGCTATCTACCCTCTTCCACATACATGAGCTCACAGACACCAGCGATTGGCTAGTGTTGCTGTGATTGACAGGGGAAATAGAGTATACCTTTCCCACCTTGTTCAGTTTCGTTCCCTGTAGCTCCCTGCTACAGATATCTGTGGCAATGTTAAGATTTGAACTCCTGATCTACTGACGATAGGGTAAATGCTTTTCTGTTGCACCTGTGGGGAGCTTCGCTCTCAAAGTTACAAAGACAAAAAAGCACAGCTTGTCATGTTACAGAGAAACCACAAACCTTTCCGTCCTGAAGACTTTCCTGTGTCAGAAAACGTAAAGTTACAGCTTTATCTGTGACTGTTCAAAGCACTGACCCTGGAGACACCATCCAAAAATGCTAAATAAACATCTCCTTACAGAACACTTCAGAATTACTTACAGAACTACTATCAGAGCTGCTGTTATGGAAAAGGAATTAACATCTTCTGACCAGTCTGCACTGAGAATTGCTACAGTATGGTATAAAGCTGCCTGTGCCTGTCTCAGAGAGATTCAGAAATTCAAGGGAACACATTTCCATAATCAGGGCTGTTCTGCTGGAAGACTGCAACTCCAGGGAGAGTGTAAAAAAAAGAGAAGAAGGGAAAGTGAAGGGTGAGGGATGCCTCTCTTCCCCTTCTCTTTCTCTCACTTCTTTCCACTTCCATCATTTGGAAGTATAGACTTTGTACTTCTGCTGCATGAAGCATCAAAGCAGCTGAAAAGACTCAGACTCTTGCTCTATCTCACTCTCTCTCTCTCACTCTCTCTCTCTCTCTCTCTCTCTTTGGTGGTGACAGCAGGGGACGGACCGTAGGCAGTCAGGCATGCGTGTCCCCCTTTCTCACCTCCTGAAACACGAGGCTTGACAGAACAACGTCCTCTCTGCCAATGTGTCATTTCTGCTCTGTGACCTCGACTCAGGGTGTTACGAAATGTCAGTTTGAAATGCCCCAGCCGGATGGATATATATTTATACAGAATAATGTACAGAATAGTATGTGGTGTAGGAGGTGGGCTGGGATAAGTGAAGGGTTTGGTAGAGCTGTGGACTGTAAGGATTTATATTTTGAAACCCCTTAAGCCCTGCTACTGTGTACTGTATGTATGATTAATGTGGTTAAGATTGAAGTGTGAAAGCCAGAGGGCCTAAAGATGGAGCAGAGCACAGCACTGAGAGATCCAGAACTCTGCCGATCCAGACGCTACCCTGCAGGGGGTTTCAGAGATCCAGACTCTGCCCTGCAGGCCACCAGCCTGGCCAACTCACCATGTGGGCTTGCTGAGTTCAACGTGCTCTATCAAAGAAGATGGTCTGGATGATTCTGTAATGCGATCTTAGAGATTGTTAAGCGAGAGAAAAATGCTTGGACCCCTTTTAGTTTTCTTGACCAATGTTCATTACCTTTGTGTAAGTTAGGACATATCACTCAACGTTGTTTTATTGCAGCTGTTTATATTTTTGTGCAACCTTTCCCTGTATGGTATTTCTCAAAGTTAGCCTAGTAATGTTAGCATACTGAAGTTATCCTAGCAAAAAGTGGCTCCTGTGGAAAGGAGCATAAACTCCTCTGTCCTGTAGATAAAGTTATTGCTCTACTTCTGACTGCTACAAAGTGCTGAAACTGGAGACTCCTTCCATACATGTTAAAGAAATGTCTCCTTCACCATATCAGTGCTTACATTTTGTTAAATAACAAAACTTTTTTTATAAAATCAGTTTATTATTAGGCTTAGATTATGTGGAGTGTCCTCCATACAAGTCCCTGTGAATGAGCTGTTACTATAGCACTGATAACATATTAGAACTAGTGTATTCATATAAACCTGTGATATCCACAGAGATTCTGTTAGCATGCTCTTTTTAACCTAGCACAGACTGGGGGTTTTCTGTATGTGTGTGTGTGTGTGTGTGTGTGTGATTTATTAGGGATATTCTGTAACCCTGCTTCTATTAGCGTAACACAGACAGCCCTGACCTGTGTGTGATTTATTAGCGAAGATTCTGTTAGCATACTAGTGTTAGCCTAGCCTTTTCGTGTGTGTGTGTGTGTGTGTGTGTGATTTATTAGCAAGGTTCTGTTAGCATGCTGCTGTTAGCCAAACGCAGACAGGTGCTCAGCGGGATCTCGTTAGCGCCATTAGGATGATGGAGGCTTGGCTGTGCACATAAAATAAACAGATACAAACACCAGGCAGGCAAGTGGCTTGCTTACTCTCGGGGAATGCTCCACACACACACACACTCTTACACACGCTCGAGCATGATCCGCACTCACACACACTTTTGTGTAACTTCCCATTGCTGCAATTTTGTCATTAAGGCAATTAGTGTCAACAGACGGCACACTAGCAACACATCACCGTAGAAGACAGGGCCGTAATCTGCCTTCACAACCCACAAGGGGCTCGCAAGCGCACTAATAACAGTTAGAGGACTCATTTAAAGATACGGAGCCACATTTACCAAGCACTGGCGTGGAAGCAGGGCTGTTTCTGGATCAGTTTTTACCCTTTCTCCATCCGTATTGTCACCACATTTTTAAAGAACAGGAGAAACTGATCCTTATGCTTTTGTGTCTAATATTTTATTAATACTATTCAGTTCAGTTTAATCCAATTTTACTTGTATTGCACTTTTAACAACGTTGGCACAAACCGGCTTTGCAGAAATCTGGGTTTATTCACCTAATAATAAGCCAAAGGCGACAGCAGCAAGAAATAAACCTTAAGATGGAGTGTGAAAGAAACCCAGGGGAATCCGTCCTCCTCCGTGTGACACAAGATAGAGGGATTTTGGGATTAAATGTGCTGAATTACAGTATAACATCACCTATGACATACAGAGGAACGGATATTAAATACAGTGTATGTACGTATATTGTTAAGCTTCCTTTAACTGACATTATTTACTGCATTATTTAACATTAACAAACCATAAACAGCAGCATTAATAACCATAAGTAGTGTTAACAAAGCTACAAAGTAAGTTAACACAAGTTGTATCGCAGTGTTGTTGAATTCTTGATTCTGATTGGTCAGAAGGTGTTGATTCAGTTTCTATTCTGACTCCAAGACAAATCACAGGCTTAAATCAATGTGTTTTTTTTTTTAAATGCGTTATCGTTTCTATGGTCACAGGGACTTGTATGCTGGATAATAACCAGATAAGGAAAATTGTGCTGGCGTTTTGCATTTAAAAAAACTCTAGTCTCTAGTCTCTAGGGAGTCTCTAGTGTCAGTGTTTTTAATAGTCAGTAAGCTTTTTTTTTTTTTTTCTCGACACAGGATTTCATTCAAACTGCAAAATAGAAACCTGATAGTAATTTTTAATGAATGTCATGATGGCCTTTAGGAATCATATGAATTTATCAGCGATGCAACTGATGCTTTATCTTTGACAACATGCTGCATCCAGCTTTTTCCATTTTAATGTCATTTGGGTAATTTATGTTCTCCTTGTCCTTACAGACCTCTGCTTTCCTCCATACACCACAGATCTCCACCTCTTTCTTGCTCTCCACCTCATTTCTTTCTCATCTCTGCATCTCCATCCTGTTTGTCCTCTCTTCATTCCTATCTTCAATGCAATTCTGTCTCATGAAATATTTAACATTTCAATACATTATTTAAATTTCTAAATAATCGAATGTCCATGCCATTAGCCTTTCATTCAACTATCCCACTTGAACAGGTGCTGGATATTTAGAGGAGAGGGCCAGATGAAAAAAAATTTAATCAGCTCAACACACAGGCCTCAGTCTATCTAATCCGTGATTACAATCGTTAATATTTATTGCTTATTGTTGCTCGTGTTAACTGCACCATCAATGTGATATTGTTTGGACATTATAGAGTATGGTTAGAGCTTATTGTTGCCGTTTCATTAACAACTCTGTACACAGCCGGGCCGTATGTTAAGTCTTCAGCATGCGCTGTAATTTTCCACTTTCTAATTTAATTTAATTTCTCTGAACTTGATTGCCTTTCTTGATGCATTGTGCTTTCACCAGTGCTGGAGTAAATCCTGGGTTTGGCTATGTCTCAAGTTGTGAAGAAATGGAAAGAAAGGCTGTAGATGGAGAGAAAGTAAAGAAAAGCGTGGAGGAAAGAACACTAGAAAGTAGGAAGGAAGGATAAAAGAAACAAAGAGGGGTGAGACAGTTAGGGTTGGGGCTAGGAGGGAAGTAAAGGAAGGGATGAAAAGAAGGAAGGGTTGAAGAAGAAAGGATGTAGGGAGAAATAAAGAAAAGAGTCAAAGTAAAGACAAAATGGGAGAATGAGGAAGGAAGCAAAGAACGAAGGAACGAAGGAAGGAAACAGGAAGGCAAGGAGGAAGGAACAGGAAGGAAACAAGGAAGGCAAGGAGGAAGTACAAGGCAGAAGGAAGGAATGAAAGACAAGGGAGAAGGAAGGAAGGACAAGGGAGAATGAAGGAAGGAAGAGAAAGGGAGAAGGTAGGAAGGACAAGGGAGAAAGAAAGAAGGAAGAGCAAGGGAGAAGGAAGGACAAGGGAGAAGGAAGGAATATCAAGGGACAAAGAAAGGAAGGAAGAGCAAGGGAAAATGAAGGAAGGACAAGGGAGAAGGAAGGAAAATCAAGGGACAAAGAAAGGAAGGAAGAGCAAGGGAGAAGGAAAGAAAGAAGGACAAGGGAGAAGGAAGAAAGGACAAGGGTGAAAGGAAGGAAGAGCAAGGGAGAAGGAAGGAAGCACAAGAGAGAAGGAAGAAAGGACAAGGGAGAAGGAAAGAAAGACAAGAGGGAAGGAAGGAAGGACAAGGGAGAA
>CM040458.1:27860855-27882762 GCA_022758105.1 Pangasianodon gigas | reverse complement strand
AAGGAAGAGCAAGGGAGAAGGAAGGACAAGGGAGAAGGAATGAAAATCAAGGGACAAAGAAAGGAAGGAAGAGCAAGGGAGAAGGAAAGAAAGAAGGACAAGGGAGAAGGAAGAAAGGACAAGGGTGAAAGGAAGGAAGCACAAGAGAGAAGGAAGAAAGGACAAGGGAGAAGGAAAGAAAGACAAGAGGGAAGGAAGGAAGGACAAGGGAGAAATGATGGAAGGACGAGCAAGGTAGAAGGAAGGAAAGAAGGACAAGGGAGAAGGAAGGAAGTACAAGGATGGAAGGGAGAAGGAAGGAAGTACAAGGGAGAAGGAAGAGAAGATTAGGGGAAGGCAGGACAAGGGGAAGGAAGGATGGAAGGATGAATGAAAAAGTGAAGAAAATAAGAGGAAGATCATGCAAAATATATGGCTAAAGGAAGAAGAAGGAAGGATGGAAGGAAGGATTGAAGTCATGATTTTCATAATGTGTAACCTGACATGCTTTCTCGTTTCTGTGACATGCACTTGGGCTTCTGGGTCTCACACTCGATCATGTAAAGAAGTAGCTCTTCAAAATGAAATACTGTGCTTCTGCAACCTAATGCAGTTTATTAAGAAAACAAGAGCCATCACGTCCTTACAGCAAAGAGACTGTGAGGGTGAACTGACTCAGACTTGATTTGGATTTTGAGTGTGTGCACTGTATTAGTCATTTCTGGGACTGATGTGGTTGTGTGTGTTGTTTTCTTCTGTCCTCTCCAGGTTTCCTGAACATTCAGTCATGGCCAGAAAACATGACAGACCTGAGCGTCTTCTCTAATTTGGCAACCATCGGTGGCCGATCACTCTATAGGTAAAATCCTGCTCTGCTTCAACCTCCATGTTAATGAGATCTCTGCCTTTCTGCTCATGTGCCCTTAATGGATATGGTTTATTTAGCTGGCCTCAGATGGTGTGGAAGAATGATATTCATTAGTGTGATCATCCACAGTTACTCACTGACTCTATGGCTAACAGTCCATGTAATAATTATTTCTGTAATAATTCTTACAGATAATATGACAAAGACAGTTGGACACTGTTGTCAGACTGTCAAGAAGATTTCACCCTGTAGTGTGCTATCTGGAAAACAGTGAGAGAACTCTGAAATTAGCTAGACTCCATCCGTAAATGAGAGAGAGAGAGAGAAAGAGATAGAGAGAGAGAGAGAATGTGTCTGCCAACTTGCTTAAAGAGTCTTGGGGTCATTCCCTTAGCGCCCTCCCATTGTACCAATTACTGCCTGTCACACAATACAGCACTGAAACACACAGGGTCTGACACTGCCAATGTTGAGAGAGAGAGAGAGAGAGAGAGAGAGAGACCATAGGAGGAAAGAGGAGTGAGTGCTCGAGAGGAATGAAAATAAGAAAAGAGGCAGCCTGGGAAGATGACGTGAGATAAACAGAGTTGAGAGGAGAAACAAGGAACGAAAAGAGAAAAATGGTGAGGGTCTTCTTCAGAAATACTTTAAAAGAAAGATAGAACAGAGAGGAAAATTGACATTAAAGAGAAAGAAAGAGCAAAGTGAGAATGAAAATGAGAAGAGGAAGAGATTTGGAAAGAGACCATGAGAGAAAAGGAATAGAGAAAACAAGGAAGATTGCAAGGGAGAAATGAAAGTAAGAAGATGGAGATGGACAAGGAAGGAAGGAAGGAAGGAAGGAAGAACCAGTGAAGAAGGAGAATGAAGGAAGGGCTGAGGGAAAGAAAGGAAGGAAAGGTAAAAGAAAGGGTAGGAGTTACGCAGTAAGGAAAGAGAAATGGAGAAATGAAAGAAAGAGAAGGAATAGGAGAGAAAGAAGACGGGAAGCGAGTGGGCATAGGGGGTATGGAGAAAGAAAGAAAGAAAGAAAGAAAGAAAGAGGGATGGGAAATACAAATGAAGATGGAAAAAGTAAGGGAGGGGGAGAAAGAAAGTGGGCGAAAGAAGGAATGAAGGGAAATGTAGAGGATGGACAGTGGACAGAGGAGGAAAAAAGACAAGAGGAACAAGTGTAGGAAGAAAGGAAGGAAGTGAAAAATGATGTGCAAGGAAAGAAGGAAGAAAGGAAAATGGGGAAAGAACGAAGGACAGGTAGAAAATAGGGGCAAAAGGAACAAGGGAGGGAAGGAAGGAAGGAAGGAAGGAAGGAAAATTGAGAAAATGGGGAAGGAAGGAAGGAAAATTGGGGAAAAATAAGGCAGGAAGAATGAAAAATGGGTAAAAAAAAAAAAAGGAAGGAAGGAAAATGGGGAAAGAAGGAAGGAAAAGGAAATGGGGCAGGAAGGAAAGATGGAAGGGATCAAGGAAGAAAGAAAGAAAGGAAATGAAATGGGAAAAGAAGAAGAAGGAAAGGAAAGGAAATTGGGAATGAAGGAAAGAAGGGAAGTGGGTAACGAATGAAGGGAGGAAAGAAATAAAGAAGGAAGAACATGGAGGAAGGAGGGGGTTACTGATTGTTATTCTTCACTAGTCTGTTTCAAATCCGCTTAGCTCATCCAGCTGTGAATCGAATCTCCATCGCTACTGCAACAGGTGTGGTTGCATTGATTCCTGTGAAATATACATGGATTAATTTGTCCTTCCTGTCATTTCTCGTCGTTCCTTTTTTCAGTGGAATCTCTCTGTTGGTGCTCAAGCAGCAGTGGATCTCATCGCTGCAGCTGCAGTCTCTGCGTGAGATCAGTGCCGGCAATGTCTACATCACCAACAACAGCCAGCTGTGCTACTACAACACCATCAACTGGACCAGCCTCTTCCGCATCCCGGCACAGAAAGCCCTGATCCGCAACAACAGAGACCCGAAAGAGTGCAGTAAGTGTGGATATCACTTCCGGCTTTACGCTGACACTCAAACTGAATCACATACATCAGCAGCAAAGATCTGCAGAGCCTTGCATAAGTATTCATCCCATCCTTTGCAATATTGCTCTTGAGCTGGTTTACCAAGAAGAATGGCCAAAAAAAAAAAAAAACCAGAATCCAGATGTGCAAAGCTAACAAGCTATCAGGTCATGCATACATAAGCACAACCTAGTGCTTTCCTGTTGTTGATGTGCATTCAAATGCTCTGACCTTGCAAACGAAATTGTGGCTAGCTTCACATGTCCTGGAGGACATCGGTAACTGTTGCACCATTGGGCAAGAAGCCATGAGATATTAAAAAGGTCATGAAATCATAATGTATGTGGGATGTAGGCTATTATATCACACATCCAAATCATTATTTTGATTTGTCTAATTAATAAAATAATGCTTTTTTTTTTTGTTAATTCTGCACTTTTCTGTAAGAACACTGTGCTGATTTGAAGGATAAGCTGACCTAGCATGACCTAGCACTCATCCCCTACCCTTACAGATCACTTTAAGTCTTCTTAATAGTTTTAGCCATAAAAAATAATATTCAGTCCTCAAGAGACACAATATCTCTGATTAAGATGCATCTCCTCTGATGTTCTATGTGACAAAAAAAGATATTAGTATTTAATTAATTACGTGTTTAATTATCTCTTTATTTAATATTGACCTAGAATGGCATTCCATAGTTTTTTTGTGTGTATTTACAGCCAAAACATAAATTTCACTGTGGCTTATTGTGGTTACATCAAACTATCAGACAGTAGCTCTGGACTTCTCACTCGAGCCAATATCTGGCAAGATGTGGGCTTAAATTCAGGGTCAGAATCGTGCGAACCTGAAACACGTCTCTGTTTTAGGCAAACTCCCCACCACACAACTTCTGAATATTGCTTAAATCCGTAGTTACGTCTACAGGTCTTAACTCCTGTTAAATCCTGACTACACCCACTTAAGCATAAGTCAATCTCTGATTTTCACATAGAGGACGATATCTTCATTGTCAGCAACTTTGGGTTTTAAGCTGTCAGGCTCTTTACCCCAGAACACACACTGTGCCATTACCTCCTGCTGCAGTCTTGAGGACATACTCTGGTTTCCTCCTGGACCTGACAAGAGTGCCTCAGTAGGAAGACTCTCCTTGGCCTCTCTCTCTCTCTCTCTCTCTCTCTCTCTCTCTCTCTCTCTCTCTCTCTGGATGAGTGCACTTCACCATGCCCAGCAGGAGACCAAAGAGCCTCAGCTCCTTCCCCAGCTGGAGGAGACCAGAGGTCAAGAGGACCAGAGGACTATGAAGAGTCAGGCAGTCATCCTTCCTCCTCCTCTGTGGTGCTTCTTACCTTGAAAAGTGTCAGCGATGTAGCGTACTCAGACTTGTGGCGAAGTTTTGCGCAGTTTTCCCAAAAATAAAAAGTGAAAGAAGACCTCTGGGGAAGTGCACATGAAGCCCACTTGCTTATTCCATCAGCAACAATCCAATTACCCATTCTCTGCAAATGTCGAGTCATCCTGTGAACTATTGAACGAAATTAATTGCAGGGAACCGCCACAAAAGTTTTTTGACATTTCAGAGCTACGTGTCCTCCAGTGGAGCCTATAATCGCCAACAAGAATTGCACTCCCTTTTCCACATCTTTGTCTTTTTTTCAGCACAGAGCGATGTTTATGAATCTTTGCAAGGCTGAGAGGTTTTTG
This sequence comes from Pangasianodon gigas, assembly GCA_022758105.1. Classification (NCBI taxonomy): domain Eukaryota; kingdom Metazoa; phylum Chordata; class Actinopteri; order Siluriformes; family Pangasiidae; genus Pangasianodon; species Pangasianodon gigas. The sequence continues at coordinate 27,878,204 of CM040458.1, read as the reverse complement.
CCTCTGCTATTTTTTTCCCTTTTTTATCATGCTGAATGTTATGATGCAACAGGATTCATTATGGGAGACTGCATTTGCAGTTGCAGGGGCCTTCAAACTTTGATGTTTGCTAAGCCAGTCTCTCTACTTTCAGCTGCACTGGTCGCTTATCCGCACTTTCCCATATGCAGTGTTTAGTCAGTTTGCAGTTAGAATGGAACCCTGGTGTGTCCTTAGTGCGGTTCTTTATGGAGGTGAGAACACAGGAATCACACTTGAGTGCGGATCAAAACAGCTAGTCCGAGAGCATCTGAGGGAGGTGAGTTCGGTAGTTTCGAGCTGCTAAACTGAGCCAAAGGACAGAGTTGTAGTGCGATAGAAATGCCATATGTTCTGGGGATTTGGGCTGACAAACAAAAAGAGAAAATAAACACTGGATACAATACACAAAATGTTTTAAAGCAGTTATTTATATAATTATTTATTCTTTTACTTGGTGCTGATTCCGTGTTCTCCATACTTAGATTTTTTTTTTTTTTTACATGCACTTGCCAAAGAATTGACCTTTTCCCATCACCATAGTTTTATAAGTATGCTTTTAGCCCTACATGCTCCTCTTCCATTTATTTATTTATTTATTTAGTTAGTTAGTTAGTTAGTTAGTTAGTTAGTGTAGTACAATTAGTGTGAAAACCAAGCCGAGTACAATTAGTGTGAAATTAGTGTGAAAACCAGCAGTGTGAAAACCAACCAAAACAAATAGCAAACTGAAAGAAAATGTATCAATTTTGCTCTGATTCTGACTCAGTAAACAGATTAATGTGATAACTGCAAAATAAAGGAAGACACAGAAAGTGGATACAAATGCAGGAAGGTTTTAATAAAGTAATAGTAACAATGAACTAGGAAAACACACATGAGGTAACTAGAAATATGAAAGAAGAACACCCAAAGACCGGGCACATAATCTGGAAATATATATACATATCTATCTATCTATCTATCTATCTATCTATCTATCTATCCATATCTATCTATCTATCTATCTATCTATCTATCTATCTATATATATATATATATATATATATATATATATATATATATATATATATATATATATATATATATATATATATATATATATATATATATATATATATATATATATATATATATATATATATATATATATGGGGTACCCAAAAACTTCCCAGAATTCAAGTGTGGCATGCACAGACCTGGATTTTGCACCATAACAATGCAACTGCACACACTGCATTTTCAAAACCAAGGCGTTTTTAACCAAAATCAATGTGGTTATCACTTCACATCCACTGTATTCACCAGATCTCGCTCCTTGCGACTTCTTTTTTAAAAATGAGACTGAAGGGGAAAAGATTCGCCACCGTGGAAGATATATAATATATAAGACTAGGGGAAGGCAGGAGGGAGTGACAAGGGGAAGGAAGGGTGGAAGGATGAATGAAAACGTGAAGATGGTAAGAGGAGGATCATGCAAAATACAAGGCTAAAGGAAGAAGAAGGGATGGTGCCACTGTACCAAGATAATCAATGTTATTCACTTCACCTGTCAGTGGTTTTAATGTTATGGCGATCAGTGTATATGTACGTACATATATATGTGTATGTATATATGTATAATATATTTGTGCCAACAAATATGTGTAAGAGCCCTGAAGCACTGAACCCAGAATGAATGCTTGAAAGTCTCTGAGCATTTTCTTGCATGGAGCCCCAGCATTTTGTTTGTTTGTTTGGTTTTTTTTTTTCTTGTAGACAAGTGACTTTTGAGGTTAATCATTTCCATGTTGACAAGAAATCCTTTTGCCCTGACTATTAATGTTTCAGAAGAGTGGTGGCAGGCATCAGAGGAAAATGTCATTCAGTAAAATGTCACTTAGCTGGGAAAAATGGCTGTCATTCTGAGTCAGTGCTCAAATTATATTGAAACTCACAGGGTTCCTACCAGGGGGCAATGTCAGACCAAAAGTTGATGGTCAATTATTGTAGCTGTGAGCTATTGATAGAAGAATGAAATAAATATTTCTGATTCTGTATCTACACAACGCTTGGCGGGGGTGTTTGGATGAATGAGTGATGTAGGCTGTAATTTTTCTCTATATTTTCTCAATATTTCATATTTGCTAGCAATTGAAGGTGGTTATTGTTTGTTTAAAAAAAAAAAAAAAAAAAAAACATTCAGGCTACACTAGATCTCCTTGAGTGAGACCTGGCCCTTACCTTGGTGATAAAGTCATTCATATCACTCCTGGCTTGTCTCTTGTGGGAGTGAAGAGATAGCCAGTATTGTGAATTATGAATGTATCCCTGTAATTTTTTTATGTATCAATAAGAAATGAAAGCCGAAAGGTATACAATTTACTGTACAAGTTTTACATTGTTCAGATATGTTGAGTGATATACACTATAGCATTTTAGTTGTATATAATATTCTATAATATTCCAATATTCTCCTTTTCACAGTAGACAGAAATTGTTTACACAGCAATTTTTATTGTATATATTATGGAAATCTCTGTGTTACTTTTGTTCAAAATATAAAACCACTTCAGTGCCAGTCCAAAACCAAACCAAGACCACCCCAGGCCACCCACAAATACCCCAAAATCACCTGAATACCTGCCAACAACACTCCAAGACCACCCCAAGACCCCCAGAGCCCCCAAAACCAACCCAAGACCCCATATGACCACCCCAAAACCAACCCAAGACCCCGTATGACCACCCCAAAACCAACCCGAGACCTCCCTAAAATCACTCCAAGACCACCAAAGATCACCCCAAAAGCACTGCAAGACTAATCCAAAACTCCTTTAAGGCCACTGCAAAACTATACCAAGACCACCCCAAACCACCCTAAGAACAACCCAAGGTCCCCTACACCCACTGCAAGATCACCCAGAGACCCCCTCAAGTCCACTGCAAAACTACAACAAGACCACCACAAGACCCTCTCAAGACCACCCTAAGACCTTACCAAGACCACATCAAAACCACCCAACACCCCCCCACGACAACCCCAAGACCCCCAGTGACCCCCGGAAACTACCTTTAGGAACAATGATGAAAAAAAATAAATAAATAGCCATCTGTTTGAGATTTACACAGTGTGTTAACTCCGTACACCCCCAAATCATTATTTTCTCCATTTTCCATTATCTCCTCTGGTTCATTGTTTGAGAGGATTGCAGGTGTATGTTTGGTGTAATGTGTGTGTGTGTGTGTGCTGTCTCTTAAACGTCAGCAATATTTTTACACAGCTGCTGTGTTCTGTTCCACAGTGGGGCCTCTGTCTGTACCCGTCTGTCCTTTCTGTCTCTTCCGTGCATGCATGCACACACACACACACACACACACACACACATATCAGCATTTCTCACTGAAATACAGCAGGCCATATCAGCAATCTCTCAGCGAGTGTAAAATATGCATGATTACAGCAGCCTTAGCTAACCCAGATGGCGTGCAATGAGCTCAGTCAAATTATGACAAAAGATCTTACATTTCTGTCTAACGCCTACTGACACCTGAAAGTGCGATCAGAAATCACTTGTCTGTAATAGCAGATGTACAAGTTCTGAATGAGGAATTCGCAGAACCATGTTTTGATGAGCTCTGTTAACAAAGAAAGCAGCAGTCGATGAATGTTCTCATACACATGAACTGATACCCTTCCTGTTAATAAAATACAGAAAGTCTGAGTAAAGTACCATGTACTATTTATTTATTTATTTATTTATTTAATTGTCAAAGTATTTTTATTATTCGAATTTAATATATGACATCAAAACAGATACATCATCATAAATCATCTTGTGCTGAACAAGATTTCCAGATACGTTTTGATTTTCTACAAGGTTTTATCTACACATCGCAGTACTAAATAATGCATTCTTGTATATAAGGAATAATCATTATAGGACATGCTGTTATAGGAAAATAATCAATGACGGTGTGGTGTGATGAGGCTCGACACAAAGCAGAGTTGCTGTTCCCACCCCAAAGTTTATTATTTTCCATTACCAGCAATTCCTGAAATGCTTAATTCCTCTTATACCCCAGAAATTTGCCAACAGTTACAATTTCCTACCAAAACGCAACGTTGTATGATTTTATCAGTTTATAGTTATGTTTAATGTTGTGGAACGTCTGCGAAACAAATTAGTTCCTAGTATTACTTACGTCACACTTATGTTCCCTCACTAACCTCGCTTTTTTCTCTCTCTTGAAGTAATTACTGAAAAACTGGAAAGCACAAACTCCTCTGTTCTGAAGACTTACCGTCTCTGAAAACTTATTGAGTGTTACATAGCACTGACACTGGAGACTCCTTTCCTACAAAAAAACATCCATATCACATAGTATACATTTGTCCTTTTTAAATAACGTGTTTTTTAATATGTTTATTATTAGTCTTAGATCATATGGAGCATCCTCCATACAAGTCCCTGTGTACGATGTTACCATAGAAACGATAACGTATTAGAAGAAGTGCATTCGTATAAACCTGTGATTTAAGCTATTCTCAGAGATGCTGTTATAGAAAATTAACTAACACCTTCTGACCAATCAGAATCCAGAATTCAACAGCACTGTGGTATAAATCAGTATGAACAAAATTATTTGTAGTAACTGATGAGATAAACAGTAATCAGTAGCAGTCATGTTTCTGTGTGTAACAGGAAATATGTTGTGTCTTTTTTCAGTTATGGAGCGCATGGTGTGTGACCCGTTGTGTTCGGACGCTGGGTGTTGGGGTCCGGGTCCGGATCAGTGTCTGTCTTGCCGCTTCTTCAGCAGGGGACGCATGTGTGTGAAGTCCTGCAATCTGCACTACGGGTCAGCTAATCTAATCTGTTCATTCTTATCACACCACACACACACACATACACACACATGCTACCAATTCTACGCCACACACACCTGTTGATGTTTGATGGTTATATTTGCTCTGCATTGTGTCTCGTACTACAGTTTTTAACAGCTGTCGGCTTTTTCGATTTCTTGAAACTGACAAGGCAAGTAAGAAAATTGCGGAAAGGAAAAAGAAAAAGTTATTGCTTAGTATTTTATGCAGTTATTTCTGCCTCAAGGCTCCAGGGTTCAATCCTGAGCTTGGGATATTGTCTATCTAGAGTGTTCTCTCTGTGTCCGTTCGGGTTTCCTCTGGGTTCTTCGGTTTCTTCCCATTTCCCACAAACATGCTGGTAGGTGGATTGGCTACGCACAATTGCCCCTAGGGACCGGTGTTCCAGCCAGAGTGTTCTTGGGAAAGGCTTTGACCAGGATAAAGCGCTTACTAAAGATGAATAAATTATTGAATTGTCTTGAAGGGTGCCAATAGTTCTGAATTTGGCTGTACATTTCAGCATTTCTTTCTTTATAATCAACGTTAGCATAGTTGCAGTATCTCCAGTTTTATTTCGTACTTACAATGCTGATTTGAACTATACTGTATGGTACTTAGCTCAGTGGTAACTAGCTTGCTAGCGAATTTGTCCAGCTAAAGAAGTAATCTAGATATTAGCTAGCTATAATTATGTGTCAGATAACTGAGCAGCTTAGCTAAAGTCGTTTCAATATTATACTGTCTAATTTTATGGTAACATTATCCTTTTGGGATTGTTATTAGAAGTAAAATAAAGCCTAAACTCCGCCCCGTGGACCCAGAGACTCATGAAAATGTCTCTTTGAGTGGTGTAATCTGTTCCCGTGAGAGATTTACGTATCTCAGAAACACAAAACTAATATTTATATTTTACTGTGTATTAAAGTGCTATTCATGACAGCGCGTCAATAATAGATGGATTCTTCTAGATGAGAGCCGAGATGAAGAATGTCGTCTTTATTGCTATTTAAGTGAAGTGTGTGTGAGGGTGTGACACACTCCTGTCTACACACTGACAGTTAATGTGCACTTTGTCAAACATATTGCTCTGAAAGAAATACAAATATGAATGAATCAATCTCTCTCTCTCTCTCTCTCTCTCTCTCTCTCTCTCTCTGTCAGGGAGGTGCGAGAGTTTGCGAATGGCTCCATGTGTGTGGAGTGTGATGCTCAGTGTGAGAGAGCTGAAGATGATGGTCTGACCTGCACTGGGCCGGTGAGTTACAGCATAGTGCATCCTTTCTGAGCTTAACTTTCATATATACAGTATGTAACACACAAGCTGTAGTCAGTAATCATATACCTGCAGTATGATCTGTATGATATGTGTGCATTTAATACAATTAAGATGATGTATAGACAGTGTATTAGTCACTTGTAGATTCTAAATTTCCAGTCAACACCATATTTTTATTCATATGTAGACTAAGTGTCTATGCATGTCGTAAGTACGTACATAATTATGTAGTCAGTAGTTTTTACACCTCTGCTTAAAAAAAAAACAAAACTTTCCTTCCACACAAAAGCACAAAAAAATGATTGAAACCATTCATGTGAGCATGCCAAGCCAATTAGGTGGCGATAGTATTTAATTCCATCTGTGAATATTGAGTGAAATTCAATTGCAAATACTTTATAGAATAAAAAAATACAGATCACAAAGTCACAACCTCGTCGGCAGCACGTACATAACGTGCAATACCACGTGCGCAGGTTGGCGCTGCGACATCAGCGTTTTTTTTCATATCCACATGAACATAGTCAAAATAAAGTTTTAAAATGTCTTCACCTTGGCTTCAAAAAGCTTCGTTTTCAGCCACCAAAAATGCAGTTTTTTTTCCAAAAAATATATGTATATGTGAACAGAGCCTATGAGTGTTATTATTATTATTATTATTACAGTAATAAAAATATATTGTCCTTTTTTTAAAAAAAAAAAAAACATTTACATTTTTACCATTTATTTTTGATATGTTGATTTTTAAACACCTATAGGGCATGTGTTTGTGTTGCCTTAATATGCCTTAATTTAAAATTATTAAAACGTTAATTATATTTAATTAAATCCATACTTATTAAACAGATGGCATACTTTCAAGTACTCACGTGAGCAATTAGGCATCACACTTTCTCAGTTCAGTGCAGTTCAGTTTTATTCAGCTCAGTTTTATTTCTATACTGCTTTGCTTTTAACCATAGACATTGTCACGTTGTTATTTACTGGAGCTTCTTTTCTAAGTCAGTCTGGATATGGGCGTCTTCAAAATGCCATAAATGTAAATGTTTAACAGAAATCCAGATGTAGATTTAAATCCCTAATGAACAATCCAGAGATGACAGTGGTGAGGAGAAACTCCCTGAGATGACATGAGGAAGAAACTTTGAGAAACTCATCCTCATCTGGGTGATATTGGTTTATAAATCATCTAGAGATGTATATATGTTTGATGTGATCATATTGTGAGTCCTGGGATGATCACAGGGCAGTCTTTATGAGGTACAGGCTCCCTAATGAACAATCCAGAGGTGACAGTGGTGAGGAGAAACTCCCTGAGATGACATGAGGAAGAAACTTTGAGAAACTCATCCTCATCTGGATGATACCGGATAATAAATCATCTAGACAACAAGCGAACAGCTGTACATGTGTTAAAAGGCTATATATATATATATATATATATATATATATATATATATATATATATATATATATATGATGTGATGATAATGTGAGTCCTGGGCTGATCACAGGGCAATCTTTATGAGGTAGAGTCTGTTTTTAGGAAGTGTAGAACTTTAGGATATCCACATTGGACAAGTCACAGCAGCAGAAAGTGTGATTTCATGACGTGGAATACTTATTTCTGTTGTTTAAAGCATGATTAAGTTTATTCAGTGTTTTTTCATTCTCTGCTAGTCTCGCTCTCCTTCACACACAGTCAGATTTGGATGTGAGCCACGGACCCCTGTGATTAATCGAATCCCAGAATGAAATGTAAATGTACATTTGTTGCTGTGGGATTGATTTTGCTTCTCGTTGAGTTGGCTAATCTGGCCGCGTGTCTGCCGTGTGGCGATGCAAGGGGAAGATGGATCGCAGTGTTTTCAGGACAATAAGTTGCTACGGAGTATAGGATGCTTGCCCCTAAATTCTGTCTGCTTAGAGGGGAAATCAATACACGTTGCTTTGTTGTAGAAGTCCCATAAATGCTCCAGGATTTTTTTTTTTTTTTTTTTTTTTGTGTAATGATTGTAATGCCTTTAAAACAGCACGGCCTACAGGACCATACTTATGAATTTATTTATTAATGTGTAGTGCTGGAAACTTGTAATTCACTTTATAAGGAGGTTTGTTTGTGTAATTCTAAAGCTAATGCTAATAAGGTGACGAAATAGCCATAAAAATAGCAGTCAAACAAACAAACAAACAAATAGCCTAGAAAACAAACAAACAAATAAATAAATAGATAGCCTAGAAAACATCACAAAATAATTATTGAAATATTGTCACAGTCTAAATATTTCTGCAGGTGTGTGTCTGTGTGTGCGCGCGCGTGTGTGTGTGTGTGTGTGTGTGTGTGCGTGTATTTACACATCAATTTTCTCTCCAATGCACCAAAGCCATTTGGATATGATATAGTCCAGTCATGCATAGAAGCTTTCCGGATAACCCTAACACACACACACACACACACACACTTGCCATGTGCCTCAGTGGACAGTAGAGCACTCCTGCATGCAGTCACTACATGGTTAACTATAATATGGACAAATTTCATTTTTGATATTTTATATCATTTTGGAAACATTAATAATATAAAAGGTTTTTTAGAGGATTTTTATGTGGTATTACTGTTTCTCTACCACTTTCTGAACAAATCTCAACTTAAATTTAACCCTCCTGTAATGAGTCCTGAATGTTTCATGATGTCTGTCTCACACGCGCACACACACACACACACACACACACACACGCACACACACACACGCACACACACACACACACACACGTCGAGACAAGGCTTTATAGCGTGTCCTTTGTGTTGAACCTGGACATCTGCAGAAGCAATTAAACCTGTTTTGAGATAGATGGTAACATTTATAGAGGTTTATCTGCGAGAGGAGAGGAGAGGTTGAGCAGGTGACCTGAGCAACAGCTGCATTAAAGAGGAGATTGATGATATCTGCTAGCTGAACTAGCCTTGGAGGAGCTTTTCAGCTGAGCTGTGTGTTAAACAAAATCCCATTGCTCTGTTCAGTCCAAATGCCGTGTGAATATCGAACTCTTATACTTCAGTGAAGTGTCTCTCACAATCAGTGAGTTACATCCAAACCAGCTCCACACACGGACGTGTTCTTTAATTCAGAAATAAAATGCATATAAAATAAACACGCATATAAAGCATTTACACAACTATTTAACTATGGAATAGTGTTCACTCGTATCTTTTTTAGACTTTACTTATCCTTTTATAATTTACTGGCTATTTCTATAATAACTGTGAGATAACCAGCACCAATAAAATAAAAAAAGGCAATAAAATTATTACCACACATAAAGTACAAAATCTAGAAAATTATTATTATTAGTAGTAGTAGTAGTAGCAGTAGTAGTAATAGTATTATTATTATTATTATTATTATTATTATTATTATTATTTTACATTTATGAAGAATGTACAGTAAATACACCTGTAGTAATAACATTACAAAAACATATCCATGAAAATTAGCATGCAATACATAAACAGAGAGTACATGTGGTAACACTTGCTAGATAAGACATTGTTTGTACTTAATCAGCTTTGTAAAATAGAATGATAAGTCTATAAATAGATAGATAGATAGGTTACATTGTGTTTCCCTTAACTGACACTATGTACAGCATTATTTAACATTTACAAACCATGAACTTCAGTATTAATACATTAACATTAACGTAATTAACACTTGTACCTTAATGTAAGACAATACCAGTAAATAAATAAATAAAAATATGTACAGATCATAATGGAATTATATTTTTAACGTAATGCTTTCTAACATATAATAATCACTTCTCCCACTTTTGATACTCATGCTGGCTTTAGGATGCTACTTTCAGCTCTGTGACATCATGCTCCATATTTATTCATCTCCATATTTATAGATAACAGTGTGTCGTATAGTGTCAGAAATCACATAAACAAGTCTGGTTGAGAGACTGAACACAGTTTGAGGTGATTGTGTGATAATGCTAAACTGGTCGCTGTAATGTGTGGCGAGATAAAGCAGGACTTAAGTGCGTAAACTTGCTGTGTGTTTTGTTTGAGGCATGAGAACATGGCTTGGGTCCACGCACAGGCAGACTGAGCTAAACAAAGACAATTCATGATCCTAGACAAATAAAGCAGGCACAATTCAAAAACACTAAGAAACCGGGAATAAACCAAAACTCAGAAATCTCATTAAACAAAGCTTGGACATGATGACACAAAAAGCATGAAAGGACTTCGCAGTGAAACAAAGAAGCAGCAGGGTGTACATAGACAGAGTAATCGGGGATAATACAAAACAGATCGACGAGAAGACCAATAACAGGATAGGGGAGGAGACAGAACCAAAAATCAGAAACCAAAACAAAAGCACATGGTTTCATTGACACCATGGGAACCACAACACGAGGTGAGAATCTGTTTCAGTAGCTATAAGCTTTCTTAGCTATGTTAACTTCACAGAGGCAAACATCAGTGTAACGGACAGGACTCGAGAGTCTCATTTATCAAAGCGTGCGTAGAAGAATGTCTAAATTTGTGCATAAAAACGGGCAGCATACACAAAGAAAACATAAAGAAATCGTTATATATTGAAGAGCTTCCCTTTAAAAAGCCCAGTATCCTGCTTGTTGCAGAGAAAATGGAGAATGTCGAAATGTCTACATAGACGAACTTCAATGAAAGTGAAGTAGAGATACTGTTGCAAAAATTTTGATTTGGCACTTTTATTAGTGGTTTGTCTAAGAAATATAGATGAAATATATATATATTATTTTTATTTCATGGCTATAGGTTTGCTTTCAAAACACAAATCTTCATTCAAACCACAAACAGTGATCCAAAGAGTAATCCAAGACATATGCAAATATTCAAGGGACGAGCAGTCAGAGAAATAAGAAGGCTGAGACATTTGCGGTATTTGGCAGACACACTTATCCAGAGCGACTTTATACAAATGAGCAGTTGATGATTAGGGGCCCTTGCTCAAGGGCCCAGCAGTGGCAGCTTGGCTGAACTCAAGACCTTCCCATAAGTGGTCCAGCATCTCAACCACTGAGCTACGACTGCCCTTAAAGAAACTAGGTAGTTGGCAAGACTTCGCAAAGTGTGTTTGTAAATCATGCACTGATACATGCTAGACCGGCAAGTGAACAGGAAGTGAGTGTAGAAGAAGAGTTCTTAGTATCCAGGAGAGGGGACCCCTGCTGGCATGGAGGTGTAATGTCCCCCTGGTGAGTGTTACAATCAGACACCAAACATGGAAAATTTTGTTCTCTGAAAGTTATTGCGACCCATTTCCACAGGGAAGTGAAATATCTGATGTGCTATTTCCCTACAAAGAAGCACTTTCAGTGTGTGTCATTTCTCCGTATCTGGCCGTTGTGAAGTGCTTGCTGTGTGTGTGAGTTGATGAAGCAGTGTGAAGGTGGCACTAGCACTCGTCTTGATATCCAGCCTAACTGAGTGGCTCCTCTCCGCTTCCTCCGCTGCCTATATTACTGCTATAAATCTCGGCCGCCTCATTGTTATGGTCATTGTGTGGGCAGTGAGCGATGGTTATTATCCGTGGCCTGGTTGCTGGTGTTTTATGGCTCTTCTTTGCTCTTTTATTTCTCTCTCTCTCTCTTCTTTGCTCTCACTCTCTCTTTTTTTTTGCTTTCTCCCTCTCATGGTCTCTCAGTCAATTTATTCCAATTCAGTTCACCGTAGCTTTATTGGCATGACTGGAGTGCATGAAATACAATATTTCCAAGGCATGGGATATTAAGGTAGAAAGAATATAGCAACAACAATAATATAGATCATACATAACAATATATACTGCATATAGTAGGGTCAGTAGTTTGCACTGAGGATTCTCATGTCTTGTTTTTCCCCTCTCTCTCTCTCTCTCTCTCTCTCTCTCTCTTGCTCTCTCAGGGTCCTGATCATTGTGTGAAGTGTCTTCACTTTAAAGATGGGCCTAACTGTGTGGAAAAATGTCCCGATGGACTCCAGGGAGCCAATAGCTTCATCTTTAAATATGCAGAACCCAACAAGGAATGTCATCCCTGCCACACCAACTGCACCCAGGGGTATGGACTCTGTTAGAGTGTGTGTGTGTGTGTGTTACATAGATAAGTAAGAAATAATGAACTAAGTAATAATAATAATAATAATAATAATAATAATAATAATAATAACAATAATAATAACAATAATAATAATATTATTATTATTATTATTATTATTAACAACAACAACAATAATAATAATAAGCAAAAATAATAAAATGCTTTGTCTCCTGTGTGGTTATTTTCAGACAATAACTTTTAAAATTACGGAATTAAGAAGCCGTATCAATAGACAATGTACATTTTCTATTAATTTTCAACAACGCAGACTTGCTGAATATCAAATGCTTAACTTTGTTGCGCTTTTAAATTATTCTTGCTGTCAGTGAATAATTTAAAACTTGTTAAATTACAAGCAGTGTAATTTAGTAGCAGCATCTTTTTTTTTGTTAGTTTTAGAAGTGGTGGTGTAACTTCTCCTGATGACGTAAGAGAGAGCACACACACTAAGAAAATATCTCATAAATATCTCAGCATTCGAAGCAACATCCTTCTGCTCTCCCCATCTCACACTGCCACTCGTCCAGTCTAAAGATACTCCCATTCCCTCTCCCGTGTTGGATGATGAGGCTCAAGGCCTTTGATCTGGGGAGAGGTGGAGGACTGATGTGTGTGAGAAAGATGAAGACTGATTAAAGGAACGAAGCTTAATGCAGCATCAAAAGAGCTGAAATTTGTTCTTCACCAGAATGCTGTAACACCAGGGTGTGTAGCTGTAATTACGTAGAATACACGGTAGTAAGAGCTTGGGGACAAGTGATAAGAACACTATAAAGAACTGATAGGGGATAGGTGGATAGATGGATGTAAATATTGTGCATCAAAGAGATGTGTGTGTGTATACATATATACATATATATATACTGTATCCATCCACCTGGAAAGATAGATAGATAGATAGATTTGGATGGATGGATGGATGGATGGATGGATGGATGGACGGATAGTGGACAGGTGATAACAGCAAAACTCTACATTTACTCCTTTGTTTTCTGTTTATTCATTTATTGGAGTCTGTTCTGTGTTTCAGATGCACCGGGCCCAGGCTTCAGGACTGCATTGGCATGATTGACAGGTAATAAAGTGCTGGGCTTTTCTTTTCTGCAACTTTAATACACACATTCACACACACACAAACGCACAAACATTTCCTGTATTTTCTAGAGGGTCTAGTTACATAATGAGAGAGACAGAGAAAGAAAGAGTGAGAGAGAGAGAGAGTGAGAGAGAGGTGGTTGGTTAGAGAGGGAACGTTGTACAGTGAATCGGCCACCATTGTGTGATTAATGGCTTGCTGTGAGGCTCAGTGCAGAGGTGTGTGTGAGTGTGTGTTTGTGTGTGTGTGCGCACCCTTGATAAATTGATAGCACTTTCTTTTGTCCTCATGGGGCAAAAGGAACAAAATGCCACTAACTATTGTGCACAAATGGATTTGCTGTTCCAGATATACCGTGGTATCACACACATACACACACACACATTCACACACATAAACTCCCAGAATCTCTGACTTCACAATGCTGATAAACTCTCAGAATTGATGTATGTACTGTCATCACACTAAAAATGTCATGTGTACTACACACATCTCATTTTAATGCAAACTCATTGTTTTGACCTTTATTATAATTTCTTATTGCTGGGAATTGGCAAATTGGGGTGAAAAAAAAATAAGTGCTTGGTGTAGGGATGACTGGCTGCACAAGTTACGCTTGATCATTAGTAGGCTTTATATTAGTAGACTGTTCTAGAAACTCAGTAACTTACCTAAACCCGTCTGTAGCATCGAAATCTTTCCCAACATACAGTATCAATTCTGGCAGGATATACTGAGGTGACCTGAGATTATTTCCACTGATGAATTTATAGAACGTAAAACACGGTGTGATCTTTCCAGAAATGCAAGCACAGTTTATTAAAAAAAAACTTACGGTAGTAAAATTCCCTGAGATACACTCCGAATAGGGCTTAAGAATGAAAAGTAGTGTTCATTACACCTAACTTTACTCGAATACAAAGAGTTGCTAAAGTAAATGTAACAGAGTAAACGTGCCCACGTGTAGCGTGATCATGTATACTACTGACGTGTGTGTTCGATGTGCGTAGGCGTGTGAAGGATGGGAGCTTTATACATCCGATCAATAGTGAATTAACCAGCCAGATTCTCATCTCAGCAATAGATAATCCAGCAATGTGTGAATGGGAAGTGTCTTTCTTCTATTCAGAGCAACACACACACACACACACACACACAAACTGCTGCCCATAAACTACATCTCCCACTCTTCCATGCTCTCTGTCTTTTCTTTTCTTCATGCTTTTCTTTGCTTACATGGCAAACGTGTACTTTATAGAACTCCATGCCCTTATTTACCCCACACACACTCACACACACACATGTGTGTGTATGTGTGTTTGTGTGGGGCTAAAGCATATAATAAATTGAAGCTATACTCTCAAAGTTTGAGCAAAACTGTTATTAACAATCGCTTGTGTGTGTATGTGTGTTTTTCCTTGTTATTTCTGTACAGATTGTCCTGTTTTACTAAAACGTATTTGGTATCCAATTAAATCAAGCTCTTTCTTAAAACAGAGTGAGTGTAAGGTTAGAGAATAGCAAGTAGAACTGGACGTTCAGACATCCTGTATATATATTTTTATACATCCTGTATAAAAATCTTTTTTTTTCCCCACAATGTCTTTCAAGATATAAAAGAAGTGAGACATTACCACACAGTGGTTTAAATACTCAAGGGACACTATGTAAGACAAAAACCAACTAAAAGGTGCAATGAAGGTGCAGTTGCATAAATGAGTCATATTCACTCTAAATAAGACAGTGTGAAGTGGTTTGGTTTGTTTGTCAGGTGCATCATGGTATCATTTACTACACAATACTGACTCGTTCACGTTACTGACTCCTTCAGAAAGAATCGTTTGCAAAGAAAGCACGTCTACGTGACAGGAGAACAAGACAAAAATGTATAGGACATTAACATTTCCCTCGGATTTGGTTGTAAATTGCTAAGAAACTGCTTTACAGCACTAACATCACAACATAATTACTCTTGAAATGTCAGTGTGGACATCAAGAAATGTCAGTTTTGTGACATAACTCATAAATTGAAGCTATTAAACGATGCTTCTGCTTGTTGTTGTGTCTAGTGTTTTTATAAACGTCTATTTCATACTTCTGCCTGTCTGTTAGGACTCCTCTGATTGCAGCAGGGGTGATCGGCGGCTTGTTCGTGGTGGTCATTGTGGCGCTGGGCGTGGCTGTGTCGGTGAGAAGGAAAAGCATCAAAAAGAAAAGAGCCCTCAGGCGCTTCCTGGAGACGGAGGTAAGACAGTGTATCGCTTTTGCTTTCTCTTGCCATCTCTCACTTTCTTACCTGCTGTCTCTTTTACTGTCATTAACTATCTCTGATTTCTACGGAAGCCAATTTACGCCAATTAAAAAATCCTGGGTATTATCTCATTATTAAGAGATACTAAGTAATAATTGAGATACCAAGTCATAATTATGAGATACTATGTTATAATTATGGCATGTCTTAATTGTTAGATATTAATTCGTAAGAATTACATCATGTCATAAATTTGAGATACTAAATCATATTTGTGGTATTTAGTCATAATTATGACTATACCAAGTCATAGTTTTAAGATAGAAAATCATAATTATAAGGTACCAAATCATAATTTTGAGATACTATGTCATAATTATGAGATGCCAAGTGAATTTTGAGATACACTGTTTATTGTGATTGTGATTGTGTTATGATTGTGATACTAAGTCATAATTTTGAGATACTGAGTCAATATTTTGAGATACTGTCTCATAATTTTGGGAAACTAAGTATCATACCAAGTCAAAGTTTTAGGATCAAATTAAGTCATAATTATGAGATACTAAGCCACAATTGAGATACCAGATCATAATTTCAAGTTACTATCTCATAATTTGAGATACTAAGTCATAATTATGTGATGACAAGTAAATCATTTTGCAATCAATTTTGTGATTATAAGTCATACTTTCGAGTCATAAGAAGTAGGCCTGTCTGTGTACTGCCTGTGTGTGCACGCCTTCCAACAATACCAACAGTATCTCAAAATGATGAATTAGTATCTTGAAATTATGACTTGTTATCTCATAATTATGACTTATAGTATCTCAAAATTATGACTTGTTATTAACATTTTATCTCATAATTAGGATTTATAGCATCTCAAAATTATGACTTGTTAAATTTATGATTTTTTTATCTTGTAATTATGAGATAGTATCTTAAAATTATGTTTTCTCAGAATTTTGACTTAGGATACAGGGTTTTTATTTATTTAATGCCTGAAGTGGGTTTTCACAGATTTCTGTGTCTTTCTTACTCACCATCTTTTGCCTTGGCACTTCTGTTGTAAATCCCTTAATAACTCCCTGCTCAGCCCTCAATTCTCCTGCTAATTACAACAGCAAAGGATTCATTAAAACAACTCTGCATGAGATCAGAGAGCAAAGAAAGGGCTCGAGCAACAGGAACACACCCAGCTGGAGGAACTAAAGAAGACCCTCAGGCCTCTCCGTCTTCTTTTCCAATGTTTATCTCATCTCTTTCATTCTATGTCTGCTGGGTTCTGACATGCCAAGGAAGTTCTTCATCACCCTCAGGCTATGAGAGAAACAGAACAATAGGAAGAGAGGACATACAAAGTGAGATGGAGCTCAGGGATGCTCATAAAACCTTAAAGTCCACTCAGGTCTTCTAATCTATATAAACACAGCTCACATGGCTCCGCCTCTCTGTGTCATTTTTTTTTCCTGTTGCTCTGGGGAAGTGAAATTCAGAGAGAGAATGTCAGCATTGTGAAGTCAGAGAAAGAAAGAAAGAAAGAAAGAAAGAAGGAAAGAAAAGAGGAAGGAAAGTAGGAAGGAAAGGCATATGAATGGAAGGAAGGAAGGAAGGAAGGAAGGAAGGAAGGAAGGAAGGAAGGAAGGAAGGAGAGGCATATGAATGGAAGGAAGGAAGGAAGGAAGGAAGGAAGGAAAGGCATATGAATGGAAGGAAGGAAG
>CM040458.1:27829971-27860755 GCA_022758105.1 Pangasianodon gigas | reverse complement strand
AGGAGAGGCATATGAATGGAAGGAAGGAAGGAAGGAAAGAAAGAAAGAAAGGCATATGAATGGAAGGAAGGAAGGAAGGAAGGAGAGGCATATGAATGGAAGGAAGGAAGGAAAGGCATATGAATGGAAGGAAGGAAGGAAAGGCATATGAATGGAAGGAAGTAAAAAAAGGAACAACAGGATGGAAGGAACATTGGAAGGAAAAATGTAGAGAGGAAGAAAGGAAGGGTGGAAGGACATAGGTAGGGATTGGTGGGAGGGAAGGAGGGGGCGAGGGAAGTAGGAAGGAAGGATAGGAGGAAGGGTGAGAGAAATGAATGAAGGAATAGCAAAGAGACAGAGGGAGAGTATTAATGGATAGTCAGAAAAAGAGGGAGAAAAGGAGAGGACAAGGGGAAGGAAGGAAGGCAGGAAGGAAGGGAGGGAGGGAGGAAGGAAGAATGGAAGGAAGGGAAAATTGTACAGTTTAAAGTTAACAGACTGCAATACATCATGAAAGAATTGTTTATTATTTTGAATATTATTAGTAATAAATTAAAGTATTTATTGAGCATTAGATTTTATTATTGTGGTTTTGTTGCCTTTTAAAAAAAAAAAAAAACGCAATAGGCCACTCGAGGAAGTGTGTTAGAGGAATTTTATCATGTGTAAGGGAGTTTTATACTCCGCTTCACGTCATGCCTAAGAACACCCTTAACCATGATGAAATCACTGTAACACATGACCTCTAGTGGATTATTGCTTTGTGATAGTCCACTTATCAGGTGCAAAAGTATGTAGACCCTTGACATCACACTCATATGTGCTTGTTGATGATTGTCACACTTAGTTCCAGTGAAGGGAAATTGTAATGCTACAGAATACAAAGCCATTCTATACAACTGCGTGCTTCCAGCTTTGTGGAACTGTTTGGAGAAGAACCAAATATGGGTGTGATGGTCAGGCGTCCACATACTTTTGGCCATATAGTGTACTTTGAGCTGCAGTTGTATTTTTCCATCCCTGTGCTAGAACGTGTGTTTGCAGCTCCACAGAAAAAGTAATTTAATGCAACATGTTCAAGCTTGTGCAACAGCCACAGTGGTCACTGATGGTACCATCTGTCTTCTGATTAGTGATAGACAGCACGGCACTGAGAGCTCAACAGCATCCCATTTTACTTCCAGGTTCTCAGCAGAAGATAAAATGCCTGCTAGGACATTATCATTTCAGTTAAACCTTTATTTAAACATAGCGGACACTAGGAAAAGCTATTTGCAGTGCTGCTGTGTATAAAGAAGAATCAGTGAAGACACTGAAATGAGTCTTGCTAATATAACAAAACAGTGGTGGCTCAGTGACTAGCGTTTTGGGCTGCTGTTCAGAAGGTCGGGAGATCAAATCCCAGCTCCACCAAGGAGCTGCTGTTGGGTTCTGAACCTTCAACAGCTCACTGTATACAATACAATTTAAGCAGAATAGCAGTGAAAGAGCTTATAAACAAGGGACATGCAAAAAGAAGCTCGATCAGGAGCAGTGTAGTTATTGTTCAGGATCACCAGAGTTCTTTATCGCCTTAGAAGTTTCCAGCAGCTCAGTGGAAGTGCATTAGGAACAATGAACAACATTCCTATCACAATGGGAAGGAAGGAAGGAAGGAAGGAAGAAAGAAAGTAGGAAGGGAGGAAGGAAGGAAAGAAAGGAGGGAGGAAGGAAGGCATGATTGTAAGAAAGAATGAGGGAGGGAGGAAAGAAAGAAAGAAAGAAAGAAGGAACACAGGAGGAAGGGGGGGTAAGGAAGGGAGAAGGAAAGGAGGGAGGGAGGAAGGGAGGAAGGAAGGAAGGAAGGGTGAAAAGAAGGGAGGGAGAAAGGATGGAAAGAAAGAACAAAAGAAAGAAAGAAAAGAAGAATGAAGGCAGGAAGAGAGGGAGGTAGGGGGGAGAAAGAAAGAAAGAAAAGAGGAAGGAAGGAAGGAAAGAAAGAATGAATGAATGAAGGATGAAAGGGATTATGTCAGAACCCAACAAAGAATGAGACTGAGAAAGTCAAAATAAAGAGCAAGAGAGCAAGTGTCTCATTTAGCTATGTAATGTCATGTCGAAAGGAAGGAAGGAAGCAAAGAAATGAAAGGAAGGAAGGAAGGAAGGCAAGAAGGAAGGAAAGAACAACTCAATAGAGAATAAGAGAGACAAGATAAAGAGCAAGAGAGAAGAGCAGGCTCCTTTAGCTATGTATTTTCACAAAAAAAGAAAGACAGCCAGACAGGGCAGTGCTGTGACACACTTCATCTCACACTGCTGGAGAACACACACACACACACAGTGAGAGATAGAGAGAGAGAGAGAGAGAGAGAGAGAGAGAGAGAGAGAGAGAGAGAGAGAGAGGAGACATCCAGTGTGTGGAAGACGTTAATGCAGTGGTGTGGTAAAATGACCTATACTGCCCAACTGCTGCTTCTGTCCTCAGATCCTTATTGACTACATGATCTCTACTCACTACTCTCCACTAACACAACAACATCACAGTGTTCGATCTGTACTGATGTGTGTGTGTGTGTGTGTGTGTGTGCGTTTGTGTGTGTGCACTTGTTTACACTTCTTTTCCCTATCTCTTTAATTCCAGTCTAATAGCATGCACTTGGAGAAGTGTGTGTGTGTACGTAGGAGGATGGGTCATGAGTCAGTTTTGTGTGTGTGTGTGTGTGTGTATGTGTGTGTGTGTGGCACCTGTGGGCTTTGACCCCACATTGCTCCTGCAGCTGTGTTGCCTCAAGCTGGGTGAATCCATTCACTGCTCTTTATGCGAAAAATAAAACAAAATAAAATCCGAAATGAGAGCAAGCTGCACCATGCCATCAACACGTACACCATAAATCCAATCATATGCTAATGATCAGAATTTACTGAGGATCTAGAAAGATTATTGCAATACTGAGTGTTAAGAGGAGCTGTTGTTTTTTTTTTTTTTAAAGCTTGACTACGCTTCAGGATTTCTAGAATTGGGATAGATTTAGAAAATGGAGAGCATTTCAGATTTTATAGCTGTTTTGCATCACCAATAAAATAAAATCATAACAAAATGAAAGCAATAAAATAGTGCGACAATTAACTACAATATTTTTTCTTCTTCTTCTTCTTCTATTAAAGAACATGTACATGTACACTTCCTGGGCTGAACACTGAGCAAGGCGTGATAAATAAAAATGGTCTGAATTGGCTTATTGGAATTATTGGATTACTGGGTGTAATGGTGATTTAAGCATTTAAACTGGGCAGTGAATACAGGATTTATAAAATTTTAACAGATTTTGAAAATTAAGAGAAGTTCAGAATTTACAATCACTTTTACATACACTATATAGCTAAAAGTTTGTAGACATCTGACCGTCACACCCATATGTGCTTGGTGAACATCCCAGTCCAGATCTAACAGCCTCCACTCTTCTGGGAAGGCTTTCCACTAGATTTTGGAGCGTGGCTGTGGGGATTTGTGTTCATTCAGCTACAAGAGCATTAGTGAGATCAGACACTGATGTTGGGTGAGGAGGTCTGGGGTGCAGTCGGTGTTCCAGTTCATCCCAAAGGTGTTCAGTGGGGTTGAGGTCAGGGCTCTGTGCAGGACACTCGAGTTCTTCCACTCCAACCTTAACACACCATGTCTTCATAGAGCTCGCTTTGTGCACAGGGGCATTGTCATGCTGGAACAGGTTTGGGCCTTTTAATTCCAGTGAAGGGAAATGATAAAACTACAGCATACAAAGCCATTCTGTACAATTGTGTGTGTATATGATTGACAAATTGATTGTTAAATGCCACAAACAGAGGATCTGCTGGCTCCTGAGTGGAGAAACACAAAAACTTTTGCACTATCCCCAGGAGATCATGAGTTCGAATGCCGATGATGCCATGAGCAGCATTTCAAAACGATGCAGTTGGTTGGCTTCACGTGTTTCATTTTATTACTGCGCTGTATTTTGTTACTGATTATGATTATCGAAAAGCTGTTAATAAACACATCAAGCATCTCTCATGTTCGACTATTTCAGCACCAGCTTTAGTGGACAGCTCCTTGTAGTCGTATGCTTACGTACGCCTCCTTTATTTTTCCTCTTCTCCTTCTTCACCTTTTTCCATTAAGACTCTTGGTTCTGAACTTTATTTAATTGAAGAACTGCTATTATGCTTTAATCAGATGTCCGTGATGAGTCCGGGGATGCGGTGCGGACTGAGAAACATATTATCGCTGTCATTTTCTTTTCTTCTCTGTCCTTTTTTAACTCTCTTGACTCCTCTTAATCTTTCTCATCCTCTCTGATTTTCTTGCGAACAATAAATTCCATGGCTATTTCCATTCCCATCTCTTCTCTCTTCTTTTCTCTCTGTCTCTCTCTGCCACTTGCTGCAATATTATCAGGTTTATCTTTATCTCCTTTTTTTTTCCCCCACTCTGTCTTTGACGCTGTTCCTGAAACTTCTCATTCTGCTCCACCCTTATCTCTGCCTCATTCTCATATTTCAGCTCCTCTCTGATCCCCTCAGGCTTTTGTCATTCTTCCCATTTTAATTCTCATCGCACCATGGTGAAGAAAGACCTAATTAATTACTTGAATGTGTAATCTTTGCACCCCACGGTTAATTTGACTTTTTTTTTCTTTCTAGATAGTGCTTCGTCTTCTGATTCACAATGTCACTGACTGTCATCTGGTTTCACAGACGTATTACTGCAGTGATGACAGTTTTCAGAAATGGACTACATCCAGATAGCGGGTGTGGGTTTAGGTAACGGAGGTGAGAACATGTTAAAACCACATTTGATTTTCTCTGGTGGTTGTGTTTCAGCTGGTGGAGCCTCTGACCCCGAGTGGTGCAGCACCCAATCAGGCCCAGCTCAGGATTCTGAAGGAGACGGAGCTGAAGAGGGTGAAGATTCTTGGTGCAGGAGCCTTTGGCACCGTCTACAAGGTAATTATTTCATTATTAATATTCTCACATGCTATTTACCTAACAGACAATCTGAGAGAACCACAATGAGAATACAGCTTTGAAAGGTAATTGAGAGCCTTTGGTAAAATATGTGACTTGAACCCATGGTTGAAAACCGTTAGCTACAGTTAGTGCCAGTACTATACACCTCTCATTTTTAACACTCCTGTATTCTTAAAATGTTTGTAATTAATTTTATTATAAAAAAAAAAACCACTAGCATTTATTTTTCTAAAGGCATCACCATTTTTGGACAGATAATATTTAATAATCAGCAAATACTATAAAATAATATTATTGATATACAGTAAACATCCACCTTATTAAGAACACCTTTACACATGCACATTTATGCCTTTATGTAATCAGCCAATCATGTGGCAGCAGCACAGTGCATAAAATCATGAAGATGCAGGTCAAGAGCTTCAGTTAATGTTCACATCAAACATCAGAATGGGGAAAAAGTCTGATCTCTGTGACTTTATCGGTGGCATGGGTGTTGGTACCAGATAGGCTGGTTTGAGTATTTCAGAAACTGCTGATCTCCTGGGACTTTCACACACAACAGTCTCTAAAGTTTACACAGAATGGTGCGAAAAACAAAAGAAACATCCTGTGAGCGACAGTTCTGTGGGTGGAAACGCCTTGTTGATAAGAGAGGGCAGAGGAAAATGGATAGATTGGTTCAAGCTGCTGATAGGATATAGTACCTCAAATAATCACTCTTTACAACCATGGTGAGCAGTAAAGCATCTCAGCATGCACAAAACATTGAACCTTGAGGTGAATGAGCTACAACAGCAGAAGATCACATTGGGTTCCACTCCTGTCAACCAAGAACAGGAATCTGAGGCTATCACGGGCACAGAATCATCGAAACTGGACAGTTGAAGATTAGAAAAAACAATCACCTGGTTTTTTTTTTCAGTTTTCAATTGCCCAGTTTGCCATGTTCATCTTTTTTTGGATACAAGTTAGCCAGCTAACTGTGATGAGTGATGTGTATTTATCTCCTCAAAACAGTGTACTGTACAGTCAGTGTTATAGATTTAACAAGCGAATATATCTGAATGTTGATTGATCTAAAGCTAGTACTTGTATATATATATATATATATATATATATATATATATATATATATATATATATATACAGTATAACATATAACTTAAGAAGTGCTCCTGTGATTACTGCTGATACTGTGAGCAGCCATGTTGATTTGACATCACTTGAAGAACTTGGAGGAACTCAGTGTTCAGGAGACCATCCCGAGTTCCTGAGTAGGAATTCTGGATGAGTCAGAAGATTGGAATTATGAGTTACAACATGAATGCAGCATAAATAGAGCCTTAACACACTAATTAACCTGTCCAAACAAAACTTCTTTACAGCACCTTCTATATGTTTAATATCAAACTTTCAATCAAATGCTCTGTATGCTACATTCTGCATCAACATACTTTAACCAAGTTCACCTCTACTACTTTGCGTTTGGAAATTACCCACATTCCATGTTACCACGTCATTTGCAAGCCTGATTGTGTTTGCCGAGTTTGTGTTTGCTGTGCAATGTATGCTAGCTCCAGAACGTTGATATTTAACATATAGAGTACTGTGCAAAAGTCTTAGGCACATGCAAAGAAATGCCGTAGAGCAAAGATGCCTTCAAAAATAATGAAATTAAATGTTTCTACATTTAAAAAAATACTATAAAGAGCAGTAAACAGTAATAAATGAAACAAAGTCAATATTTGGTGTGACGATCCTTCGCTTTAAAAAAAAAAACAGTAGTCTCAGGTGCAGTGTGTGCAGTTTTATAAGGATATGAGCTGTAAGTGTTACTGAGCATCTTGCAGAAGCAGCCACAGTTCTTCTGGAGACTTTGACTGTCGACTCGCTTCTTACTTCTGCAGCGAAACCCAGCAGCCTTCATTATGTTTTTATCTGAAAAGTGTCTCTTATGTAATCTGCTGCTTTCTTTACTGACATACAAACATTTTTCTGTAACATTTTATTTTGTGCTGGAATCTAAAATGTTTTTGTACTGAATCAATAATGTAGAAGTCATAAAATAAAAAATCTATAACAAAGTTTGTACTAAAAAAAATAGGGTGCCTAAGACTTTTGCACAGTACTGTAGAAAGTACTAATAAGTTGCATGTGAATGTTTTTTTTTGGCCTGTGAGACTGGGTTGGGCAAAGCACCAAGAACATGCTGAAGGTCAAACACAGTAATATTGCAGTAATCAATGCAAACACACAAACACTCAACAGGCGATGAAAGCAAAAGCAACGAGCTGCGTAGTTATGTAGTTGTGATTTGGAAATCTAGAAGCTTCAATCTGAGCAATGGGGGTGGGACTAAGGCATGTGACAATCTGTGATCCCCCAATGAGGAACCGGAGACAGGAACAAGGCTGGAGCTGAAACACAGAAACACAATATTAATGGAAATCAAATTGTTCTGGCTCTAAGATGTTATTTTAGTGTTGTATGTTTCACGATCAGGTGTGAACTGTCTGATCTAATCTCAGATGTGCCATGTCAGATGTGCAGGAATGTCTAACCACTGTCGTTCTCCTCAGGGGATCTGGGTGCCTGAGGGAGAGACGGTGAAGATCCCGGTGGCAATTAAGATCCTGAACGAGGCGACAGGACCCAAAGCAAATGTGGAATTCATGGATGTGAGTGACGTTTTTTTCGCTCGTTCAGCCAGCTTTTAACTCCTGCTCTGTTCAGACAGAGAAAGTGTAAATCCCTAAATGAGCGTTCAAAGTTTTCAACATGACGCAACTCCGTGAAACGCTGCCAGGAGACCCATTTTCAGCATGTGTGTGTGTGTGTGTATCATAAACTTTAATGTTTGAAATTCATTTTCATTTGTTTATTGGATGTAATGCTTTCATGTTAGTGATATTTAGATTCGTTGTTTTGTACTCAGCCAGCGTTCCCATCAAACACACAGTTAGGCTGAATCCCAAATGGTTTCACTGTATATGCTCACTCCCTAGGGTACAACATGGTGCTGTACAGCCTACAGAGTGCATTGTATGTCCACTAGAATGCTTTTTGACATCCAGCCACAGAAACAGAGTGACTCCAGATTACTCAGAGCGCTCTTCATCCATCAACTGACAGTTATTTCACCAACTAACCTTACATTACGTGACATGAAACGTTTACCGTTTTTTAGTGTTACATAATTCTGCCGTTCTTCCTTCCCTTTGCATCTCTCTCTCTCTCTCTCTCTCTCTCTCTCTCTCTCTCTCTCTCTCTCTGTCTCGTTCCTTTACTCCCTCTCTTCCGGTCTCTAAATCTCTTTGTCTATCCTTCACACATGCTATCTCTCAAAAATCTCTTTATCCCTATTTCTTTCTTTCTTTCTTTCTCTTAGTGTTCAGTATTTGTTCTCATTTTTTAAATTTCCTTTTGTTCCCTATTTCCTTTGTCTCTGTATCTCTCAATCTCTCTCTCTCTCTCTCTCTCTGTCTCTCTCTCTGTACGTGTGTCTCTCTCTATCTGTCTTTCTCTTTCTGTCTCTTACTTGTTTCTCTTTGTTACCTCCGCTTTTCTTTCTGTCTCTGTCTTTCTCTTGGTGTCTCTCTCTCTGTCTTTATCTGTCTGTCTCTCCTCTGTCTCTGTGTCAGTTATTCTGTGTGTCTGAGTGTGAAATGGAGAGCTCTCAGAGCTCCTCTATTTAAACTGCAATCAAAAAGCAGTTGCACGCACAGGTTCACTGTGAAGAGACCAACACACACACACACACACACACACACACGCACACACCTTCAGCTACTCAGGAATTACAGCACTTTGAATATTCATTACACCACTGTCAAGTGTGTGATTCTGTACAGTGTACAGATAATGGGGTTTGTGTGTGTGTGTGTGTGTGGGATCAGTTGGGATTATTGTTTGAATACATCATATTAAATATATTCAGACACATATCTTCAGATTTTCTTTTTTTTTTTTTAGTTTTTTTTGTTTATTATCAAGCAAAACTAAACTAAATTCAACTAAACTAAAATAAGAATGTAACTGAAAATATAGCTGCAAGAAGCAATTACGGGGCCAAGCACAACAGAGGCAAAATTTTGAAGCTTGCCACAGATTTCTCAGGTACCTTCAGGGCATATGTGCCAAAGACAATTTGAGTTAAAACAGTAATGATTATGGTAGTAATGTGATTGTAGTGACAGTAGTGATGATTTTATGCAAAATAATTTATAAACCATAAGGAAAAATACTTGAGGTGTATCATAATTTCATGTAACTTTTGACCAATGGATGCTCTGTTAACAAATTGATATGGCGTTGTCTGGCCAAGCACATAAACGTCAAGAAGTTGATTGAATATACCATTGTGGGGGTGTTTTTAGACCGGTGGTTTAAAATCCATCAACAGAATTATGTATAATGTTATAAAATTCACGAGCATTAGGTGGCACTGTTACGAAACTGTGCAGGAACCCTCACGTCATGAAGGCTAGGACATATACTAAGTTTGGTCTGAATACGCTAAAGCATTACGGAGATATAGCCTCACTTCCATTTCGGCATGCTCATTATTGAATTCCTTTGTGTGTTATTCGAGAATGGTTTGACCAATAAACTTGAATTCCATAACTTTTTGTCAGCATGGTCTGAAGATGATCTGATTCAATGTTGGTGAAAATCATATGAACGGTCTTTCAAACATTCAGAATAGCAGAAAGCAAGTTTGGCGACCATGGCATAATGGGTATCATTGTTCTCAGCATGACCCAAGGAAACTATCAAGTCCAGTCTCATGACAATAGGTATAAGTAATCAAAAGCTATTAGCATTTTTTTAAATTTTGTTATAATTTTTGACCAAAAGGTGGCACTCTCCTGAGTGCCTTCAGGGCGTGGTGCTGATGACGCATATCAAATTTGATAATGACCTGCCAAAAATCGTTCATAAAATACAGCATTTTACAACTAAATTCAAAATGACTGACACTCAAAATGGCCGAACCACGAAAATGTCATATCATTTGACTCAGCATGCCCCACAGAATCTAAAGAGACCAATTTCATGATTTTAGGACAAACTATTCAGAAGTTACAAGCAAAAATATGCTTTTGTCATATCTCATGACCACTAGGTGATGCTGTTCCGAAACTGTGCAGGTATGCTCAAGTCATTGTGGCTATGAGATACACCAAGTTTGGTCTGAACATGCTAAAGCGTTACAGAGATATTGCCCCACATCCTTTTTGGATGAGAACAGTTTGGTCTGTCACAAGCTTTTGATAACTTTTTGCCAGCGTGA
Organism: Pangasianodon gigas; assembly: GCA_022758105.1. Classification (NCBI taxonomy): domain Eukaryota; kingdom Metazoa; phylum Chordata; class Actinopteri; order Siluriformes; family Pangasiidae; genus Pangasianodon; species Pangasianodon gigas. The sequence goes on along the minus strand of CM040458.1, from coordinate 27,850,494 downwards.
TCGATGTCAACGATGATCTGAGTCAAATTTGGTGAAGATCCAATGAACCATCTAGGACGAGCTTGAAAAGGGAGGTTTTTCAGAAAATTCAAGATGGCAGAAAATCTAGTCGGGTGGAAATTGAAACCATGGTATGCATTCGACTTGGAGTTTTGTTTCTAGTCCTTACGCTTCAAAAGTTATTAGCATAAACATGAGCACAACTTTGAGTTGTTGGTGGCACTAGAGGGTTTAAGATAGCGACTCCAAATTTGCTATGGTGACATTTCAGACTGTCCCCTGTCTTTGTGCCAAATTTCATAACTTTCCTATGTACGATTCCATGGGCTGCCATAGACCTCAAGAGTGGAAGAAGAAGAAGAAGAAGAAGAAGAAGAAGAGAAGAACACTAACGATTATAATAGGTGGCTACACACTTTCGGTGCTTGGCTCGTAATTACTTCATTCCAGACATGCACGGATTTTCTTTTCTTTTTCTTTCTTTTTTTGAATGCATAATATCAGAATTCATAATTCAGGGACATATCTTCATATTTTCTTTTTGTTGTTGCTGTTTTTGTTAGTTTATGTTGCTTTCCTTGAATTATGAAGTGTGATGAAAGATGAAACAGCAACAGCAAAAACAACAACAAAAATAATTTCTTTTATCTTTTCATTTATTTTTTATTTTTTTAATCCTTGTTAGTTTCAGCTGTTTTGCTTGAGATATTAAATAATTTTACGTATGAGAAACATAAACTGGAATAATGATAATGTCATTGAGATTATTTCCTCCCAGATGTGTGCAGTTATTCTGCTTTAAAAGCACCAGTGGTTTAATTCACACTGTTTTGAATGAAAGATTCATGAATGAAACAGAATGAATTCAATTCCACCTGAACGTACATATCCGTCCATCTCGTGATTCCTTCCGTCTCCTGCAGTGTGAATGTGAAAATGTGATTGTGTGTTTTTTTTTTTTTTTTTGCAGACATGAAGCAATATTGTAGTGTATTATGCTGTATTATCTTCAGAACAACATCTTTCTATTGACTCCTATCATTTCCATGTAAATGTGCTGGGCTATTTCACTTCATCAGCGCAAACTGAAGCGGTTTATTCAGTGCCTCAGATGAACAGTGCAATGTAATCCAATACCATGTGAGTGGAAACAGTGTGAATGTGAATTCAGCGTAAATCAGAAATCTGTTTTTTTTCCTCCAGGAGGCACTGATCATGGCCAGCATGGAGCATCCTCACCTGGTACGTCTGCTCGGAGTGTGTTTGAGTCCCACCATCCAGCTGGTGACCCAGTTAATGCCCCACGGCTGCCTGCTTGACTACGTACACGAGCACAAAGACAACATCGGCTCCCAGCTGCTGCTCAACTGGTGTGTGCAGATCGCCAAGGTAAGAGTCCAGTTTCTCTTAGAAAAAAAAATTTTAAACTCTCACAATCTAATAAACTGACAACTAGCAGCATAGCAATTTCCACTTCCTTTATTACAAGGCTTTTAACTTTGCAATGATAAATAGAAGAATTCAGGCCATATTTAAGATTGGAAAGAAAAAACATCTCCAAAGGGTCTCATTTATCAAATTGTGCATAAAATAAGTGCTAAATTTGTGTGTCAGAGCCACCCGTATGCACAAGAAAACCGGTATTTATCACACATCTGTACGCACAGCTGTACGCAGTGGCCGTTGAAAAATCCCACACGTTCTAAATTGATGTGCTCGTGCACAGCCACACTCATTTGCATAAAGAAACGCCCTCAAATTGCCATATATGGTAAACAACTTCCCTTTAAAAAGCACAGTAGCCTGCTCGCGGCATGGAGCATGCCGAAAGGTCTAAGAAGACAATAAAGTAAAGATTCTGTTGCACGAATAGCGCAAAACAAAAATGGTTTATTTGGCACTTTTACAAGTAGTTTGTCTACTAAATAAATTAATAAATAAATACTCTCTCTCTCTCTCTATATATATATATATACAGTATATATATATATATATATATATATACATATATAACAAGTATGTACGAGTATGTGTGTGCATTTTATTTCCCCAATTACATTTAGAAACTCTGCGATGGCATGAAAATTTGTCATTTTTGCTCATTTCCGCTGCTGGTTTTGGAAATGTAATGTATTACATGATGAAAGAAGGTAAGACGTATCATTATTCAGCTCATAGTTGGTTGGGAAATGCCAATGGCGTCTCCAATTTCTCTTGGAAATGTACTTGTACCTAAAAGCCCACGAAAACTGCACTGGACAAACAAAATCTATTGATGATCCACTCCTCACGCACAGCATAGAGCCTCCAGTGGTGTTTAAACCACTTTCCTTCCTCCACAAGGCTGTCTGAGCCAAATCTTCATAATCCCAATTCATCTTTAAATGTATTTTATATGATTTTACTTTACATTCTGTCTGTGTCATCTGTCTGCATCTTGTGAGCACTGAAATCATTAATTACTCTCTTAACTATGCTGGTGTGTTAGAGAGTGCGTGATATAGAAGCTCTGCCTAGTCAGTTTACCTGCTATTACACTTTTCTACCACTAGGGGTTCTTGCATACGCATAGTCAGGAGTGTGTGGAAACATACGCATATCCTCACACATAAGCAAAACTTGATAAATCCCATTCAATGCATAGAAACGTGTGTACACACGGTATGTGCGTAAATGATAACTTGATAAATGAGGCCTCTTGTCTTTTTCCAATCTTGTTCTCCAAACTCTCCAGTTTAGGTGAGTCTATGGCCAGTATAGCCTCAGATTCCTGTTCTTTACTGATAGGAGTGGAACCAGGTATGGTCTTTTGCTGTTGTAGCTCTTCCTCCTCAAGTTTCGACATGTTGTTTGTTCTGAGATGCTTTTCTGCTCAGCACGGTTGTAAAGAGAGTTGTTCCTGTCAGCTTGAACCAGTCTGGCCATTCTCTTCTGACCTCTCTCCCCTGCAAACCTGCGACTCACTGGATATTTTTTGCACCATTCTGTGTAAACTTTTGAGAATATTGTGTGTCAGAGTCACTGAGATTACATTTTTTCCTCATTCTGGTGTTTGATATGAACATTAACTGAGGCTCTTGACTGTTCCTATTAAAGTGGCTAATGAATGTAGTTCACAGTCTATTTAAAACCGAGGTTCCTCGTGATACTGAGTCAAATTATGTTTTTTATAGAGTTTGTAATAATGCTAAACGGGTAGTTATAAGGTTACATTAATTGTTAGCTACATTAGCCTTGTTGCTTAAGTAGAAACCTGAAGGAGAAACTTGATCTTGGCTTATTAACTACATTTCGAACAGGAAGGACACTGTTTACTTTTAATTATTGCTTGAACCCCAACATTTAGAGACACATTGTCTGGCATTCCTTGGATCTGAACTCACAATTTTACACTCGCTAAGCTTCAGTCATTTGTTTCTGTGATTAAAACACAAAAAAGTGTATGGTGTACTGAGCTTCTTAGACTCGCAAGGGTTAATCGTGTAATGTAGCGTTTTCAAATAACACATTGTTTTCCTCCAATGTCTTATTTTCAACTCTGCTGCCAGAATGTGTACATGAAATATCGATTCAGGAGTGTATCCTTACGTCTTCTAAAGATTCCCCAAAGACTAGTTGTGTATCCGCTGTATTATTTCAACACATTGACCATCATCGGTGTGAACTTCAGGGTTCCTGACCTCAGATCAATACTGTTCCTTTGAGCACACACTCTCCCACACGCTCAACCATAAGCTCATGAGTATATATACTGGATATGTACTGTTTTTGACTAGTAAAAATGTAATTACAGATACATGAAATCCATTTTTTACTAATAAAAATTCACATTCAGGATATGTGTAATTTCAATGTAATCTCTAAAATACAATTGTAGATCTAGTCAAAATTGAATTGTGGAATTGAATTTTTACTACTCGAAGTTTCAGTGTAGATATCTGCAGTGTGAACCTCTTCTAGTAAAAATGGAATTGCAGCTATCTGTAATTCCATTTTTACATTTTGGTTATAAGAAGCAGGATTTCAAAGTAAGTCAATGGAGATTTATGACTAGTCAAAATACAGTTCTTACTAGTAAAAATTAAATTGCAGATATCTTGTCACTAGAGGTGTAACGATACACTCCGGTCACAATTCGATTCGATTCACGATACTGGCTTCACGATTTTGATTAAATTTGATTCTAATAATAAAACAAAATTTGAACAAAATTTGATTGAAGAAAAATTATGACTGAACAGACTCCTTTTTTATTTCTGAATCATAAACATTGCAAAACAGTGTGCATTTTGTGTGTATAAAACTAAATAAATCTAAAATTGCTACAAACAGAGGTTCAATATTGTAAACAAAATGCACTTCAGGTTCACCATATCTTTAAATTTAAATATCTCCTAAATTTTTGATTGAATAAACATTGAAAATGGTTGACTGAAACATAAAGAGAGCCAAAGCTCCAAAGTCAGCCTTTGGTGTCATTTGAAAGCTACTGAAGAGCGCTTTTTAGCTGATATAACATGGCCGTGTAACCGTATAATGTATATTGTATAATGCGTGCTGGTTGTAGCAATTCAGAGCTATCACGCAATCTGACTTTACAAGCGCAGATCTCGCAATCTGTCCGCAAAGAATGCAATCATGTGACCAACATGTGCTCTGTGTGCAGATTGGGAGCTCTGGTGTTTGAACAGATGTGAATGGCGCATGTCCACGATGCGCATTTTTGCATTTTTCTGTCGTGTTACGACGTATCGTTACACCCTTACTTATTACACTTCTATGATTAAACGCTAAAATGGCTTGCCATAGAACAAGGGTGAAGTGAAGCGTGAATTTTCCTCCACGAAAACCCTTTCTTCTCAACAATGTAAACTTTTAAAAAGGGCTTCCAAAGGGTTCTTTAGATGGTTAACAGTGGTGTGTAGAACAAAAGTAGAACATAATTTGTTTGTCACCAGACATAACAGCATTTATTAGTGCAGTTTGTAAGCTGAGAATGTGAGTAAACTTTTTATGTCTCTGCCATTAATTGGTGGAGGCTTTATGTTTTCCGGGCGTCTGAGTGTTCGAGCATAAGTCTGAGATTCTCGTATGGGAGATATCTCAAGAGCAAGTGGTTGAATGTTTGTAGGATTTGTAAGGAAGTATACAACAGTTCCACTAATTTGATTGGTCAAGCAGCGTACCAGGAGTGCTTATATTTCCTGTAACCGCACTTGGACGTTTCATAGTTTGTATCACTCTGGGTCGAGGTCACAGCAAGGTCAACTGTCTAAAATAGTTTTTCTTTAATAGCTTCCTTCCTGTTTGAAGGCCATTTTAAGGGTCTAACAAGAAAGACTAGACGTGTTGGTGGCAGAGGCATCCCCACTGGTGCGCTTGGCTTCGGGTTTTCTCTTTCTTTTTTTAAATCATAAACAAGCTGAGAGTTTTTCTTGTTTGTGTTGTGTGAGCAAATGATTTTAAAGCTTCTCCGTTTGATTTCTCTTTCTTTTTCTGTGCGACCTGTGGTTTTCCTCTGGATGGGAATGGACTTGACCTGAGTTCAGTCTAAATTGTAGTAGCACTCACTGAAACGAAAAGCAATCGTTATTTTTCTCACTACTTTCTTTTGAGTCGGTTTTGTACAGTCATTTTAGATTATAAGCCGCATCTTCTAAATCATTTGCATATAACAATTTAAAGATTTACAAACATAATCTATCGCTAAATATGAATATAAAGTTTGGTTTATGAAGGTTTGGATTGGGCTGGTAATAACCGGTAAAGTGTGTGGGAGGCCAAAAGAATTTCCTCCAAAGCCATAAATGGCTAATGGACAAAATGAGGTGTGGGTGTGAAAATGTTTAAACAGCTGCCTGAGATGTGCTCGCTCTGCAGGAGCAAAACTCCAGCCGAGTCTTTCGTACTGTGTTAATAAACTCATTTACTTAATCATACTGCATTATTTGTAGGTAGTTATTACTTGCTTGTCCCACAGTGCTGTTAAGTGCTTGATTCTGATCTAATCAATTATCAAAAATTTCCTCAGTGGTATAAAATGCACCAATCTGTAGTTGGTGTTTAGTCTAAATACAGCCACTGATTCACTTTCTAATCCCATGTAGAGTATATTCATATTCTTCTAATTATGCTGGTTAATTTTGCAAAATCCAGCTGCACAGCACAGAGTTCTGAGAAATAATAACTTTTTATTAAACATCGAACTCGTGCACACTTTATTGAGTGTGTGTTTACGTGCCTGAGTTGTTTATATATTCAATGCCAACTGGACAGATGAGAGTTGTTCATTCAGAGAGACACTTGAGTACATAGCATCATGGAAAGGATAAAAATAGAGAGAGAGAGAGAGAGAGAGAGAGAGAGGTGTGAGGAGAGACAGCTGGCATTCCCTGCCCATCCTACCAGATAATTTGCTGAATAATCATCTTATTAAAATGAAACCCATGCCTGAGTATTCCATTAATAATCCATCGGGAGGACAGCTTGTCTCAGAGAAGGACACGCAGGAACGTCTCTGAGAACCATCAACCTGCTGAGGCTTCAAAAACAAAGCCCAAGCATTTTATGCCACATCGTTTTACATTTGTTTGTTGCTCCAAATCATTTGATCCAGATCACATGAGTCATTTATTTGAGCGAATTCAGTTGAACTGATTCATTTTTTAGTGTCATTTGATCTGATTCTTTTTATCTGATTCTGTCGCTTGTGTGTTTTCTTGTTTAAATCAGATTACTTGAACCAGATCATATGAGTCATTTGATTTATTTAATTGAATGGAGTTGATTCATTTGATCAGATTTTTTAAAAATCAGATTCTGTTGCTTGTGTGTTTGTTTGTTTGTATGAATCAAATCATTTGATCCAACTCATATGGTCATATGAATCATTTGATTGATCTGAATGAATCAAGTTAATTCATTCGATCATTTATTTGGTGTCATTTGATTTGATTCTTTTTATATGATTCTGCTGCTTGTTTCTTTGTTTGTTTGCTTGCTTGCTTGTTTGATTCAAATCATTTGATCCAAATCAAATGATCATGAGAGTCGTTTGATTGATCTAAATGAATTGAATTGATTCATTTGATCATTTATTTGGTGTGATTTGATTTGACTTAGCTGATTTCAGCTTCGGCTGAGTTGTTTGTTTGTTTGTTTGCAACATTTTCATGCATTAGCTGTGCTTTAAATTTGAGCAGCAAGGTGAAGAGCGGCTGTGAGGTGTAATAAGTAAGCTTAAGATCTTAAGCTCTGAATTTATAGATGTTTTGAAAATTATATTTCATTTTTAAATTGTCTCTTTCTTTTATGTTACATTATATTACATTTACTTTTGACAGCAAGGAAGAAAAAAAAATGCTAGTTCCTTCTTCAGTCTGCATTTTCTACACTTCTACTACTATAATTTTTTTATTTATTTTCAGGCTTAAAGGTAGATGCTTGTTAAAGGTAATGGGATAGTGTATACTGTAGCTGAACAAACACACACATCAATGTAATGCAAACCATAATGTCAATAATCAAAAATATACCTTGATGCATTCAGTAAACATGCACTTGTTCTCTTGTGAACCATAGTGTCTTGTGTTATATGTACACTGTCCAGATCTTTATACTTTTGTGTTGAATTTACTCGTACATGAAAAGTCAGGTTAATTTCTACAGCCTTTCTTTCCACCACATTTAGCATAAAGGCGCCTTTTATCGACAGGGCATGTGTGATTGACATGCTTCTTGTGTTTTCTGCGTCTCGCTCATTCATGACTATGTGACCGTTTAATTTAAGATTCGAACGCTGCTTTCAGTTAATGCTTCAGGGCATACGTATAGTGTGTGTGCTGTGTGTGTGTGTGTGTGTGTGTGTGTGTGATTTATATGTCTATATTTGTAAAAAATAGATTCATAGGAGACTGGTGTACGTGTATATATATATATATATATGTTATATATATATATATACATACATATACATACATACATATATATATATATATATATATATATATATATATATATATATATATATATATATATATATATATATATAATAAAAGAACTGGTATATATGTATGAGTAAATGAGGACTGCGGCTGTCAGGATCTGATATAACTAGCCGCACACATGCCAACTGTACTACCATGTATACTAAAACAACAGACACAAAGTAGCCTTCGTCTGCTAACTGGATCTATATAACATCGTATTCGAAGTTCAGTGAACACAAGTCTTTACTGTGAATGGAGATTTTTCTTTCTGTGTTAAAAACTACACAACATATAATACACATATATCAGACATTCTAAATTAATTTTTAAATAATTTTTATTTGGATATTTTTTTGTAAAGTGGTCAGATTGCTAAAATGTATTTATTTAGTAAACAGCAAATAGGTTTAAGATGTTAAATCAGGCCCAAGGGATCAAATCAAAAGAACTGGAGCAAACCAGGAGCAAAATTTACCCAGAAGTCATTGCAAACAGTGAAACCTGGACTGTATTTATGATTACGTATTTTGCTTCATGATTTTTTAAAAAATTTTTATGTCCCAGGGTTACATTTTCACTATAGCTACATGTATTAACTTTCCTAAGGACAGATCCTGAATTAATGGGGGCTAAGGAACCACCTCTGAAAACAAGACTAGATTGGACTCCCATTTTCCGAATAACATTGCTAGTCAACTTAAGCTAACTAGCAAGTTAGCTGCATAAGTTGTGAGGTCGCTCATATCGGCTAGTTCATTTTAACAGACAAAATACAAATTGATTATGAGTGTTATATTATATTATATTATATTATATTATATTATATTATATTATATTATATTGATTATATGAGCTACCGGACACCCGCCCTCTTCTGCATACATGAGCTCATAGGTGCTTGTGATTGGCTAGTGTCACTGTGATTGACAGGAGAGAAAGAGCATGCCCCTCCCACCCTGAGAGCACGGCCATTTTTGCTGTCTTGACTCCTGGCCCTGGATCGCTGTGGCATTGTCAGGTTTCAAACCCACAGATGCTCTCCAGACGAGATGGCGAACATTTTTCGGTTGCACCACTCAGGAGCCTGTAGTTACATTTAACAAAACAACTTCGTTCATTCTTCACTCTTTTGAAGTAAAAAAAATGCAGCTTATCATGTTATAGAGAAACCTTAAAAGTTACACCTTTTCCTCTGAGTGTTACAAAGTGCTAACACTGGAGACTCCTTCCATAAATGTTCAGTAAACATCATCTCAAAGAAAACATTATTCTAGCAATGATTATTTGCATTTCTTTGTTAAAATAACATTTTTTAATCCACTTATTGTTACATTTTGTGTAGCATATGCCATACAAGTTCAAGCGATTTAGCTGTTACTGTAGCAACGATAACAGTATAGTATGTTAGTGATACCAACATACTAATGATGACTGTGATTTATTATAGTGTAGGTAGAGGACACAGAGACAGGTTGGTCAGTCAGTAGTCAATCAGTGAACAAACAGCCGGAGCTTGTAGCGTCAGGATTCAGGAGTTTAGGTTTCAGGACATCAGCATTGCTTGTCAGTTCCTACAAACTCACACAGGTGCAGAATTTGGTAGCATAATTACAGTAATAGCTGTTCTTTGTTTGCAATCCCTGCACTGCAAACATAATTACTTATCGAGCCAGTTGTCAGTGTTAGCTGATTGCTGCTTACTTAATGGAGCAGTTTGGGATTTCACAGATAAGCTTCACATTACTCACAGCATTCAAACGAGTGTGTGGATGATAATAGCACTCTGAGTACTGAGAGAGTTTGGAGTACTGAGAAAGCTGGATGTGGGCTATAGAAAACGTGAAAAATTCAATAATTTTAGAGTGATCTGGCCATTTGCATCCCGAAACTATAACGTTTACAAATATGTATGTAATGATAAAATATTTTATACATTGAATTTTTTCAGCTAAATGTCTTAAAACATTAATAAAACCTTTACAGCACTTTTGTCACCCAACCTCACTATAAATACACTTTAGCTTGACATATAATCATGAAAATACTTCAAAAATAGTATTATTTTTGCATTAACGTGCAGATCCATTTAATATCTCATGCTTGAAGCATCATTTTTTTCACAAGCCAGCCATTATTTGTTATTAAAAATGTACATTTTACTTACCTGAACACATTCACCCCTATGAAATATCTAGAATATTCCACAAGTCAAGTGAATTTGCATCATCTGAAAATCTTGACGATCATGAGAAGAAAAGTACATTCTCCATTTTTTCATTATTTTCAATGATATTATGATATTGATACTGTGACCCAAATTATAGCCTGAAAGTAAATTATTCATTTAAAACACTGAATGTACTAAATGTCATCATTCCATTAGCATAGACGCTAGTTAACCAAATTTTGTGTATTTGCTAACAATCTCTCTGCATGCAAAGATTATCCATGTAGTTGTGACCTAACAGTGCTTTCGGAAACTGATTCAGATCTGATTCATTTGAGTTAATTCATTTGATCGGATTTCTGTTTCGGCTAAGGTTGTGCTCTAATAGTTTGGTGACAGTCAGTCTGTCTGTTTGTTTTGTTTGTTTGTTTGTTTGCTCCAAATCATTTGAGCCGAATCATATGATCATATGAGTCATTTGATTGATCTAATGCAACTGAATTGATTCATTTGATCATTCATTTAGTGTCGTTTGATCTGATTCTGCTGCTTTTTGCTTTGGCTGAGGTTATCCTCTAATATTTCGACAGTGATCAGTTGTTGTTTGTTTGTGTATTTGTTTCATGGCTACATTTGCTACATGTGCTTTCATTTTGAGCAGCATGGGGATGAGCAGCTGTGAGACGTAATGTTTAAGGAATAGACTGACAGACTGTCACACTGTGATGACTGGCAGGGTGAGGTACACAGCAGAGGGGAAACACACACGTATACACACACACACACACACACACGTACACACAGTGTGAAGAAGTGCAGGTTCCACAATGAGCTAAAGGACTGCAAGACCTCACTGACAAATGACAAGCTGTCTCAGAGTCGTTCTTAAACACAGAAACTTACTCAGACCTTCTCTCTCTCTCTCTTTCTCTCTCTCTCTCTCTCTCTCTCTCACACACACACACACCAAGTAATACACACATCCACCAGAGAAAGGCTTAGACGAGCCCTACCTGGTAGTTATGCTCCTGTTGCATCTGATCTGATCTGATCTGCGTTATTAAACTTCATTATCAAGCCAGCAGGTTATAATCACTGAAATGCTCTGACAGCTAACTGTTATTACTCGCTAACACAAGGCTGTGTTTAAAGTTCAGCAGTGTTGTGACTGTGAGTCTTCAGTGTGCAGGATGTGGGTTCTTACCGCATCTAATGAACTGTAGATCAACAGTAGAGTGAGAAATGAGAGCTTTTAGAACAGTGTAACATTATTATCTGTGCTAAGCCAGAATCTCGGCTTTATTTCTGCATCTGTGTGAGATCCAAACTGTAGACCGGGCAAAGTCCAAACATCTGAGATTTGTCTCAGTGCATCTAAGAATGTATTAATAAATTAATTAACTAATTAATTAATTATAAGAAAGAAAACTGCTCTTATGGTCTCAAGGAGCAGATACAATGAATTATGGTCTCTTGGTTTCTCGGACATGGAGGTCCATGGCATGATCGTGTCGCCTCACCACTCAGGAGCCCAAACAAAATATGGGCACTTGTCAATCAGGTTAACAATCCACATTACGTTTAGAGCTATAAACTATAAAAGTAGGAAGACAAGCAAATTACACATATAAAAAAAGACTCAAAACTCCATTTTAAGTAGGTGGTATCTACAGTCATGTTTTAAATGTGCAGTGTATGCAGTTGAAGAGCAAAGTGTGTGTATGGGAATGTTACTCCTTACACCAACATGGGAAATCACAATGAACTCAAACTCAAAAATGTTTAAGCATTTTTGTTTGTTTGTTTGTTTGTTTATTTTTTTTGGAAACAGAAAAGTCAACTCACTGAAGGGGAAAGGACACGGGAAATGAAATACTCGCTTTTGCTTCTGATAGCGGTTATTCAACTTTATCTAGGTGTTTTACCTGTGAGTTCACAAGCCTCAGTATTGTGTGCCAATAAAAAACAAGATGGTGGACTGTGGTCGATAATAAAATGGAGGAGCTGCTAATTATTAGCGAATAGCCTTGCTATTTTCCTACTGTCGCTTTCTATAAAATAGGTTTATACACTCAGGTGGTTGATTACAAATCCCGACATTTCTAAAGTTAAATATCTGTTCAACCAATAAATGTTTTATTATTTATACTGTTAGCATGGGCCGTATCGTCGAGTGACTTATTCCAGCGGTTTTGTGATAAAATTCTGTTTCTTCTTTGCTTTTTTTTCTTGCAAGGATTTTCCTGTTAGCAATGTTGTCACTTCTGGAAACATAATTTGGCAAAATTGCATTATGATAATATACACTATTTCAATCTCGTGCTGCTGAAATTTTAAAGAGAAGGAATAAGGTGAAAAGAGAGGAGTCTGGCTTCCGCTTCAGCGATGCAATTTAAGAGATGAAGTCAAAGAGACACCGACAGTTTAGCGTCACTTCACTTCCAATTACCTGCCTGTCAAAATAGCCGCTCTGACACAGACCATTTAATTGCATTGACCTGGACTGACTGTTATAGTAACAAAAAAAAAAGTGCAGAACAAATAAATAATGAATAAAATCCGAGACTTTGGAGCTGTAAAAGCATGGAGGTGTCTCGGACAGGACTGACAGGTGTATTTTGTCCCGCTTGGAGAGCATGGAGGACAATGTGGCAGGTCCACATCCCTCTCCAGCCACTCTGTAAGCAGGGTCAGGAGGGTAAGTGGAGCTGCCACATGTCCTCCACACACTGCATGAGGGTGACAGAAGACAAAATACACCTGTCACCCCCATCCACAGACTCCTGCTATTACATCTCCTGCTTTTACAGTCCTGCGTTTAAGATTACTCAAAGAGATTGAATTTTCAGGAGCACAAAATTCACTCAAAGGTTTGTGTACCCTTCATTTGAAATTATGACATGGCCTTGAATTATGATTTAAGTTTTACACTACCAATAATGGATAAAATGTCTATGTGGACATATCAATCAACAGTGATGCTCAAAAAATTATATTTCTAAATAGTATTATATAAATATGGCGTCTAAGGACTTTTTCAGTTTTTTTTTTGGCTTTTTTCTTTGGTTTGGTTCTGTTATTGTGCTCAATTTCTGAATAATGGTTGTTGTTAAGGATCTCGGTAAACAGTTTCATAGCTTTCAGCCCATTCGTCACCTCTTAAAAGTTCAATATTTCACTTTTAGCTTGTATTTTTGTATTGTCTGCACAAAACAAACTGCTTATGAGTTTGAGACTGTGGGTTGCTCTGCGCTGCGCTGCACTGCACGACACCTGTGAATGCCGAGTATTACACCCTCAATGAGAATTCAAGGCTGTGTTCAAAACTGCACACTACACACTAAGTAGTATGCCTAAGTAGTAAGTAACTAGTAATAATCTTCTGTCGTCATGGTAACACCGAAGTTTTGTGACAATACAGAGTTTATTGTGCACATCAGTGTGACTCGTGTTTACTGAGTATTAAGTAAAAAAAGAAAAAACATCTTAGTTTCAACAAGAGTTCGTCTTTTAGCTGGTCAAGCAGCAGTGCTCATGCGACGCCAACCTGGTGCTTAACCTCCAGAATGAAGCAATCATCTTAATGTTAGCTAGCTAGCTAAACTATACTGTAAGTTCTAAGGTGAAATGGAAAGAGTTGTTATACTGGGGTGAATTCTCCTCAAAGATATTCATATCTCTTAGGCTAATTATAATATGTTCACTAAAAGAGACAGATCACCGTAAGGCAATCGTTATCACTTTATCTAAAGCAACTTTGCAACTGGTTACTGATGCAAATTCCACAATGAGGATAAATCAGCTTACTGTCATTCACTAGCTTCTAGGCTTGAGATGATGGACGATAGTATCAGGAAACACGGACCGATTCCATGGCTAGCAGGTTGGATGATTTAAATGTCTGTCAGAAAACGTGCTGTCTGCAGCTTTAAGAGCGACAAAAAATAAATAGTGTTGTATCTCGTAGTCTGTGTTTTTGCCTAGTTTGTCATCGTATATGAACCTTAATTTGGACAACAAAACACATTCCTCTGATGTAGAGATGTGCATGCTGCCGAACAGATAAAGCCATGCTAGCCTTTTCCACAAACCTTCCTTGGGAAAAGGAACTGACTCGTTAGGTTTATGTATATTCCTGATTTCAGTTTTGCAAGCATTCCTGACCTTGTTAATGTGTAATTAGTCCTAAAATACTGATTAAATGCTGCATCAAACAGCCATCTTGTAACCAGCAACCAAGATTTTATTTATTTATTTATTTATTTTGCTGTAATGATATAATGTGTACACAGCATATCTGGTCACGCCCACTTCAATACTATTGCCAATCGGTGACAGTTAGGGAGCATGATGATACAGTATATTGCACATTCTCATAAGCATAATATCTTCTCACCAAATCTCTCTCTCCTGATTGGCTGCTGACTCTTGTCTGTCACTCTGTAGTTGGACTTCTTTTGTGCCTAAATTCAGTGCATCATGATATTAGAAATATTTGAGTTGGCGTATGATGCACGCTTATAAATTTCCTGGCACTTCTAAACACAGGACACAGTTCTGAGTATGAACCACTATGACCGGATTGTCACAGCAGCTCAGGAACGTCGTATTTTTCGTCCCCTGACTCAATTTGCGACTATAAAATAAAACAGTAGTTGGTTGGAGATTAGTCTTCCAGTGAAACGTAATGATCTAATGGATGCTCTGATCTGACCTGACCTATTGATCGCTGCTCTACATGAAAATTTATCCACTTTATAGCCTTAAATGAACAGCCTTTCACAGTGAATAGTCTCAGTGTGATAGCCAGCATGACCACTGCTTTTAATCACATTACGCTGGTGTTCAGGAGAAGACGAGGACCCAGGGGGAGACTTATCTCCAGTTATTTCATCACAGCGCATGGAAACATGAGGCATGGGGCTTCGGGGACCGAGTTACTGCCGTACAACAGAACAACCACAGCACTGATTCACACTGATACACACTGAGAAGATGAGGATACGGATTCAACACAATTCAAAACCTCTTCTTAATAGTTCACTAATAATAATAATAATAATAATAATAATAATAATGATAATAATAATAAGTATTATTTTTATTATTATTATGTTCGCTCTATCCATCCTTCTTTTATCACAGTCCTGACTCTCTGGCCCACACATTTTCCCTGTTTTCAAAGACCATCTGCTGCTCACACACACACACACACACACACACACACCATCCAACTGTCAGAGCTTCATAAGTAAACTGGTTAATTAATATAAACCTGTTATAGAGGAGGCGTGATCAGAATGGCAGTGGGATGGATAGTGTGATATTAGGAGTGTTAACCGCAGTCACGTCGTCCATATCGGACACCGCGGCCATTACCCATAAACCCTAGTGTGTCACCTCCATTATAGAAGCTTTTCATTAGCTGAAGGTAGGCATATTGATGGCAGGCAGCCATCTGCTGTTTATGGAGAGGAGAGAAGAGAGATTGGTGAGACTTCTTTTCTCTCAGGTTTCTTCGCTCGGCAGATTCCCTCACCACCTGCAGGAAAAGATCCGCTCTTCAGAGAGCGCCTATATGTTGATGCAGGAACATGTCAGGTCTCAGCCCTTAGGGATGACCTGGTTTGAAAACAGCTCTCAAATAAATTTCACCCCTTTTTGCTGCACACCTCAGGTCTGGGGGAGAAAAAAACAGGGGAAAAAATGCAGCAGTGTCTGAACTGCACTTCTGAGTTGTTCTTTAATGGCTGTTTCTGAAACCGCTCATTTTTGTGACCATTTTAAATTCTGCATCTTCCACCACAGAGCAGGGGTTGAAACATTAAGTGTCGTGGGTGAGAGGCGGGTTTTATTGCACTTTTCCTGATTATTGTTGAGACCTTGATTCCAATCTGTACATGTTTCCTCTTAGCGAGAGAGAGTTTCTGTACCAAACAATGATGTCGCTGAATCAGCATCTGTACTTCAGTCTCTGTTGGACCTTCGTGAAGACGTTACTGGCGTTCATGGAATTTAAACATGCTGGAATTGTGATTCTGGCCTCACCGTTTCTATGCATCTGGCACATGACATCAAATCAAAATGGCCGCTTACACCACTAACAGTAAACAAACTATCACATCTTTATTTTAAATGATAATTGTATATACAATCTATGAGTTAGATTATAAGTATAAAAGCATATAAGTATTTGCTTCAGACATATTAGCTTGATAAATCTATAACATTGACTATATAGTTTGCTGTTGAGGAAGTAAATATACATCACTCATCACAGTTAGCTGGCAACATTGTTGCTAATAAGTGATGAACATAGAGGCGTCTATGTTTTTTCCCCACACTGCAACTTGAACAAATGGAAAATGGTGTAATTCTGAGTTTCAACTTCTGAGTTAAGTCAAATGCAGCATTACTCCTAATAGACAGACAGATAGATAGATAGATAGATAGATAGATAGATAGAAAGACCGACATGCAGCTTGACTGCTTCATGACCACTGGGCCTCATTTATCAATCTTTTAGTAAAGTTGTCTGTAAATGTCCTCCGTTTATACTGTGCCATTTCTTTTGTTATACTTGAATGATTTGTTTTATTTGCCTTAATTTATGGGTTTGTGTTCGTATTCTTAATCTAATGCCAATAATATAAAACTACTGGTTTTCACAAAATGTTCTCGATGAGCATGAGGATGTGTTTTTGATAGAGAATCCAACTGTAATACAAAATAAGCACTTTAACCTCACCGGTATATTCCATTAGATTAGTACATCTAAAACCCTTTGAATGCTTTCGATTTGAATCTCAGCTCATGATAATAATCATGATGTACGTCAGTACGTTTAACATCATACTGTTAGCTAAACATTTTACAGTTCGACTTGGAAAGCTGATGAACAGAGATATCTGCAGGCGTACATAAAGTACACAGGCAAGTGTGTGAACAATGCTGCTCGCTTAACTGCTCACTATGTATGCCCAACTTTTGTATCACACCAAAAGTTTTAGCAAATCAGGCCCTGAGCTGTAAATTTATTCGTATTTTGAAACGTTCGTACCAAAACTCAGTAATAAGCTGACAGTAAGTGTGATGTCCAGTAGCAGGGTTAGTGTGTGCAGGATCATGGTTAAAAGGAATTCTTGCACCTACGATGGATCCTCACTGTATCAGGTACCCACATTTACCTCTACTTTTCTCTCTGAGTGGTCCCACAGCTGCACAGCTGCACACAGCAGGAGTCCAGCTATCATATTCACTCTCCTCCACACATGTATTCACACTCTTCTCTGTTAAAGGGAGTGTAAGAATCTACACACCGTGCCCCCTCAAGCGAAATGAGCCGTGTTGTTACTTATTTCTGCCTTTCGTTTGCATCTCATTTCAGGAATAGCACACGCCTCTTTCCTTCTTTTTTTTTTTTTTTTTTTACGTTCATGCTCTACTTCTTTAAGCCACTTTTGTGGATTTGGGCAGAGACAAATGTGTCCTCGAATAAATCTGTTACCATAAAACAAGACTGTATCTTTCACACTAATATAAATCAAAGGAGTTTATTTGCTGAAAGCATAATTTGGATAATGAGAGCAATTAGCCAGTAAAGGTTAGTTTGGTAAAATATTCACAATATTCCTCTTACACCATGAGTAGCCGATTTGCATCTAATGTTTGGTTCCTTAATTTTTACCCAAAGCTATGAGGATAATGTACCAAAAAGATAATGGAAGTCTATCTGACCCAAAATATTTTATGTAAATATCTGTCTCACACCACATCCAGTTCTTCAGTGATGTCACACAGACTTGTTGTTGTGCTTCCGGACACATGCCCTGACCCAAAATGCTGCACTCGTCCTCATTCGCATTGCCTATGAGGCTATACACTGTCCCATTTCTCATTTTTGGCTTCCAAAGAGTGCTCATGAACACATTTTGTGTGTCCTTTCTTCATCATTTGGTGAATCCTGCATCAAAGCAGACTCATCAGCAATTGTTTTACCCAAAATCCATTGTGATTGTTAGTGAGGACCGATCCAGAGCTGTGTATCGGGATCCTGCAGGACTTAACGAAAACGTTATGGGAGTGGCCGGTTGTTATTTTCTTTTATTTTCTAAAGAAAGGCAGTGTTCATTAACATGAGAGCATGTATGGTGTATACTTTATCAGTTTTCTGAGATTTTGAGTAAAACCACAATAGTCATCTTAGACTCACAACAGACTTCTGAAAAAAAGAGAGAGATTATAAAGATTGTCCAAAAATCCAGACATCTGCCCGAAGCCCTTTTTTTGGACGGGATTAGTTTTATTCCAACTAATTTGCAATGTCTGTTTTTTTTTTTTTTTTGTTCTTTTTTTTTTCTATCGTTCTGGAAAATACAGACCACAAAAATGAACAAGTGTTCACACACACAAAAATAAGTACAGACCAATTTAACTAGTGTTTTTGTCTTATCCGGATAGACACCTTTGTTACTTTGCAGACAAATTTTGCCTCTTGCCATGGGACTGAACGTTTTTTGATTACTTGTACTCGGCATATTTAGTCACCTAGCATGTGCATCTTTAATAAACACTTCCCGAATTGCAAAATCTAAAACTGCTAATTCATAGAAAACAACATATGACCGTGTGTGAGCAGCACTGAAATTATTCCAGACATCACAGAGTGACACAAAACCTGTCCAAATAGGGTTTTCTTTTCGGTCTTCAGTGAATTCTTGCTGCCTGTGACTTCTGCTGCAAGTGGCCACACAGAAGATATCTACACTTCCGCGTGAGGAGGAGAAGTTGATAAAGCAGTATTGGAATTCAGGGATGGTCTAAATTCCCCCTGCAAGCTAAATTTCCCATGATCTCCGGTGTGTTGCCCCTGTCATTGCCACCGACGGGCCACAGTTCATATTGAGAGGGGAAATCTAGATTTTTCACAGAGGAGAGTCACGTACCTGACCTCAGTGAACCAAGCACTCTTACAGTCCACACACACACACACACACAGTCTAACAGACATGCCTGAAGCAGCAAACCCAACCTGCAATATTGATTTGTTGGCCTTTCCCCTCACCACTCACACACACACAAACACACACACACACACACAGGAAAAAAGAGGTGTTAGCTTCTATTTACTGTGGCTTATGGAGAGACAGGCAGTGGCGGAGCCAGGAATTTTTTGTGGCCAGGCAGAGGGCTGTAGGGAGGCACAAAAAATGTCATTATACAAACAATAATTGTGTTCAAGCTTACAGTACTAGGCTATTTTAGTTGCTCACAGCACAATTATCAGTAATTAATTGTTTGTAAAAAAAAAAAAAAAAAGAGGTAGTTCACACAAAAGTGAAAATTGTGTCATCATTTACTCATCATCATATTGTTCCAAGCCTGTGTGACTTAATTCCGTGAAACCCAAGAGAGAGATGTAATGCAGAATGATAACCTCAGTCACCTTTTGTGTTTCATGAAAGACAGTCATGATGTTCAAAAGGTTCGGGTTAACTTATGGTGCTGTTAGAGCAAATAACTACACAGGATCTGAAAATAATCATAATATGATTATAATAATATATTTAATCAGTCAGATAGCAAAACTGGTTGTGGGCCTTATCTGGTTGAATTTAGGCTCACATACCACCACGGCCCACTCCCCTCGAATGGCCCTTAAGCTGCAAACTCATGCCAGAGCTCAGCCTAATGCTGTTTCACACAAGACTGTGAAAAAAAACTGTGTCAGAATTAAACCAGAAGGGCCTAAAGTAAGCCAGATCTTGCCCAGATTTTGTTGCTATCTGTATGAGTTCTGGTTTGAGAGTAAATGGAAGATTTCCCAAAGCTGCAAAAGCATCATTTAAAAAGGACAAAAGCCTGGCCACACTGTACTGAACTCAAATTTGAATTTAAGTGAAAATCTGAAAATTATAATTTGAAATACTCATATTAAAAGTATTAACAACATAGTAATTTGCCATCAGTTTGTTCTGCAGATGCAGCCTAACTTTGTGCTTTTGCTTACTTTTTAGTGAATTTGGATGGATTCTTCTAAATTCTACTTTTCTGCTTTTTCGTTGTCTCAAATATGAAGGAATTAAATGCTAAAAATATAAAGTAGATTGTTCTTAATTAAAATACTAGACATACCAAAGAAGCCTACATTTTCGACGTTTTCGTATGATTTTACAACAATCCAGTGCTTCAGTAGCCTATAAGATCGCTGCGTCAGCTTTGCACCAATTTCATTTTATTGCTCATTAACTTAATTCTGTACTCTTCTTGTTATCTGTAAAATACAATTCAAGGTTTTTCTTTTCTCTGTACTCAAACCCGTACTCACATTCATTAAAAAAAAAAAAGCTCCGATATTTTGCAATAATA
>CM040458.1:27786147-27829871 GCA_022758105.1 Pangasianodon gigas | reverse complement strand
TATGTGACGTAAACCTAGTAGACGTTGTTGCACTACGACACGAAATCATAGCGATCTGAACGTGTTTCATAATTAATCAAATATCAAGAGGAGGAACTGCAGCAACGTACTACAAGTAACTTGATCATCAAACATCATCATCATTTAATTCAGCACAAGGAGTTGTATGCCAGCAGCAAATACTAGCTAGGTAAAAAAAAAATGTCTACAGACCACGCTAGGTGACTGAAAATAACCGCTCTTACCCAGTATGTTGTTCTTCTTCTTAACAACGAGGCATTCTGATGCAATGATTACAAATATGTAGTTTACTTACAGCTGTACCAAAGTGCTTTTCCGAATGAAAACAAAACTCGCTCTTCTCCACTGCAACCCTACTCCACAAGCTAACTAATCTAGCTAGCTAGTGCACTTTGTTTAAAATCAACTAACTAATGTTGTAAAGGATGAGTCTAGTGGATACGCACGTGTTCTTTTCATGGCTATTATTTAAACCAGGGAAACATATAAATAGCTAAATAAAATGTTTTGCGATGTCCCTGATTGATTAATACTTACAGGCTACTGATTTCAGTATCAGAATCGAATTTTGTACTCGTACTTGAAAAACATCATGGTTGCATTCCTACTGATAACGTAGACGTTACATTGCGAACCTACGCATACATTACATAACCATTGAGTGCATTATGAACATGCTAGGACTCTGTTTATCATGGCTGCTGATCAGGTTGTTACGTTGTGGTCTATAATTTCGTATTTGATAACGTGTTTGCAATTTCATTTTGCTTTGTTTTTATTATTGCACCATCATGATTCGCACATCATATGTGGTGAAAAAAACATTCTGTGAACAAGGGGGCTCACTTTGTATTATATTGTTTTGTATTGTATGTAAGTGTATCAATAAGCAGTAGTAGTAGCTCCACCTCATCATCAGTCCATCAGTGAATCCTTGTGTTAGTCATTTTTCATCAAACTTTCAGCCACGTTGGTGTTTTTCCTCATCTCGCCTTCTCTTCCTGTGAATACGCATAATCTTAATGTTATTCTTCAGCTTCTGTGCTCATGTGAGAGTTTTCAAATCGTTTTTGCAATAAACCCTGTTCATGTGGATGGGAATTAAAAAAATAAAAAATAAGAGGCATAAAAAGTTACAGTAAACAGTAATAAACTAAAAAAAGTTAATATTTGATGTGACAACCCTTTGCTTTAAAAAATAAAAAGTAGTCTTAGGAACAATTTGTGCAGTTTTATAAGGAAATTAGCTGGTAAGTTTTAGCATCTTCACATCTGCCACAGTTCTTCTGGAGACTTTTCTGGTCGCACTCGCTTCTTTATTTCATGCAAAACCCAGCAGCCTTCATGATTTTTTTTGTCTGAAAAGCGGTTTGTTACGTAATACGCTGCTTTCTTTACTGATATACAAACATTTTTCTGTAACATTTAAGTTTTTGTTGGAAAAGTAATATTTTGTAAGTAATAAAATATTTTTGTACTGACTCAATAATGCAGAAGTAATAAAAATAAGCATCTATAACAACATTTGTACAAAATATATATATAATAGTATACAGTATATATAATATACTATAGTATATTATACTATATATATAATATATTATATATAAAACTGTGCACAGTACTGTACACATGGACATGGCCGAACTAGTCATTAATATTCCTAAAGCAAATCCCAGTGTTCGTTAATATTCATTAACTTGCTAATACCCTTCTCAACAAAGACAGCAGGATTTTGAATAGCAATACACGCAGATATCTTAATTGAAATCTTCTGTTGCTGTTTCAATTCTGAGCAGAAATTCACTCTGAGTTTAATGCAATAAAACCATGAGAAGCACGAGCATGCAGTGTGTACACTGACCTCTGTGTGTGTGTGTGTGTGTGTGTGTGTGTGGTCTCAGTGAGCTGTGAGGATGACGACTTGGACAGCAGATGAACGTTCACTGAAAGTGAACTTGAGTGAATGTGTTTTGTGTTTGGGGGGAAAAATGAAAAAGATTGACTTGATGCTTTGTGGGTTTTTGTTATTGCTAATGCACTGTGTGTATTGTCCCAAATCGGGTACTAGTGCACTGAATAGTATGGAAAAGTAGTGCACTGGCAGCTGTTACTTTATATAGTGGAGTAGCTTCTACAAGGAATGTATGTGAGATGAGTTTTATTTTATCTTCTCTCTCTTTGAAAAGTAATATGACATGGACTTTAATACTTGGTTGGAAATAAACAGTCTCTCTATCCATGTTTATATTGTTAAGTAAGGAATGAAACACTTCGGGATGTGCTTTTATAGGAAAATAATCAACAACGCCAAGGTTTTTCCCATGATGTCACATCTTGATGCATTTAATTCCCCTTATACCACAGGAATTTGCCAAAAATTGGATTTTTTTTTAAAGAACGACACTTTCTACATTTTATCCATTTATAGTTACATCACACTAGCGATTGTCATTTGTTTTTATATAGCATGTTTTAAAGCACTTTGGTTAACCGGTGCTGTTTTAAATGTGCTTTATAAAAAAAATTTGCTTACATATAACAAAAAAACACCGTTTGTAATGTTACCGAGAAAAAGTGAAATAGATGTCGTTCCTAACACTGGAGACTCCTTCCAAAGTCATTATAGAAAAGTTCATATTTTTAAATATCATATTTTTTTAAAAATCTATGTATGTGGAGTTTCCACCATACAAGTCCCTGTGTGTGCTGTTACTATAGAAACAATGACATTAAAATGAATGCATTTTTATAAACCTGTAATTCGTCTTGTAGCTTTTATGTGCATTTAGCATTACTGTAGTGTAAAGCATGTTCTTGTTTTAGTTTTTAGTTTATGTATTATTACAGACTGCTATTTAATTGCTACGGTAATATATATATATATATATATATATATATATATATATATATATATATATATATACACACACACACACATACCGATCAGCCATAACATTAAAAACACTGGTGAAGTGAATAACATTGATTATCTCATTACAGTGGCACCTGTCATGGGGTAGGATATAGTAGACAATAAAGTGAATAGTCAGTTCTCGAAGTTGCTGTGTTGGAAGCAGGAAAAATGAGCAAGTGTAAGGATCTGAGTGACTCTGACAAGGGCCAAATTGTGATGACACATAGAACTGTAATTAAAAATTGAGAGAGAGAGAGAGAGAGAGAGAGAGAGAGAGAGAGCACTGAGATTACAGGATTTCAGGTTATCAAGCAGCACACAAGAACGTCATGCTATATACAAGTTTGTGTGTATAGAATGAATGAAAAAAATAATACAAACTAGACTAAAAGTCTATTTAAAAAGCACAAAATCCTGATGTAGCAACCCGTTTCTGGATCAAATCAATTGTGTCATATGCTCCCCTCATCTGCGCTCCTATCCTCCCCCCAATCACCCAGACATCACACAGCGCTCTTCCATCTCTTCATCACACCCATTTTCAAACCCACATTACGATGACGGAGCTTATGATTATGGTCGTTATAATTATCCTTTTTAGATTACGCTTAATTATTTCCTTAATCTAAAGCGATTTTAATGGACTTCGCTCTTTCATTAAGTGGCAGCCTCTCCGCCGAGTGGTTTATGTGACATCACAAAAAAAAAAAAAAAAAAAAACGCCGCCAGCTCTGACAAATTGAGCGGTAAATTTGGCGGATGTGAGGTCCAATTAGCAGCGCCGAGTCGAGGAAAGCGAGTGACAACATCTCACAGAGTGCGTGTGGGTGTTCGTGTGAGAGAGAGGGAGAGGGAGAGAATGGAAGAGAGATGGTGTTACACTTCCCCTCGCTTTTCATTCTGATCCGAAGGAGTCTGCTATCAAGAAACAATGACAAATTCTCATACAGCATTTCAGTCTGCATGTGTGTGTGTGTGTGTGTGTATATGCACTTGGTACCACACAAACCCCCAAAAGATGGCTGTGGACGTTCTTCCTTGGATAGCCTGAAGACTGCAGTTGCTAACTTCAGTTTGATACAATAGACTTAAAGTTAACATACTCAAGCAACAATGCTAACATACTCAAGTTCCTGTTAACACAGTTAACACTGACTCTATAGTATACAATTATAGATGAGAAATGATTTACAATCGCACTATCCAGTGTCACCCAGATGAGGATGGGTTCCCTTTTGCGTCAGGTTCCTCTGAAGGTTTCTTCCTCATGTCCTCTCAGGGAGTTTTTCCTTGCCACTGTCGCCTCTGACTTGCTTATTAGGGATAAAATATTATTTTAAATTTTATATCCAGATTTCTGTAAAGCTGCTTTGTGACGATGTCCATTGTTAAAAGAGCTATATAAATAAAATTGAAGTGACTTGCATGGCTGTGTGTTGTGTATGCAGTCAACAGCCTTATCTTAAAAAAAGAGAAGAAAAGAGCAGTGCCCTCTCGGATTTCCAAAACCACATACAGTAGTGCTCTACGTTCGACTGAAACTTGTAACTCGGCTCTAGGAAACTCTGACTAGTAAACAACAAAGAAAACGCCGCCCTAACTCAGAATTCCTACTCAGAAACTCAGGAAGGTCTCCTCAACCCTGAGTTCAGCAAGTGACGTCAGATCAACATGGCTGCTCGCAGCATCAACAGTAAACACAGTAGCACTTCTGTACTGTTAAATTTACTGTATATACTAGTGGACATATTATCTATAACACTGACTATACAGTTCGGTGTTTTAATCATACATCACTCATCACAGTTAGCTTGGCTAGCTTATTGCTAACAAAAGAAGAACATCAGAGATGGTGAATAATTCTGACTCCTGAATTCCCACTTCAGAGTTAAATTGAATACCCTCTTGATCGTTTCCACATGTTGTAGTATTATAACCTGGAATTGCAATGGACTTAACTGGGATTTTGTACACTATCTGGCTAAACCTTTGTGGACATCCGCATCACAGCCGGTGTTCCCGGGATAGACTGCGGATCCACAACAACCCAGACCGGGATAAAGTGCTTCCTGAATGTAAATAAATGAATGGATGAATGAATGATTAACCTAGCATAAACATTAAATACACTTATTTTAAATGAAAATCAATAGAATTTCTGATCTAACCCATAAACTAAACAAAGCAAGAATATAAAAATCTTCTGACATCTACTAGCAGTTATATATTATTTTCTTAATATTAAGACAGTATTACATAATCCTATTGACAAAAATGCCTGAATTTCCAAAAATCAGTGGACGTTTGGTCAGGAACCATCTTATAGACCCGTACTGTATTACATTATATTCATACTGTGCCCTTTTCTGTTGGAGTGTACAAGTGTTCGACTCTGAGATTGTGGGAATGTTCCAGTGTGTGATTGTTTGTATGTGGGAGTGTTTGAGTGTGTGAGTGTGCGAGTGTTCGCGTATGGGAGTGTTTGAGTGTGCGAGTGTTCGAGTGTGCGAGTGTTCGCATGTGGGAATGTATGAGTGTGCGAGGGTTTGAGCTTGCGAGTGTTCGAGTGTGTGAGTGTTTGACCTTGCGAGTGTTCGCGTGAGGGAGTGTGCGAGTGTTCGCGTGAGGGAGTGTGCGAGTGTTCGCGTGAGGGAGTGTGCGAGTGTTCGCGTGTGGGAGTGTGCGAATATTCAAGTGTGCGAGTGTGAGAGTGTATGAGTGTGCGAGTGTTCGAGTGTGGGAGTGTGCGAATATTTGAATGTGGGAGTGCACGAATGTGCGAGTGTTCACATGTGGGAGTGTGTGAATGTTCTAGTGTGTGAGTGTAGGAGTGTGTGAGTGTGGGAGTGTATGACTGTGCGAATGTTCGTATGTGCGGGTGTTTGAGTGTACGAGTGTGGGAGTGTGCGAGTGTACGAGTGTGCGAGTGTTTGAGTGTTCGAGTGTGGAAGTGTGTGAGTGTTCAGGTATGCAGGTGTGTGAGTGTGTGCGAGTGTGTGCAGGTGTGTGTGTGCGCGAGTGTAGCGTGCCCCTTCAATCTAAAGCACAGCATGCTTTCTTTTCACCTTGAGAATCCAGTCTTCCCCTCTGTACTGGACGTTCTTATGACAAATTACTCCCTGAATGTCACGAGGCGGAAGATCGCTCACTGTAAAGGACGATGGAGGCTTTATTTTCTTTAAATCACAGTTTATTATTTAATATGATTCAGTAACTCCTTTGAATTATTGATTAACTAGAGCGAAACTAATAGAGAATGCATATAAGTCTCAACTGAGTGTTTTTTTTTTTTTATTAAAGTAAGCTAATAAACAAACATTAAAAAATAAAGTATTATAATAGACTAAAATGAATAAATAAACTGGAAAATGAAAATGCAAGGAAAATATGGAAAGGGAAAAAGGGTACGGATTAAATAAATAAAAAGAATAAGTAAATAAAAAGGAAAATAAATAAATTATTCGATTAATAAAAAGCCTAGGTTCGAAATGTAGGAATGCTGTTTTTATAAAGTTTTTATATTCATTTTTTAGTTGTAGTTTTAGTTTAGTTGTTTTTATTTGCCACACATTTTCTTTCCAGGATACTGCTGTCTACTGGGGAAAAATAAACAAATAAAAAAAAAAAAAAAAGCTTTTTAAAATACATTCTTACATGTCTTAGCCCATAACGCTTATTTACTTATTATTTTTTATTTATTTATTTATTTATTTATTTTAATCCTTACCCTTGTTTATCCTTCTCTCATTTCTTTTTCATTTCAATAAAAAGAAATAAAAAAATGTTTTATAAAATTCATGCTTATATTTCCTAGCCTAAGCATTTTAATAATTTATTTTTCATTTGATTATTCTTTTTATTTACTTCTGTTGATTTATTTATTATAATCCCCACCTTTTTTCCCTTTTCCACATTTCTTATATATTTATATATATATATATATATATATATATATATATATATATATATATATATATATTAGTCTAAATATAAAGACTATTTAAATAAAAATCTAATGTAAATAATGTAAATAAAAAGATACAAGATAAAAACGCTGTTTAAATAAGTCAGTATATTTTATGCACAGATGCAACATTTGCATAAAACCAGGTGAAGAGAAATCTACACACCCTCATGGCCAGATCATATGTTGCCCTGCGTGTAGGTCACTTCGAAGGGCAGCTGTGTGTGTGTGTGTGTGTGTTGAGTAAAAAGTAAGCCTCTCCGGCCCCATCCCCCCACCTCCTCCTCACGTGTGCCTCTCACTGTGTTGTTAATGAACTTGGCGACCCTCCTCCTGCCTCTGTGGGCCTCCAGGTCTCGGGGTCTCACCTGGAGGAGAGTGACGGGTGCGAGCCCCTCCTCCCTCACGCCAAGCACATTACCAGCCCCATCTGGTGCCCCATGCCATGTGCCAGGGGCAGACGTGTGCTCAGCCAGGGCAAGGTCGTGTTATTGGCGCTGTTTACGCTGTGGCCCGGTGTCGCTGCATGAAAAACACCGGAAGCGGAGGAGTGTGTGACTCAGAGAGGGAGAGATAGGGAGAGATAGAGAGAGAGAGAGAGAGAGAGAGAGAGAGATAACACAACAGTGAAGTAGGTCAGATTAGGACAGATGATAATGATTATTATTATTATTATTATTATTATTATTATTATTATTATTATTATTATTATCATTATTATTATTATTACACTATGCCATGTTTACAGTGAAGGCCATTTAGGTTATGTCCTACAGCTTATATTATTAGACAGAGCCTTCACATTTTTAAGAACTACATTTTGTTTCTGTTTGAAGCCCCATATTTCCCAGCATGCACCTCTCTCAGACACAGAGAGAACTTTCTATTCTGTTCCCAACTGAACAACGCTGAGAGATGATGGACATGAGTAAAGACTCTTTCTCTCTCTTAATGTCTGTCTCTCTCTCTCTCTCTCTCTCTCTCTCTCTCTCTCTGCTTGTGTCTTTGTCTATCTCTCTCTCTGCCTGCCTCTGTTTGTCTCTCCGCCTCTTTCTCCATTTCTCTGTCTGCCAGTCTGTTTCTCTCTTTGTATCTCTCCCTCTGCATGTCTCTCTGTCTGTCTGTCTCTCTCTCTCTTTGTAATCTGTCTGTCTTTCTGTCTTTTCTATATTTCTGTATATATACATCTATCCGTCTGTCTGTCTGTCTATCTATCTATCTAACTTCTCTGCAATATTCCATGTACCTCATCCTCATAATGCACAGTTTTGTGTGTGTGTGTGTGTTTATCTGAGATTTGGGTAAATAGTGCTTAAAACCTGACCTGATCTTCTCCTCCTCTACCACAAGACACTCTTCCTGCTCCTCCTCCTCCTCCTAGTTCCTCCAGAGCATTCGCACTAGCTGATAGTGGCATGTTTACATGAAGTGTTTAAAGCGGCCGTGTGTGTTTTGTCAGCCATGTTTGTCTGGTTGTTTTTTTGTGTGTTTCCCATCACTGACTAGCAGTCTGATCTACTGTGTGTGTCTGTGTGTGTGTGTGTGTGTGTGTGTGCGCGCGCACACGTGTGTGTGTGTGTGTGGATTCTAATAATAATAATAAAGAAGCATTTTATTCTACACTCCTGTTCTAAAATGCATGATTTTAAAAAGATGTCTTTGATCTAAAGTGATTTAAAGCATAGGAAATTTCTCACTGATATATAAATGTGTAAAAAATACTTAAACTTTATCCTAATAGGCGCTGATTTAAGATTACTGCTTCAGTATTGCTTCTAAGCTTTCATATATTTTTTCCCATCAAAGTTTTCTAAAGTTTTTTCTCACTTCCACTCGTTGCATCCAGACAAAAAGAAACAAAACATTTTATTTATTTTTTATTGTATTATTTTTTTATTTTTAAGGAGTCTGTAGGCCTAGCTTGGAGTGCTCTGATTTTTGGCACATTCTTCTTAAACAGTCTTTACATATTTTCTAGCCAGAGCTGTTACATATTGCACGCTGCATCAGTTGCATGAAACAGAGGTGCCAGTACTTACGGTTTAGTCATATCATTTACGATTTCTGACCTCTGGCTATGGCGATACCTGAAAACGAGGCTTTTCTGCTTTCTTAGCTAAATGAAAACCAAACTTGACAGCAGAAAAGGCAGTTCCCTGAAGTGGAAAGGAAGCAGGAAGTCTTTATCTAGGTGAATTTGACCTGAAACGTTGTAAATAATAGAAAACAAGATGGCGGACCTGAGAGTTTTGGCAGGTAAAAGCACAGGGTATAAAGTGCTTTTTTATCATTTATGCTGTTTGCATGGAACCGTCTCATCCACTGATGTACACTAGGGTTGTTTTTTTGTGGTAAAATTTTGTCTGCTAGGATTTTAATGTTAGCAATGTTAGCAACTTTGATGCACCTACGTGAAGTGCACTGAAGAACAAAATATATCAATTATCCATATCATATTTATACTTTATTTCTACAATCGGAGCAACGGGTACAACAAAATTTAGATCATTTTATTTGTTGTGAATCCTGGATTAGATATTTCAACACTATTGTTCATGCTAGCAGATGAAGTTGTTGGGTCTCTCTCTTTTTTTTTTTTTTTTTTTTAAAGGTCCTGAAAAACGCTAGCTGCTTCTAAAGCTACCACCAATTTAAACATAAATGAAACAACGCACTAATCAGTGAAAATTGGTTGTTTGATTTACATGATGCATGCTATGCTTCAAACTAGCTTCGTCTTCTGATTAGCAAAACAAGCTAGCTACTAGCTACTAGCAACTCACACGCACCAGAGGCACCACACCTACTTGTCTCCTACTTCTTTCCAAGCTTTATTTTTCTTCGTAATGTCTCTGTACACATTTATTAAGAGGTCATATAAGACAGGATACGATTTTGCATGTCAAACAGGAAATGGGAACTAATTGCAAGTAGGAACTAAAGCTGTGATTGGTCAACTGAAGAAACGTCGGACCACACGTGCCATCGGCTCGGTCCAAGAATTCATTCGATTTTAACGTGATAATTAATTTGCATGGGATTGAAAAAGTCTCAATTCAAATGCGCTGCCATTTTGTCTCTTGCTAGTGTGAATGTACAGTAGATGAATCCTCAAACAGGGGACTGCCATGAAGACAAAAAAAAAAAAATGGAAGAAACCTTGAGAGTAATACAAGGAGAGACCCCCCTCTGAGAAGATGCATTAGGAATAAAGAATTGAAGCTAATTAAACCATACCCAGAGGAAGTAGCACAGCTGGAACCCTAATCAATATCCCACCACCGTCCACTGCTATGTATTAGCAGACAATGCGAAATGATGTGCACGGAATTACACAGAGCTGGAATAGTGCTGACTGCGGCGCTGCTGTACTGATCAGGACACCTGTAAGACCTCAGATTAGCCCATCACGCCGCTTTGCGCTTTCCCTAATTGAAACGGCGGCGATGCATTATTCTAGCCGGACGAGAGAAAGCTGGGCGAGATTAATCGCAGTCAGAGGTAGTTATGATTAAATGAAAGGAAGAGAGAGAGCAAGAAAGAGCAAGAGGGAAGGGAGATACCAAGTCAATTCTTCTCTGATCTTTTCAGTCTTTTATACAGCTCTGGACTGAGAAGGGTTGGATTTAATAAGCTGAGAGAATTGTGGAATAATTTACGGCTTGTTAAATCAGGAAAATACTGAGGCTTCTGGTCTCAGTTGGGTTTCCTCCTTATATAAGCCGGACATCTAAAGAAAGAGATGAGAGACTTCCTGAAGCAAGACGGCGCCATGTTCCAGATAAAATAGATGGTAAAACAATCATCTGAAAAATGACGATGTAGCCTTAATATTTAACTAACAACATTTTAATCTGTGTCTGATAAATGAGGCCGTGTTTCAGAAAGAGCAAACGTCAAGTGCGTAATTGAATCAGGACGGTTTTAAGAGGACGCTTAAGAAGGGAAGTCTGGTAATTCAATAATGATCAAAGCAGCAAGCTTCGACATTGGATTTATTTTAAAGTTCTCTTTTGAAATGCGGTCACGTAAAAACACTGGAAAGCAGAAGCAGGTTGGAGAATAAAAGCATTTTTTTTTGAGGCTGGGATTGAATTAGTGCTCTGACCCATGGACATTTCTGTCCACCCAGTGTATGTGAAAATCTGTTGCTTTATAGGACTTTTATTATGCAACTAATTAAATTTCAGAACTTCAGTATGATCTGCATCACTTCAAGTTTTCTGCTACAGTTCCTTCTTCAATTCTATTCAATTCTAACTTCATGGCGCGAGACCTTGTGGGATAAATAACACCACGTCTGACTGTGAAAAAAAGCGGGTGTGTAAAATGGCTACCCCGATAACATTACAAGTTTTGTTCTTGTTTACAGATTATAGTCACGCTGTATCCTAATCCACATGATTCCTGCTGAATTCTCCAGGGTCCCTGATTTGAAATTAAGCTCGGCTTACTCAGAGTTTCATAACAACTCAGTGTCCGTGTTGATTTCCTCAGGGTTCTCTGTTTTTTTTTCCTCCCTCCTCCCAAAAAACATGCAGGAAGTTGGACTTTAGACTAAACTAAAAGATAGACTGGGTGTAGTTCCATTCAGGGTGTATTCCACTGTTCCCGGGCCTGACTCTGGATCCTCTCCGACTCTGACTAGGATAAAGCACTTACTGAAGATGAATGAATGAATGAATGAATGAATATTGCAAAAAAGGGGTCTATACTGCTACATAACTTGGATTTCCTCTTAAATTTGTACGTGTGGTCTAGCGCCAATCTTGCTTAATGCATTAAAAAAAATTAAATAAAATAAAAAATAATGAAGTGGCCCTTGGTGGTGCCCGAAGTTTTCACTGTCTAAAGAAGCCTGTGAATGAAAATAGCCAAATATGTCAGGCATTTCACACTTTATTCTAATTTTTCTAATGAGCCAGATATTAATAGCATGCTACATCCCATTGGTTTCTTACTATTAAAAGCGAACAGGAAATTCCACGAGATATTGTGTACCAGTGCAACTTCCCTGTCCTACCACATGACCCCAGAGCAGGACCTTGGGTTTGGAGTTGACTAGAGACTGACTTTTTGCTCAGACCTTATCCTTACAACAAATAAATATGCAGTATTAATCCAATACTTATTAAGTATGATAGAAAAAAACCAATGGATGGAAGCTGATAACCTAATGACAGGACCTTGCCTGGACTTTCCATTTGGGACTGAGTGAATTATCATCATTGTTTGGCGATACGTTACTTTGTGTTGTCTTTGAAACCCACACAGGAGAGAAATACTGCACGGCAAAGCCATCTCATGACTCATTGTAATGAGGGTGAGTATCGATCGACCCCAGCTAATCTGATTTAAACACACTGCCAGCGGTGTGGCCTTGGCTCCCCGGCTTGACAGGACGATTGAGATGAAGACAGGCTCTCTATTAACACGAGGGAGAGAAGCACAACAGACATTGTTGTCCTGTCAGCTTGGTGAGATAATGCATTATAACAGGGATCTGATGGTGAGGTGCAGATAGTTGGTGATTTGGTGTTTATAGAGAGCTCGGATTACGAGGTGTGGTGATGTAAATCTGAATAGAGCAAATGACAGAATGTTGAACACGTCCTTGGAACTTGAGGGCTTAAATAAGTATTTTAACAATGTGTGAGTAGATGTGGTGGATGTGGTGGTCATTCACACTCTTCCATTGGCTAAAATCACACAGGAGGTTAGCGATGTTGCTTACACATTGTCATATGTATGAGCCAGTCCAAAAAAACTGAAAAATGCTTTTTAATCATTAAGAAATGCCTAGCTAGAGCTACCTAGAGCTAGCGAGCTTGAGTTATCTTGCTAGTAAAGTAAGCTAGCTAGGGTTTTTTTTTGTATGATTGATAGCTGTATAAAATAAGGTAACATCAGCTAAGACGCTTAACATCTTTTTCTTTCTGGTTTTTAAACAAACATTTGTTATATTCAACAAATGGAACACGGAGAGTTTTTTCAATATTTAAACACAATAGTGATTGTTTCGAAAGGCTCAAAATCCCATTGTTAACCTGTAAGTATTCCTGGAAATTAAATTTCATTCATTCATCTTGAGTAAGCACTTTATCCTGGTCAGGGTTGCAGTGGATCCAGAACCTTATTATATATACAGCAACTTATTATATTGTTACTCTTTTGCACTACCATCGTATCTGATTCACTTTCTTACTATAACAGTGTACTAGTCGGCACTGCACTGTATCTTACTGTGCCTATTGTCCTGTTTTGGTAGTCATTGTACTGTCTTGTGCTGTTTACACATGTTTGGACGTGCACTTTTTGTAAAAAATGTGTAGTCTCTTGTAGTTCTGTGTTGTTTGATGTAGCACCATGGTCCTGGAGGAACGTTGTTTCGTTTCACTGTGTACTAACTAGCTGTATATGGTTGAAATGACAATAAAGCCACTTGACTTGACTTGACTTGACTTGACCTATCCTGGGAACACTGATCAAGGGGTGGGAATATAGACTTATTCAAACCTAGAGGCAATTAAGCATAGCTAATTCACCTACCAGTGTGTTTTTGGGGAGTGGGAGGAAACCAGAGAACCTGGAGGAAATGCAAATAAGGGAAAGTGTTTGCTTGAGCTAGCTATTTTGGTTTATTTTGCTTGTAAAATAAATTGCTAGTTTTATAACACTACTAGCTAGCGTTTTTGAGATTATATTTGATAGCTCTATAAAATAAAGCCCTAATATTGGTGCTATTTTTTAACAGAGTATTTAAAAAACATTTGTTATATTCAGCTATGGTTTACGCAAAGGGCATTTGCAAATTCACACCAGTATTTTGACTGAAAATAGACTGAACATCATGTTGCATTTTTTAAGCTGTAAATCTGAAACTTTTTTAAGCTGAAAACAGTGTTAGTATATAAAAAAACTACAGGAGCTCATGGAGGCGATTTTATCTTTATAGACCTCCACTGGTCTCTCCGGAAGAAAGCGATTAAACTGATAGATGTGTGTTAAGTGTTGAGGTATCATACTCCATTTTTGCGATGGTTTGTATGAATAGTAAAACTGTGGCTAGTTTATGATCTTCTGTACATTTCGGTTACTATTATACACAAGTGTCACAATCATTGATCAATCCACGTACACACAGGAGTCTCCACAGAAGTGATTCCTGAGATTTCAGAAGATCAGTCCCTCTCTCTCTCTCTCTCTCTCTCTCTCTCTCGCTCTCTTTTGGATGCTAATTAAACCTCATCTCTCTTTCTCTCCCGTATTTCCTCACTCCACTAAGCAACAAACAACACCAGAAAGCGAAGCACACAAAGCCATCCGAGGACTCACTTTTATACGTCTTCTGTGTCGAACTCAAATAACCCCCGCTTATTTACATCCGCTCTGACTGCCGGCTGTAATTATTGGCGACGCATCCATTTTCCACTGCCTAATTGTCTCGAAAATTGCAAACGCAGAGCATGATTTATATTTTGAATAAAACTATATGGAGATTCATCAGTATATGCTTGAAGAGCATATGCACGTAAAGACACACACATTATTGCCTGCTCCCCTTAGTGTTCGTCCACCCGGTCTTAAAAATGGGCCCTATTCAAGTCTTAGCAGTTTTAAGAAACTAAAAAAGGAGAACTGATAAGATTGCCCAGTATGTAAGGAGGAAACACTTGGGGATGTGTGTTTACAGGAAAATATTCAATGATGGGCTGGTGTGATAAAACAGTTACTGTTACCACTCTGAAGTTGATCGTTTTCCAATAACAGCACCTTCCCAAGAGTGTTATTCCCCTTATGCCACAGCAATTTAATTAATTTTTTTATTTGTTGAAGAATGACACCTTGTACTTTTTGTCCATTCATGACCCTACCCAGGGTTGTGGGGAGCCTGGAACCTATCCCAGGTGACTCAGGGCACAAGGTGGGGGACACCCTGGACGGGGTGCCAACCCATCGCAGGGCACAGTCACACACACACTCATTCCAGACAATTTGGAAATGCCAGTCAGCAATCCAGAATACCTGGAGAAAACCCCCAAAGCACAGGGAGAACACGCAAATTCCGCACACACAGGGCAGAGGCAGGCTTCGATTCCCCAACCCCGGAGGTTCGAGGCAAACGTGCTAACCACTAAGCCACTGTGCCCCCCAGTTCATCAACAGCCTCTCTTTTTTCTCTTTCTTGAAGTAAATAAGACAAACCTTATGGTATAAATTATTTGTATTAAATTAATGAAATTGGATTTGTAGCCTACTCAAATACAATATGGCTTCGTTTCTTTATCCCTCCCTCCCCCCACACCATTCACCATTCAATCCCCTTTCTTATCCTGGATTACAGTTGCTTACTGAGGAAAGATTTAGTATGGAAGAGAAAATGGGAGTGTGCTTGAGAGCCATGACAGCGTGAAAGCCACCTCAAACAGCCCACTCAGTAATAAGAGTCTGATTAGCATTTCTCCTTGAATCATTGATGAGTATCACAGGACGAGAGCTTCTCCGAGCAGGGAGAAGGCCATAACTCTGCCACTAAAGCGTTATCATTTCATTAATCATGCCTAACCAAGAGCCTAGTCAGTCTAGCTTTGAACAAGAGCCTGTAGTCTCATGCTGTGCTTTGGTTAAGCTTGGTTTATCAGAGTCAGGGAGCAGCATGGGAAGTGTTCTGGATTTCAGCATTTCAACCAAACACAGGTCCTTGAATAAAACTAGCTTGAGAAGCTTTAATCAGGCTAATTTACTTCAGAGTAGTGGGATATGGAGAACAGATTGTAGCAGCTTTTAAAAGCTTTATGCTGCCTAAGACGGAAAGCCCTTATTTGTGGGTAATGTATTGCAGCATGCTCATGAAGAATGAATATGATTTTTTTTTTTTTTTTTACAGAATTAGAGAAAAGTCTGATGAAGATAAAATGCCACTGGATCGACACGTTCTCAGGATTGCAAGGGGCTTGTTTTAGTTTTAGTATGTGCTTATGTTTAAAATAAAGAAAAAAATTGGGGTGAAAAATTTTAGAGCACTTGATCAAATTCAGTAGAAAATAAGCAATTGATCATTTTTCGCTTGTGTGTGTTTGCACTATTGTTACCATTTGCTTTAGACTTTGTACAAGATCATGTCAACCTGCTAATTACTTGGCTTGTTTACTAGGTCGCTAGCTAGCATAATCGACTAATGACCAGCAGTCATGTGGAGATGTTGATAGTTATGTAAAACGAATTGAAAAGCAGCAATCCACCCGTAATATTTATTTATTTATTTATTTATTTATTTATTAAATTAATAAGTACTTTATTGCACTTTTTTCTTGTTTTCACATCTCAATTTTAATTTACATTAGGTAAAACGTATTGCAATGGCTCGTGAGACGGTGAGAGGGTCATAAATAATTTATTATTTATTTATTTATTTATTTATTTCTATTTTTTGGTCAATTGTCAGTGTTTACTTTGTAATGTCTAAAGCATCAGTATTTCTTGACAATCTTTAAGAAAGTGGGAAATCTTAAGGAACATCTATGTGAACGCTATGCATAAAAACTATACACTTAACCTAAAAATCTGCATCGTTTGTGTGAAATTGCTCCCATACTCACTTGATCTCTATTTACTAAAAAGGGAACATCAGTAAATGAGACAATTCAGACAACACTTACTAACAAGAGTCCTGGAAACACATCTTTGTGAAAGTTTGAATATTACAAAGCAACTTTAAACCTCAAAAATACAAAAGTATTACGAAAGATTATACAAACTATAACAAGGGCTTGGCTTTAATGGCTGTTAAATCATATTTTTAAATTACATATATACAGTATTGTACATACACTATGGTATCAATCCTGACGAGTAAATTTTGAAAGAAATCACTATGGTACATGGTGAACTACTCAGGGAATACAAGTTTTCCTTGTAGAATTCCCACAGCGCCACAAAATGGATCCCAAACAGTGCACTATAGAGTGAATAGGAAACAAATTGAGACAAGGCATCTGTTCTGTGGACCTCACAGTCTGCATATTTTTTGGTGTTTTCTTAATTTAACACACCTGATTCAGTTCATCAGGTAATTGTCAAGCTCAAAGTCAGGTTTCCACTCAACGTGAACATAAATGAGGAGATGAAAGCATTTCTACATGCCCTGTTTAGATTAAAAGCACAGTCTTTTAGATACATCTACACAATCCATATGATAATCCATTAAAATCAGGTGCACCAACAGAGAATCCTCTGGCAAAATTGCAGCACTCACAGATCCAGATGTCTGATGTATATTGCACATCTGGTCACAACTAGCATAATCTTGCAAATACCAGTTCCATTAGCTGGCTATATCTCCACTTTTGTAAACCTCTGAGCATTGTTTCACAATGAGCTTTTCAGAGTAAGAAATAGTAAGAATAAGATGCTTAATTTATATAGTACCTTTCTCAGACCCAAGGTTACGTCGTAGAAGGAACAGACAAGGAACTTCCAGAAACTAAAGACCAGAAAAAGGTTTTATCAATGTTGAGCTTTGGTAAGATCATTGATAGTTTTATGACACGAATGCATGATATAAGGGTATGGTAGATATCCCTACAGAAATCATTTACATGTCATTTGCATAGCCAATTTATAGGAAATATCTAACTGAGAATGTGATGCCGCATAATCAACTATTGGGGTCCAGTTACATAAAATTTCTTGCTTACAAAGGTCAGGATAAGCAGCTAACATGACTGAATGGTGACAACAGCTACCTTTTAATGCTCGATCAGTAATGATTAGTTAATGGCTATAAAGTAGTTACGTTTTGTTTCACAGTGGTGCTTTGTTATCTGAGTAGTGCAATGGACTCTGGACAAATGAGTCCATTTTTAACAAGCCATATCTTCACTTTTGTAATCACACCAGAGAGGTTAAAGAAAATAATAAATCTATGAAAGTCTGAAAATTCTTCCCTTTCTTAATGAGCTGCATTCAGCTAAATAATACATATAGTACATGCATGTGATTGACCACAACAAACCACACCAGAGGATCTGCTATAGAAACTGTGATGGTTTATGTTTAAAAAAACTAGAGTAAACTAAACATCCGCCATTTTTTTTTCATATGCCGATCAGTTCTGTTACTGTATTTTTCAAGTTCTCAGTTCAAATTTCCTTTCTTCTACAACTGGACTGTTGGCGTCTGACAGTTTTTTGCGATCCTTGACCTATAATATGACCTAAGATTAGCATAATATAATGAACAGTAGAGGGCCTAGAACTGATCCCTGTAGAACACCTTGCCAGAAGTTTTGAGGGGAAAAAATGATGAAAAACTTAATAACATTCCCTCTATACAATTTATTCAAAAGTATTGTCTTTTGAATAAATTGTAACGCAATTATTGGAACTTAATATTATCAGGTTGTTTTTCTTATAGCACCAATATTGTTTTCACAATGGCCTCCTGCTACATATCACATAAAATAAGTGTGTTTGATTGTTTGCAATGTTATTCAAGTGGCCACTTCTGTGAAACTAGCTAGTCCTTGGACATGTTAAATGACAAAAACTACCCGACTCTTAAGCTGGTTTGTGAGACCACACTCAGATTATACACTACTTACCACAGCTGAAGGATCTCTTTTACTCGTTCTTTCTTCTTTTTTAATTCTTTCTCTCATTATCTACTATCTCTTCTCACTATGATCACTTTTGTGTTTAATGTGCTTTATTTTCTTGAGTGGTTTAATGAAATATTTAACAAGCTCAATCTCCTCTCTCACTCTATTGGTGTTCACAGTGTTGATGTTGTAAGTCCAAGTCCACGCTCCTTCCCTTTTCGGCTAAATCTAGTTAGTTGCAGTTTGACTTGGCTCCATTCCCTCCTGCCTGGGATTTTTCCTCTAGCCACTGTTGTTCCTTACTGAGCAGGGTTTGTCATTCAGAGTGTGCTGTTTCCTAATGATATAGAGTTGGAATATAGCAGTATTTCTGCTAGTCAGATACTGCAGCATGTTCCCAAACTATATTATAAAGCACAGGTTCCCTACCCTGGTCCTAGACTACCCCCTGCCCTGCACATAGTCATGTTTTTCCTGTTCTAACACACACATGTCCACTCACTCAGGAAGGGCCATTTATTAGCTGATTAGTTTAATCGGGTGTGTTGGGAGCAAGTAAAACATGCAAATGTGCTCCAGGACCAGGGTTGGGAACCTGTGATATAAAATATAACAGTGCGTCATGTGTTTTTATCCAGAGATGATCAAATCATAAATTCTGATTAGCTAGATCACCAGGTAAGTAAAAGTTCTAGTGTGCTGCCAGTCCCATGTTTTGGTTGCCCAGAAAACTAACTGAATAGGCTATAAAGTGGTAGCTAATGTAATGTAATAAAGTATCGCAAGCTAGTTAGCTAGT
The DNA here is from genome assembly GCA_022758105.1 of Pangasianodon gigas. NCBI lineage: Eukaryota > Metazoa > Chordata > Actinopteri > Siluriformes > Pangasiidae > Pangasianodon > Pangasianodon gigas. The sequence continues at coordinate 27,810,571 of CM040458.1, read as the reverse complement.
TGAGTGCATTAATACAGACTAAAGGAAACAAACAATTATATGATCATGTAGCACATTGTTTGTGCCTTTGATAACAAAGTTTTTGGCCAAAGTTCTTTCTATGCCTTGCACGTCAAATATATTATTCAAGTCTGGCTAGCATCTTTATTTTCTCTTCATATATTTAACAGTGATGTGACAGTGAGATATTTGCTAGCAGGAGACTTATATGAAGGCTTTGCCCTGCATTTTATTCTTCTTGTTTCGTTAGTATTTCCACATATATTCCACATGTATTTCCAATTAGCATGCATGCTAATTAATCCAGCTAGTAAAAATCATTCTACCATCAGCAAGATCGCACCTCAGCTGATGTGTGTTGTGCAGCAGGTGGTGCAATTCAGAAAGAGTAGCACACTATAATTACAGTATCAAGGTTCTCACATTAAGTTTAAACATACATACCAAATGAAAACATATTTTTGCAATAGTCAATAAGGAGTAGGATTTTTTTTTTTTTTTCTGATTATTGAACCTACTTGTCCACGAGCTACTGATCAATCCGCCCCATTACCTGAGTGGTGTTGTTGTATGGACTGAATACAGTTAACAGCAGATGATGTTTTACTCTATTTTTGTTCCTCCTTGCCTTGCATTGTCTGCATTATCCTGCGAGACAACTGTTTTCCACAGGTGCCAATATCTACGGTTTATCCTTAGCATTTACACCTGAAATCTATGCTTTTGGTTCTGATAGCAGTTACTACCTTTATCTAGGTGAATTACGACATGCGAATTCATCAGCCCTTGATAGACATCAACTGGGTGGGGTTGGTCAGTAAAAAAATAGGAGGATGAGCTATAGCATTCATACCAGACTTTTTCCTCATTATTTTATTACTGTTGTTTGGCACAAGTATAAAAAATAGCCGTCTCGTCAATATTCACCAGGGTTTATGTGTTAATTTTTTTTTTTCATTCTGCCTGCTAGGATTTTCTTGAAAGCAGTGATGGCACCTGTGACTTTATAAGTATGCTCATGCTGTCATTCCATCAGAACATTCATCCCTGTTCCCAGACAGCCTGCTAACCTTTTGAAGAAAATTTGTAACTTGCCTATACAAACTTGCAAGGAACATCTGAGATTGCTTAGCTTTCCTCTTATAGTATGGATTAGGGGTCCTTGTGTTGAGAGAAAAAAAGTTTTTCCCCTCCAATCACATTACAATTTAAATTTCATCCATCCTGCAGCTCAAGGGCACTCGAAAGCTGCAGTCAGGGCCAATTTCTCACAAAAGCAGAACTCTCCGGCGAAAGGCCTCCATGCTGCGGATCACACTTAAATCAATTACATGCATTGTTTGCTCCTCCAGAAAATCAATGCGTTGAGTTCTCATTGTTCAGAGAGATATGTGTCCATGCGTGAGAATCGCCTGAGCGAGAAAGGCTTGATCCCTTTCCCTGTCAACAATCTTGATTAATTATCACAACAGTACAGGATTTTTGCTGGTTCACAGAGCTGGATGCTCTAGTAGAGACATTTAAGCTGACTGACTGATTCCCATTGCTAAGATGTACATGTGCAGAAGATACTCAGGACATCTGCACCTTACAATCTTAGAAATAAAGGTACTGTAAAACTTGTCACTGTGGTGGTACCATCAAGGGTACATCATTTGCATTTCATATGTATCTTTATAGCTTTGAAAAATATTTTAAGGTACATAATTGGACCTTAAGGACCACTGATGTACCTTTAGAACTTTACTCTAAAAGCTACTTAAAGTACACCACATGCCCCTTCCCAAGTAAGAGATACATACTAAATGTATAAAATGTATCCCCTTGATGGTACCACCCCAGTAACAAGGAAATCTACAGTCTGGCACCTTTATTTCTGATAGTGTAGGTCAGGGTGTCCAGTCTTATCCACAGCGAGTTGGTGTGGGTGCAGGTTTTAATTGCAGCCAAGCAGGAGCCACAGCTGATAGTGCATTGAAAGCCAAGTTGAAGTGATTAAACAGGTGGAATCAGGTGCAGCTCCTGCTTGGTTGGAATGAAATCCTGCACCCACAGGTTTTCATTTCGGCCCATTCCGGATAAGACTGGACACCCCTGGTGGAGGCGGTGGTATGTAGCTAATATGTAGACTAGCAATCCATCAATAAACAATAGAAATGAGGAGTTGCAAGGAGTTGCTATCTTCTTATAGATTTCCATTGTTTTTTTTCCAACAAATTTAATCTACTCTTGGACTACAAATATTTCCAGGTAGTGCGCTAGGATTTGTTATTCACAAGCAGTCTGAAGATTTAATGGTTCAGAAGCCATATTGGGGCAAATCAAGTATTCCTAGATTTGTTGGAATATGGGTAGGGAGAAAATACTGATGCTTGCTCTGGTTCCTATCACAATGACTCCTTGTGAGGGAGAAGTACAAGCCAATCACAGTGCAGGAGACAAAAATAAAAAATCCATTGGCAGTTATCCTGTTGTTAAAAAGTCAACTTTATTTTCATTCATCCCACAGTACTGTTTGAACTCTCGAGTCTGATTGGTCAGAAGGTCTTGACAGTAAAGGGTTGGGTTTTACATTGAGTGCCTTTCCATGATTTTAGTGTCCTTTACTATTTCCTGTAACTTAAGCCCTATCTGACAGTTTGCTGTGTGTCCTTCACCTTCACAGGGCATGATGTATCTGGAAGAGCGGAGGCTGGTGCACCGAGACCTGGCAGCCAGGAATGTGCTGGTCAAATCCCCCAACCACATCAAGATCACAGACTTCGGGTTGGCGAGGCTGCTGGACGCAGATGAAAAGGAATACAACGCAGATGGGGGGAAGGTCAGTGCGTCTTGCAGCGTCCTCCTGGTTTGTTGGTGCACGTGTTGTTTCCAATTTGGCTCCTCTGCGACTCGGGAGTTAGCAGGTGTGCTCTGTGTCTGACAGCAAAACAAGTTAATCCGATGTTGTTTGGAAGTAATCGAGAGATGCGGCATGCTTAATATGCATCCCTTGATGGTCTCTTGGTTTTAGAAACACCGGCTGGTATGACAGGTTAATTTACAGCGCTCGCTACATAATCAACTTGTAAATTAGCTGTCCCACAAGAGCCCGCATTCCTCTTATCCATATTCAAACACTTGCTCTGCACTTCTCGACTCCCTCCGTTATTCTCTTCCTGTCTCACTTTCTCATTCCAAATCCCAGAGTCAAACACTGCAAACTTGCCCATGTCCTTTCCTGAACCCTACATTGGCCAAATGATTGTTGGAGTGGGTGCGACTGCACCATGCTGTTCTCATATAAATGAGAACTGCTTGCCTCTTCACTCCCCTATGTAACAATCAATTCTGCCTCAAAGTGAATCAAACCTTTCCATTTAGCTCTAACCAGCTGTAATGTGGAGCCCTACATGTTTGCGCTCTCTTGAGGGAGATGCTTTAAACCTATTCGAAAGCTGAACTGATGCAGACAAGTACAACATGTTTCCCATTTTAAAAAGGAAGTCTGGCTTTAACAGCTCTGTTTAGCTCTGTGTTCAAGTTAAAGGTTTGATTAAGAGAACAGAGATATGTGAACATCTAGGATTAACAGGATATTTGGCTTGCAGTGTCTCTGGCTTATGTGATATGTAATAGGATCTTACAATATTACAATAAGTAAACCACTGCATGTTTATTTTGATTAGATTTTCTGCTTTTTCAATCGGACCAGTATTCTGTTTTATATTAGATAGATAGATAGATAGATAGATAGATAGATAGATAGATAGATAGATAGATAGATGTTATGACTGCATAAGTATTCACCCCCATTGCTATATATCCCCTAAGTTTGTTTCACTCTGGGTTTCCACCGAACCAAAGTAAAAAGATATTAAGCCAAATGGCTATTAAAATGGTGCTAAATAATAAGATATGTAATAATAGTTTGTCACATATGATGCATGACTTGCAGCATGCAGTGGTAGCTAGCTAGTTAATGTTTTAGCACTATAAAGCTTGCCATGGAAACCTGATCTCAACAATTCAATATGACTGAATTATTTGACTGAATTCAAACATTCAATATGGCTGGGTTTTGTTTGATTTTACACAAATGAAGGTGTAAAAAAAGGTATGAATTCAAACCCAGTGCCTAAGTTTAACCTTCAAAAATTTGAATACAAATTGAGTCAGGAGAATATTTTTCATTCTCAGCAAATTCAAGTCACATAAGAATCATGTGGGTGGAAAGCCCATTACTGAGTACCCATAATGCTGTGTTTTATCCTTGTCATTTCCCTAAATATGGAAACCATTACTTTCCAGATGCCTATTAAATGGATGGCCTTGGAGTGTATCCACTACAGGAAGTTCACTCACCAGAGTGATGTCTGGAGTTACGGTAAGTATCTTAAACATGTGGTATCATCATCTGCAGTCCTGATGTGTGTACAGAGTAAACAAGTCAAAACAAATGAACGTCGAAAGCCATTACACAACACATCCATGGAGCCAGTTGTAAATTTATCTTTACATTGTGCAGCTGCTTTTAAATGGATGCATACTACTTCTTCCAAGAGAACTTGAACACTTATGCAGAAACACCTTTAGTACTCATCTTCTGAGTGTGTGTGTTCTATTCTTTTGCTATGGTGTTACTTTTTGCTTAAGATTGCATGCATTAGTTTATTGCAAATTCATCTTGTTTGACCTGTAATATGGCATGGCATCATTCTGTTACTAGTGTATTTTAGAAAACAGTTGGAGGTTGGCCTTAGACATGAGTAAAGGACTGTGATGTTGGCTCATCCAGAGAGAGGAACTTATTCATTCCTGCTCCATCACCTCATTTAAACACAGAGCAAAAACAAAGACATGAGAGAGGCAGTACAATCTGTTATAAAACAGCCAAAAGTTTTACTGAGGGCACAAATATAACAGGCTTTAGCTGTTTTTATTTGTTTAATTCCTGGGATTAAGTTGTATTTAGCTCCCAGGAATTAACAGACTCACTCATTTATCTGTCGAGTATCTGAGCTGCAGGAATGAATAAGGAATGAATGACCAAAATACGCATCTTTATATCTCTTCATCTTCTACCAGCAAATAAATAACAGTAGGCCACGAGGGCGTATCAGCAGGAAAGAAAGCTGCTGGGGTTGGGCTGTACTTAGTCATTTTTATTTAGTAATATTGTACACTTGTATCATATTTCTAATTTATTTGAGTTGAGTCGCATTTTTTACATGACCTTTTTACAGCCTGATGAGTTTTGACTTTATCAGGTACAGCTAAACAGCTGTATCGTAAACTCCAGGAGACAAATTATAGCATGTGCTCAACCTTATATGCCTAAATAAGAACCTGATCTTAAACTAAAATCAGTATAGTATCATGTTTTAGGTGAAAACAAGAGGCCAGGGTAGCTAAGCTACACACCACAGCTGCTGAATTTTAAAGCCCCAAATCATTTACCAATTTTTATAATTGCACTCCCAGTCACCCAGAAGAGGATGGGTTTCCTCCATGAGTTTCTGGTTCCTCTCAAGGTTTCTTCCTCAAAATGTCTCAGGGACATTGCCACAGTTGTCTCTGGCTTGCTCATTAGGGATAAACTTATAAATTTAAAATTTATATCTGGAATTAATATATTTCTGTAAAGCTGCTTCGCGACAATGACCATTGTTAAAAGTGATATAAAAGTAAATTGAATTGAATTTAAAGCTACAAAAATATGTTTGAGCTGATTTTTCGGTATCAATCCATCAATCCGTCAATCAATCAATCAATAAGAGCAGTAATTTCTAGCTACTGGGTGTTTATCTGTAGCTCTCTGTTCTCACATTTGTGTCTTATCAGTTTTGCATTTCTGTCTTTTTTTTTCCAGGAGTGACTATTTGGGAGCTGATGACGTTCGGAGGAAAGCCGTATGACGGAATTCCCACACGCGAGATTCCTGACCTGCTGGAGAAAGGAGAACGACTCCCTCAGCCGCCCATCTGCACCATCGACGTCTACATGGTCATGGTGAAATGTACGCACACTTTTACTCACTTCTTTTCTTTACTCTGCTGTCCTTCATCACTGCACGGTGTTAGACGTCTTCGGATCTTTCAGCTACTTTCAAAGTCATTAACGCTTAAACAGCTTGCTGAGGGAAAAATCCCAGGAACACAAACAAATGAGAAATGAATAATGGAGTAGAAGCATTCCTTTAATAATTCATGTTATATAAATGGAATGTACTATATTTCTATTGCACTATACAATATGTCTATGCTATAGCATTAATTACACTTTTTGCTACACAGTTAACACTTATTATTAAATTAAAAACAAGATTTTTTTCCCCACTTCAGCTTTTTATCATTTAGTGGCTTTTTTACCACCATACATTTCATTTAAATCAGCGCTGATCGGTTAACAATATTGTCTCACACATACACACTAGACGAAGTGATCACATGACACCAATGTGACCTATATCTGAAGAAGAATCCATGGAGTACCTGTAGTGTATGTATGCAATTATAGTAGGTGTAGTAAAAGTTAAGCGAAATACACACATTTTCTAGAGAAACAGGACGCTTCAGACAAAAGCTCTTAATCAGCTGTGCAAGCGCCATGCTTCATATATGTATGTAAAGTAAGTGTGTGTATGGACACACACTCAAACACACAAGTGTGAGTACTTGCTTACTCATCACACACTACTAAGGTCATCACAGTAACCTCTACCCCGCAGTTTATGTCTCTCACATCCCCACATCCGTCACACCCCATTGCCAGGTTCCATAAAAATATGCTGCATGACCACATTCTGTATTATGAGAAGTGATAGTGTTTAATAACAGTGTTCATTTTAATGTAACTTTTCCTGCCGGGTAGGAGCCGTGATGATTTTTACCAGTCTCAAAGTCAAATCTAGTGCGATTTTTTTTGGGTTGTTAACATTCAATTTTAATGTGGCCTTATATCTGGCACTTTTTTGGAACAGTGTATATTTCTGAAACTAACAGCATAACCAAAAAACCAAAAACTTCACGCAGTATTAGTTTAGGAAATCAGGCTCAACACATATGGTATTTTACCTTGCAATCTGAATGCAGTCTTCGAGGAAGATTTAGTGACCCATATCTATGAAATTAGCTAATTCTTTCATCAAGTGTTTAAAATGCAATACTTTCATACTTTCATACATAGAGTCAAAATACAGAGGTGCAACAAGGCAGAATTTATTACTTATATAATTTATATCCATAATTTTAAAGTGAGGTCGGAGATTTTTAAACATTTTTAAACAATGAGATTGAATAGAAATCTTTACTGAAGTTTTTGTTTGGTTGTTTTTCAGTCAATATTCAGCTCAAGTGAAATTTGTAAACCTCATAGTAGTGTTTGCCCTCCAGTGGTAGGTACATAGTACAGGATCATCATACAGGGAGAAACTGAAGGATGAGGGGGAAAAGGTGGAGAAAAAAAAGCCACAGTATGCAATGCAGTGTGAGGTTCTCCAGATCGACTCGAACAGAAACCTGTGTTGTGTGTTTTGGCTCCAGGCTGGATGATTGACGCGGACAGCAGACCGAAGTTTAAGGAGCTAGCGGCGGAGTTCTGCAGAATGGCCCGAGACCCCCAGCGCTACCTCGTCATCCAGGTAAAACATAACCATACTGCAAAATTTACTTTCTGACTAAACTTAATATTGTATTTTAAATAAGACTTTACTAAAAGTTTACTAAAAGTGCAACAATTTCTGTAATATTTATATTACACACATGAGGTTAAGGTCATTACCAGGTGAAACCCAAGGTGTTAAAATAGACTGCTTTTATAAATCTGAAACAGAGACATGATGTTAGATGTTGTCCGATTTCCTTCATCACTTTCCACATGTCCAATCTCACCTGATCTCAGGATAATCCCCAGGAATAGGAAGGGATTTTGTGTGTCTGTTTCCACAAATACAAGTTATGTTCCAAATAACTGATATTAAGAGAAGAGATATCGGGTATTCAGAATGTACTGCTGTAAAATCTAAAAATATGGCAAAGGTCAAAGGGCCAGAAGAAGATAAAGAGATTCAGTAAGGTTCTTTTTATCACTTGTCACATGATTACCAAGAAAAAATTCAAGAATCGACTCTTTCTTTCTTTCTTTCTTTCTTGATTGCTTGCTTGGTTGTTTATTAAAAAAATAATATTTAAAACATTTTTTGATAACTCCCTATAATAAGGTAGATTCAAGATTCAAAGTTTTATTGTCATTGTGTTTGACACAAGGAAATTCTCTAATACAAATAACAATAAACAGCCAATAAATACCCTTATTGTAAACATTTCTGTATTATATAACATTAATAAGCCATAAACGATGCTAAAAAAGTAACAAATGAACTTACCTCCTCTATTTATTGACACTTGTTTGCATGCTAGCTAAATATGTCTGCATTAACATATATTTATGCTAGCCGTAATGTAATGTAACCATTACAGACATGTTGATGGTTATTGTTGGCTGACTTGTTTGTACTCATGGAACTCACTGTTGAATGCAGTATATCAATAAGTGAAGCAATAACATAACACACATAACACATAGCACTATTCAGTGTTACAATATACAGTTCTTATCACACATCGTGTCATAAGGTTTAAAACTGGCCAAGATTAATTACATCAACTGAGGGGATCAGGCCAAAGTCATGATTCATTCAACCTACGCACAAAAAAACTTATATGGAACTTACCTGAGGTCAGGATCCCCAGAACGTATGTTTGTTTGTTTGTTTTTAGGCTTCTCATTTGCATTATAAATGTTACAGCAATCTCTGTACTGTAACATCGTAGTAGGATTACAAAACCGTCCAGCTCTGCTGATAATGCTCATGTTTCTCAGGGTGATGACCGGATGAAGCTGCCCAGCCCCAATGACAGTAAGTTTTTCCAAAGTCTGCTGGATGAGGAGGAGCTGGAGGACCTGATGGATGCTGAGGAGTACCTGGTGCCTCACACCTTCAACATCCCCCCTCTTACCTACACCACTCGCTCACGCCTCGACTCCAACCGAGTGAGTTTTACACACTACACTGCTAGGGTTTTTTTATTGGGTGGTGAAGCGGAAGCTACTGAGATACACCACTGAGATGCACTTGAGCTTCTAGCCTTATATTAGCACCAAAAAAAACCCACACTCCTCTGCCCATGCAACTCTGTCCTTGAGTACTTTAGCAGTAAATTCTACAAAAATTGCAATTAACTGTGCAACTGAGACAAACATTTAAACATTGATTTCAGGAGTCTATCTTTTCCCATTTCTATCACCCATCAGCCCTCATTATTCTGTCCAATAACCTCCGATTGGCCTCCTTCAGTAGCAACACGTCGGAGTTCTCCTTCCATGACAAATTTGGAGACAATCAATCATGTCTTTCTTGTAGCACCCTTCAGAGGGAAAGTGCACACAGAGTGTTCTCCAACATTTAAATCTCTCTCTTTTTCTTACTGAAACAGAGAAGGACAAGAGGTCAGACATGCTAACACATTCTCTCTCCCTCTTGTCATTTTCTCTTCTTCAGCCAACATTCAGGTTTTGGATCATTTAGCAAAACGTATGCATGACTCGGAAGGTCTTTTGCATTTTAATGCACATTTAGCTGTCATGCTTTCTGTGTGCTTCTGTATTATTTCAATGAAGTTGCTGCTTAACTGCTAGAGAAATGGCCTGGATTGAGTTTTGAACATGGTGGATGTATACTTATTTAATATAAATGAATAAGGATTTATTGATCCCAAATATGCTTGGTTACTTTTGCTATCTACAATGCCTTGCATAAGAATACGTCTCCCTTGAACTTTTCCACATTTTGTAGTGTGACAAGCTGGAATCAAAATGGACTTCAATGGGATTTTTAACGTTTGATTTACACAATATATCTAAATGTGCAAAATTCACCCCCTTGGCCAATAATTGGTAGAATCAACTTTGGCTGCAATTATAGCTGCAGATCTTCTGATATATGTCACTATCAGCTTAGCACATCTGGAGCCTGATATTTTTGCCCATTCTTCTCTTGTCAGAATTGCTGTGTCACATTGGATGGAGACCACTGAGGAACAGCAATGTTGAAGTGTTATCGTAGATTCTCAATCAGATTGCGGTCTGGTCTTTGACTGGGCCATTCTAACACGTTCAGTTTCATGGGTTTGCACCACTCCAGTGTAGCTCTGGAAGTGTGCTTAGGGTTGTTGTCCTGTTGGAGAGGGACCCTCCACACCAGTTTCTGACAGACAAGAGCAGTTTGTTCTTCTAGGATTGCCCTGTATTTGGCTTTATCCATCCTGCCCTCAACACTGACAAGTTTCACAGTCCCCGCTGATGAAAAACATCCACACAACATAATGCTACCACCACCATGCTTCACTCTGGGGCATGGTGTTCTCAGAGCACATGTTAACCCACCCACATTTCAAGTGATCAAAAATATTGGGACATGTGACTGACAGCTTTCTTGTTGCCTGGGTGTGTCCTGTTAGATTGATTGTTTAAATAGTTAACAGGTCTGCATGTCTACACTTGGTTTGAGCCCAGGGAATGTAGATTCATGACATATAGTGGCAATTAGGTCCATTTCAGTTGTAGCTTGTAACACTACAAATTGTGAAAAAGTGAATACTTATGAAAGTCCCAGTAGGTCTTCTTATGAGAACTGGCAGCCGGGGTCATCAGGTTAAGACAGCTGCTACGAAACATAATAGATCAGTTTTGGGGAAAGATTTAAAGTAGAAGCCCAAGGAAAGGCTTTGCGTACACTTTGGTTCTTGTGCAGATCTGGAAAGTCTGGAAAAGCATTTAAAGGCATTTTTTACAGATCCGGATACTGAATATTCTGTTGTCAAGTAATATGTAGAGTCTAGAAATTCCCTTGTCTTTAGACACTTGCTCATTCTCTGACTAATTCAGTCTTCTTACTGAATATCACATTTATATCTTCAACTACAAATTATTTTTGCTTTTGCATATTTTTTGTTTGTTTGAGTATTCAGATATTCTTTGAGAATAAGAAAAGCTCATGACTTATTTCATTATTTTAATAAAAGAAACCTGACAGTAGAATACAAATCCATGAATCCACCCATTAAATCTAAAGAAAAAGTATAAAAATCATTAAACAAATAATAAAATGATCAAGGAGTTCTTAATTCACATTTTTTTCACTGCCATATCAAAGAATGTTTGATATGATTATGAGGTGACTACCTTGTTGTTGATATTTGTAATAGAGCAAAAAGACTTGTAGCCTTTTTGAATTCTTTGATATAAGAATAAATTGCTCCTTTTGAAGATTGTGTATGAGATCTGGTATGATTGACTGCAAGGTTATCTAATGAAACTTACTTTCCAAAGTGACCACAGCTATTAAAAGTCAGCATAAGATGAAAGACAAATAATATTTGCTCATGGTGACCTTTTTGGCTTGTGAAAGCAATCACACTTGAGCAGATATCGATAGCTGCCTTTTAACCGTTGTGGGTAAAGGGCCATTCTGTCTCTCAGAGGAGATGTACTCCCCACGCCATTTCCCAGGATGCATCACTGGTGGCACTTTCATTACAAGGGCCAGGCTGTGTAAATAGCAGGGTCCTCACTCAAGCGAAAGGGGATGTTTGCTCATAGGCAGAGAGTGGCAGCTGAGTGTTTGCTCTGCACCCGTACACCATCGGTTTATTAACTCTTAACAGTACTGATGTCAAAAAAACGTGGGGGGGGGATAGGTTGATGCATGTGTCATGAATGTGGATGTGGCCATTCCTAAAGGTGTTATGGTATTTTTCAGGTTTCTAGGCACTAAATTTATTCATTTAAATAATCTGTGACTTGATGTACATGAATAAATGGGGGGGGGGGATGTACCCATATTAACATATGTTGGGAGAAATTCGTCTAGGATGGTGTCAAAGTTCTGTGTTTGGTTGAAATCATTTTGTAAATACATGCTGCAAGTGTTGAACAGCATCAATCTTTCGCCTTCACTGTCTGTCTTCAGCCCACACAAGCATGACCGTTCAGTAAGAATAAACAAAGCATGACGAGTTGAGAAGTGTGCGCTGAAAGAAAAACTATAAATCAAAAATGTAGTTCATAAATTGTGCATAGATGAATTCAAGAATTAGGGCAGAGGAGAAAGCAATCAATGGCTGGTGCAAAGCTAAGGATGAGAAGAAATAAATTGTTGTTGACTACAGCTAATCTGGCTTTGACATTTTAAATTACAAAGTGTCTCAGTAATGCATAAGACATTTTTTTTTTTATTTTTCACATTTTTAAATTAAAGCAGGATGCAATTTAGCCAACTGTGAGATACCGTATAATCTCTCCAGTGGGTCTTGAGTCTACCATGGTGCTAGCACATCTACTTCAAGGCTCTCGTGGATTGGAGAGGAATATAGGAATGTCTGTAGAGGGTAGCGTAACCTGATGTGGAAAATACCAAAGAACGAAAGTGCCAATATTGTGAGTTTATGAGCCAGATAGCCTGTGTATGAAATGAGCAGGTAGAACAGATTCATTGGTTTAAGATTTAGGAAAGGATTGATTTCACTTAGGGGCCATGGAGATGGCTTGGGGATCTCATAAGGGGAGCTGTACTGTGATGGCTTGGGACTGCGATTGCTGTAGTGGCTTTGGGGCTGCAGTTGCCACGAGCAGCTTTGTACTCAGGACTCCATCAGTGGACAGTGGATAGATTTAACAAACCGGACAACTTGTGAAAACTGTGATGAATTTACTGGTTGCCCAATTGCACTATTTGTCCATATAGTACACAGTTATAGAAGGGATTTATTTATAATTGCACTATTCGGTGTCACCCAGATGAGGATGGGTTCCCTTTTGAGCCTGATTCCTCTCAAGGTTTCTTCCTCCTATCGTCTCAGGGAGTTTTTCCTTGCCACCATCACCTCTGGCTTGCTTATTAGGGATAAATTCACATATTTACAAATTAATTTTGGTTTAATTTAATTTGAATGCATTTATTTCTGCTTTCTGCTTTGTGACAATGTCCATTGTTAAAAGCACTATACAAATAAAATTGAATTGAATTGATTTCCCTAAACAGCTTGTACGCTAAAAACAAAATGGCTCCAGCTTGATTGTTTCATTATGCAGCAAGGCAATGACCCAAATCATACTGGCAAAGTAACCAAGCAACTTGTTAATGGAACCATTAACAAATATTTGTATGCCTAAAATATGATTGCAATTATTAGAAACAAGACTTGACAGAAATACTTAAAAAAGCAGCGGAAACTTAAGAACCGCTGCAAGGATGCCAAGGAAAGACAACAATGTCGGAGCTATAGAGTTATTGCTTGCAAGGGATATATAACCATTATATATGCCAAAACAAGACATTTTACTTCAAAGGAGGCTAATAAAATACATGTGCTGACAAGAAGAGCGAAATAACATGTTTTTCTATAGCTATTCCATCTCTAAAGCATATAATGTGGATATGTGTGGATTTGTGAATTTATTAAATACTAGGAGGGTATAGCTGATAAAAAAAACTAGCCATTCAAAGTATAAAATAGTAAGAATTTTGACTACATTCTCCTAACATTGACTGAAAAGACTGCATGCATAGTTTATAATGTCAATATGTTCAAGACTTTTGAAACCCACACTCTCACAAAAACACACACTGCCTTTAGAAAGCTTCCCAATAGATAAACTATATGTCTGTATGGGGTGAGTAGGTTTATGTTAGTTCTCGTAAACCTAAAGGCCAGAGGCTCCTTTCATTCCTCCCATCGTCTTTACACAGGCACCATTTTATATTATACTGGCTGTTTTGTTTTTCTCTGGATGGAATAGAAGGCAAAGCGAAGCACAATGAATATCAATGAGAGATATCAATCCTCCGGAGCCTCTGTGGAACATGACAGACGTCTTTCTGCCAGAGTTCGCTGACTAAACTCTGCTCAGGGAGAACAAAACGGAGCTGAAATGCACAAAGCGGATCAGAATATTAAGTCAAACGCAGCCGAGGCAAATTCTTAGTGCCTTGAAAGTTGCTTTTTATATCCAGGTCCAAGCTGTAGTATATTCAGAAACAGATACTAATTATATTACTGACAATGCCTTATTATGGGAATTCATTTTCTTCCTTTATCAGTGAAATTACTTAATGGTAAATTAAAAGACACAAGTAGCCCATTGTCATGAATTGCAATTTGCTGTAATGTTGTTTGAACTAATTGGTACACCAGCTGTTATATGACTGGTTCAAATTTTTGCTCTGTGGTATATGGTCTCATCTCACAGATGTTGTACAAACTTCTATTTGCTAATTTTGCATTATAATACTTATTGTGGATTGCCCTGTTGAAATTATGCAAGCACATTCATATGCATATGAACAGGTTAAACACCAGTGCGGTGCTTTCAGTTAAACAAAATGGTCTTTCTACATATTTGAGCCGTTATATTCTTACTTTTCTGTAGAAGTAGGCTGTAGCTGTATGTCATTACTCCTTCATTCATTCATTCATTCATTCATTCATCCATCCATCCATCCATCTCCAGTAACTGCTCAGATATGTCCAAGGAAACCAAGCAAATGAAATAAAGCCCACTCACAACAGGGCACAATAACTTTCAGTGCCTTGCTGATTTATACAATTAATTATTGAAATATATTTTAGAAAATGTAATACAATGTGATGTTATTTTATTAATTAGGACATCGAGTAAGATTTCATTAAACAATTTCAGCCATAGTAAAGTAAAAGAGAACAAACACTGGAAGTAATATTGAAAACATGCCCAAATAATTGGTAGTGAGTGATTTGGGAGCTGAAAGAATAAACCTTTATTATGATATGACTCACTAAAGGAACCAGAATTCCCATCACAGCCCTTACACTCAGTGATTAATGCCTAATTTGAGAAATTAGCCATTAAGCACTGCACAGAAGTATTATAGACTTAGGGATATGAAAGGGAAAAGATGGAATTCCATGATTTAGTAAGGGATAAATAATGAGAGTATTAGATGATTTGGGACATGAGGATTGAAAGTCATTGAGGGAACTGGGTCTAAAACTCAAACTGATCTCTGTATGAGGTCCATTACCCCAACATTCCATAATAACTGCTTAGTGCACCAACTGTATTTAATGTAAAACAATTACACAATTTTACCACACCACCATTGTAGAAGCAATCAAGATATGTAGAAGCAGAGGCCCTTCTCATTAAACATACTAATATTATTTGTAAGTAAAATATTTTCTTGCCTCTGCAGAATCAGTTTGCCTATCAGGATGGCAGTTTTGGTATGGAGGCGATGATGGCCACTATACCGCGAGTGGTAGCTGTGTCCTCTATATCACCATCCTGCTCCTCTCAAGAGCCTCAGCAGGGTGCAGCAGGAGTCACCGAAGACCCGCGTTGTAATGGCACCCTGAGAAAACAAGCATCTCCCCGGGTCAGGACCGGAGAGGAAAGTAGTGCTCAGCGCTACAGTACAGAGCCCACACTTCTACTGAGTGAACGAGCAGCCAGAGCAGAAAAAGACCAGGATGGATACATGACTACTAAGAAGGAGAAGAAACCCACAGGTACAACACCACCCCATGCTCTCCTACTAACCTTAGCTTTCTGTAACCTCTATGAAGTCTTATAAATCTACCATGGTGAGACCAAGACAGGGCTACAGTTACAGTATAGAGTATGAGAGAAGAGTCTTGAGATTGAAATGTTTTTAGACTTGCCACTTAATATCCAATATAACTTCAATATCTGCTATGATTCAGACTCCTGACTATGTATTTTCTAGCCTGGAAATTAGCTTTGCCCTTAGCTAAAGCAGAGCTGCTCTGGTCCGCCCCTTTTCCCAGCCACTTTTCCTGTTACCTAAGGCATACCTAACTTAAACTGAAGGCTGTTGTAATTCATGTAGCAGGCATCAGGAGGCTCTAAAAATGATAAAATTCTTCTTTAAGTGTCCTTTTGTTGAGTGTCTCTTATTACTCAGTTAAATTACCAGAATCAGTCATGTCAATCTTGTCTTAGACTCCCCCTTACATTTTGTACATCAACATAATATCTATAAAATATTATTCTACAGTGAATACAATGCATAGCCAATGATATGTGCTATCTTTGCCTTTTCTTCATAGGTATTAATGTCTTTCTTTTTATTCAGTTCAAGTTAATTTTGGAAAGCAGGAGAGAGGTTCCCTAGTTCAGTATTGCATGGCTTATGACTGGGATTGATGTCATAAAGATCAGATATGAAGCCCACAGCATAAACATTAGGCAGTGTGTGGGAGGGGAATTTGTGAGAGATCAATGTTAGATATCACTCTAACTTTTGGAATATCTTTTACTGGAATCCTCTCTTGTCTTTTGTTCTCTCCTCTACACTTTTATTCTGGTAGATTATCTCAACCCTGTGGAGGAGAACCCCTTTGTGACCCGCCGCAGAAATGGAGAAGTCCATAATCTAGACCAGGGCCACCATTCCAGCTCCAATGGCCAAACCAAGATGGAGGATGAATATGTCAACGATCCACTCTATCTCAACACCTTCCACAACTCTGGAGAGAAGAATCAGGAGGCCCTGCGTAAGAACGGCATCCCTGTGGCTCATGCAACAGTGGCATCGGGCAACCCTGGTACTGCCAGTGGCCAAAATGTTGCCCAAAAGGGTCACCCATCGCACAGTGCTCCTTCAGGGCATGGCCATATCCCGGCACAGCCCATTTACTCCACTCAGTCCGGTATACCCACCCTTTCAGGCCACACGCTCCATCCTTCCCTTTCAGGCCACACCCTCCACGCATCACATACCCTCCACCCAGCTCACTCTGGCACTGTTGTAGCGGACAAAAAGCCCAAAAAGACCTTTGACAACCCTGAATACTGGCAGCACAGTCTTCCACCCAAGGCAACACTACATGGGCCGGAGGTCTTGCAGGACTGCAGCACACGCTTCTTCTACAGGCAGAATGGCCGCATCCGGCCTGCTGTAGCCGAAAACCAGGAGTACCTGACAGAGTACGCCCTGAAAACAGGCACCGTGCTCCCACCTCCACCCTACCGGCAGAGGAACACAGTGGTGTAGCACCAGGGAGGCAAAAGAAAGAAAGAGAGTGGAAGGAGAGGGAGAATAGGAGGAAGAAGACATTCATGTTTTCTTCTCACCCTGGATCTTACACCAGTACTAGTTCTCCTCCCTTCCCCTCCTCTCCTCTACTCCTGACTGTATTTCATGCTTAATTAGCATCCAGATGGTGTTTCTCTAAACAAGACAGATGAAAGACAACCATGTCAGTCAACCCTCCTCCTTGTTTTACCCCTCTACATCCCACTATCACAGATACTTGCCATGATGTCGTTGGCACATGGACTTCGTATTCCCTTGGCAAACGAGATACCTTTCCTCTGCAATGCTAGATCCTCTATTTGCATCATACTGGAATTGGTTTGGAGACATAATCGAGAACTGGTAGGCAAGTAAACATTTATAAAAAGGTCTTTGACTACCAATCTACTGCCACACTGTGGACATTTTTAAAGAAGTCAAGACAAAACAGCACCAAGCACCAAGTCTGTCTATGTGGGCCCTTTTTCTGCACTGCTATTACCCTAGTAATTATTCCCTTAATTTGTTAGATAGATATCACAATGGCATTCCAGATGGTGATATATAACCTTTGCTACAGCTCCATTTTCATCATTTACCACATGTGAAACACTTAAAAAGTCCTACGAGAGGTGTTTGGGACAGTGTCATCTCTCATCTTCATAGTACCATGTAGTCCCTATAGTCACTGCCTTTCTTTTTTAAATAAATGATAGTAGAATTACATCACCCTAAAGATCCAATGACCTAATGTTGGGACCATAAAGTGCCAGTACAAACCCCATGTGTCCAACTGTCTCAAACACACATGCACATACATAAAGCCAAAAATGAGTTTCAGCATGGCACTCCATATGGCCGATACAGAGAGGAACTTATGGCTACTGTAAAGACTATTGTTCATAAAAGAAGATGCGTTCAATAGTCTGCTGTAGTATTTTTTTTTCTTGTCCATCCAGCATTGATTTTTTTTTTTCACCATCACACAGCAACAGTTGTGATAATGGACTGCACACACAGAGGTAATAAAAAGGACTATATAGACTGCACAAACGGGATCTATCTTAAATGCCTGATAATAATGACCAAGGCATATACAGAATGGGCGATACAGACCTCTTGACCAATACTGACCTTTTGTTGAGGAGTGATATGAAATTGTGATAGTCCATCAAACGAGGGTCAGCAAGTGGCACACTGGGACTCGTTGTCGATAGGAAACGCTTGAGCTGGCACAATTAATACTGAAGCAGAGGAGCATGAGGAAGAACAAGTGGCAGAAAAAATCGTTGTGCCAAGTGGAAACAAAAACTAATATTCAACACAGAGACTTGTGTTCTTGGTATTGGCCTTCTCCCTTTGGACTGTCCTCAGCTCGAAACACGAAAACTAAAGTTGTACTTCCTGCAACTTTATAGGTTTGTATTATAAGATATATGTTTCTCACAATATTGGAGAACAAATTGAAAAATGTCACACAGCGAGAGAGATCATGTTGGCCAAGTGTCCAAGGCCAGGATTATGTGTAGTTTTGAGCACTGCCAGGCATTATGTTTTGCTGCTAATGGAGAGACTCCACTTGTCTCTTATGTAGGTTTTAAAAGCACTTAATGGTCTGGCACTGTCAAATAATGTCTCTTTTTCCAACCGCTAAGACTGATAAATATTTGACTCATTCATTTGATTCCTCATTTGTCATATTCGTAGAGGAAAGCCAGCCTGCACGTGTGTGTTGTGCTATGTGGTTTGGCTACAATTTTTTTTATATATATATATATATTATATAAAGGGTTAAGATCTGGTACCTATGTTTTGTACCCACAGATTAACTGTAGTTCAAGACAAAATTTGTTTTCAGAGGGGTTCTATTGATATTTCTCCAAGACCAGCCTAGGCTTAATACACTGATGATATAGTTGGAGGGTTTTTCTGTATAGGTGTGTCCATTTCTGGTTTGTCCCTATACTGAAAGTGAAATTGGCACTAATTGCATACTGTACCAGATTTTTTGTTTTTTTTATTAAGTATTGTTTGCTTTAAACAAAGTAATTACTTTTCAAGTGGTCTCTAGCTGAAAACAATGAAAACGAACACCAAACTGCTTCACCACATATCCCAAAGGTATATGGAATAGGTCAAATTAAGTTATTGTTAAATTATTCTACGATGTTCCTATTAACATCTGAAAGAGATATAAATAGCCTATGTAGGAACAATTTGATACATGAATCAGTTTTATTTTAGCTCTTGGCAATAGCTTAATGTAGTAACTGTGGACTAAGTGCCAAGCTGAACCAAGGCCAGATGACTACTCTAGTTATGTGCATAATTACTGTTAAACAACTAAACTGAGGTGAGAGGGAAATCTTCTAATGAATGGGATGTGAGGGGAACTTCTCAGCTAGATGAAGACGCTACTTCTGCACATATGCTAACATTAAAGGTATAGTTAGTAAGATTTTCAAGGCGAATGTGATTCAAGCATATATGATCGAATAACTGTGTAGGAGAGAATGTTGTTCTGTGACATGATCGCAGAGAGGTTAATGTTTCCTTAGTTATTTATAATAGTTATGGGCATACAGTAAAAACCATAAATAATCACTTCTTTTTCCACATGTCACATTTCACAAAGCATCAAAAGGTTTGTCATGCTTTTGAAAGCATGTATCACATGTATAGCAGCTATGGAGGAGGGAGTCCTTGGAGAAACCTGTGTATAGATGTAGCAAACACTGGGACAGAGCCCATCTTAAACTAACAAGCAGCTAATAAAATAATGTCTAGACCAAAACACTGAAGGTGAAACAAACATCTGTGATAACCTTGAAGTTAGGAGACTCAAAATTGAAGAACGTTTGTGTGGCGGCCTGGGAAAACCATTCATGTGATCAATTTTTGACATTTTCTACTAAAACTGACACTCGTGTCTAATATGCATATATATCAATATATACATATATATATATATATATATATATATATACACATCAGAAGTTATCTCATTTTAAAGTATTCTTACCCCAAAAAGTGAAACAGGAGAAAGGTTTCATTCCAGTTCCACTGAAAGACACCCCACATACCTCTACATTCATAACCTAATCTTCTTATGGAAGCACATTACTGCCAAATTTTAAAGAGTTGTAAAATTGTGTGAAATGGGTTCTAACTTTGATAATCAGCATCAATCTCACCCCACCTGATTCATTCATTCATTTCATTCATTTCTTGAGTAAATGTTGAGTAGATTTCTTTATAATAATAATGTCTTTTATTAGGTCATTTAAACACTTTAACCTTTATCGGCTGTTGTCTGTGCAGAGTGTGTACGTGTTCTCTGTTTGGACGATGACGTGATGGCTCAGAAGCATCGAAGACATTTTAACAGACAGATTCTGATTACAAATTAAACTGATTAAGCTTATGTCCATTTTGATAGAGTACAAATTCATCCAACTTGATCATTCTCTGTGTGAGGAAATCACCCTTAGCTAGCAAGGTTTTAGCTGTCTTTAGGCAGGCTGACCTTTTACTGCTGTGTTTGTTAAACTGGCTCTTTGCAGGACGTCAAGGCAAGGCTAGAACCTAGTAATAACCCATTTTTATTACTTAAAGTAATGATGTCAAAGTATGTTACTGGCAGAAAACTGGTCAAAAAGCTGTTTGCCAGAATTTAGCCACAGAGACATCCAAAGGGTTTTCCCACACCGCCACACATATAATGGACGAAAAGATACTCTCAGTGAAAAAAAACCTAAACAAGGATCAACATTTAGATCTCAATAACCTCATTTCTCTTTAACATGAATGTGCAAACCAACCTTTTGAAATGTGACCCTTTTGTAAATATCTGGAGTTTTTTTTTTTTTTGAGGAGGAGGAGGAGGAGGATTGACATAATGTGAAAATGGTATTGAAATATCAGTGAAGGTTTCATACTTTTTTTAAAATTGAATGCTTGAAGTTAATATCTGTAGGTACACTACTTGTCTAGTTCTTCCTGCAATTCCTGCAAATACTTCACTTGGCCTTGAAATGTAATGTATATCTGAAAGAAAAAAAAAAAACCTACATAATCAAACGATATACAGTTGGACAAGCAGAAAGACAGCAATTAAATCACAGTTATGAAATAGTCTATGTGTATATATATATATATATATATATATATATATATATATATATATATATATATAGAATGAAAGGCCATGTGATTTCAGGACATTTCAGCACACTGTTGTTAAAAAAGTAATTACAAGTACTAATTTATATCTACCAGTGCTATTGACACTGTGAGTGGCATAAAGTACAGGGTTTGTGTTTGGGTGGTGGTTTATCTTTCACTGTCTCTTTCGTATTTACAGTAATTTATTTCTCTCATGTCTATGTGACCAGAAAGTGGAGAGAGAGGGGGAGAGAGAGAGGGAGAGAGAGAGAAAGAAAGAAAGACAAAGCACAGTTTACACATCCATCCTCCGTTTTATATTCAACCAGTTAAGGGAAGGCGACATCTTCCCGAGCTACAAGATACACTTTGCAGTGGTCGTTCCTCGTGATTTTACTACTGTTAACTGAGAAAATGTGAATAGTATTTTTATAGATTGTTGAACTGGCCAGGTGAATTTGTAAATAGATGGTACGCATTCTCTTTTGGACTGTTCAGATTGCTTTTTTTTTTGTTTTGTTTTTTTAAACAGCATCTCACTTGGTCTTTGTTTAACCACACTGTGTGTATGTGTGTGTGTGTGTGTGTGTGTGTGTGTGTGTATGAGAGAGAGAGCGAGAGATCAGTTACTCCCATTTGATTTCTGTATATATATCTGTAATTTGAGCAGCACTTATTTTGTTCGTAGAGCTTGCGGGGTTTTTTTCTTTTTTTTTTTTTTTTTTTTTTTTTTTTTTTTTTTTTTTTTTTTTTTTTTTTTTTTTTTTTTTTTTTTTTTTTTTTTTTTTTTTTTTTTTTTTGTAGCGCCCCGATGTGATCCTTGTGAGTGTATTTAGTCCAGCTTGGTGGACCTTGTGTTCCTTAATCTCTGCCCTTGCTCAAAGTGGTAGAAGTCGATTCGTTTCCTTCTTTCTGTCAGGTATAACCTCACTTGCATCCTTATTTTTATCTTTTGTACAGAATATTGCTGTGGAGGGAGTCTGCAGCTCTCTTGCAATACTGGTTATTTCCCCTTGGTGTGACATTTTTTCCCCTCATGCCTCCGTGCATCTAGTTTTTACTCAATTAATATAGCGTTCCTTCAGTCAAAGCCATACTGATCAAACTTTTCAGTGCAGATTGAGTAAAAAACAGGACATGGAATCATCCATATGGTCACTGTGACTCTGAGAAGTTTGACCTCTATGACTTTAAGACTCCCATCCTGGACCACGTCTCCATCTGAGACGCGGCTCCGATGTGGCTCCCGTTAATTGCCCTCCTAATGGTGTTTCTCCGTGAGATTAATGTGTCGTTATGTATTATCCACTTTGACAAATTGAATAATTGATCAGACGGCTCATTTCGCCGCCCCGAGCTTTGACTGATGGCTTGTCAGAGCAGATTCTCGTCTTTTGTTTTTTTCTTTCTTGTTGAGACGAGAGGCACCACAGAGAGCAGTGCAGTAGGAGGTTGGGTTCCTGCTGACTCGATGCTCTTCCCAGCTCCCCCTTTCCTCCCCCAAAAGTTTTGTTACATGAATCTGTCAAAAGTATATTTTTAATTTAATATAAATAAATAAATGCCAATACAGTACCTAAAATATGATGTGTCTGTGTGTTTATTGATGTTCAAATGCATTTAAAGTTAAATCTACTATGTTTAAAGCTGCTGTATTGACCAGAAGCGACCAGGACCCGCCATTAAACGTAGCTTTTTCTACCTCGTTAATTCATATATAACAAAATCAGACTTTGTGTTGTTCAACAAATCAATAAACACAAATTAACTCTTACTGTTTTTTATTACAGCACCAAAAGTCTGTAATTTACAGGTTGAAAATATTTTACTTTCATTCTTACAATAAACAAAAGAATCTAAGACGAGCGGTTGCCAGTTTCATAGTGGTACAAATAGCATAACGCCCATATCTAATCATTTCACATTACTCTCAGAGCCTTTGCAGGAACTTCAGATTTTTTTTTTTTTAGTCTTTTCAAATTTTTTAAGCAATAAATTGCAAACAAAAATCTAACAATGTAGAAAACCACTTGGTCTCACTGCGTACATACATACAAGTCAGTCAGTACATACATAATCCAAGCACAACATGCAAAAGAAATGCACATACATCAGAAACAGATAAAAAAAAAAATAGCTAAATCGGATATCTGAGTGACAAACCAAAAAATAAAAAACTCAAATGTTAAATGTAAATGTTACATCTAAATGTTAAATGTAAACATTACATGTAGTAGTTAAAGGTTTCATTCATATTCATGTCGTTCTTGATATTCATATGAGTGTGCGCTAGGGTTGCCAGTTTTACACCATACGGTGCTAGTTTTGAAATAAATTTGAGGATGTGAAAAGCAAGTCCACTGGTGGCATTTTTTGGCCGATTTAAAAACAGTCCATGGCCGCCAAGATCTTGTTTTAAAGTAAATAATCGGAATTAAATCGAATATATTTCTACAAACCTATGCTATGGCAAAGACAGAATTTAAATGCAGATCATGTAGATCTATCTACAAAGTACAGAACCAGTTCTGCTTTCAGATATATTGCAAAGAATGATACAGGATGCTCGATCACATTTTCTGTACATTTAACATTTACATTTAGCATCTAGACTTATATTTAACATTTAAATTTAATCTTGCCAGTCAGAATTTTGTATACTTTTAAAACCTTTAAAAGCTTTCAGTCATAAATATATCTCATTACAGAACAGAGATTTTCGATTATCCTGGTATCATAAGTCAATTTTACAAGCTGTGCAGATGCTGGAGAGGTTTAAATAAACCATAATTCATGCCTTCCATCAACAAAATTATACCGTGCCATAATGGTTCTGAACTTCTGCATCCATTGTATCTATTGCAACTATTGTATCTCGTCACAGTTTGAAGGATTTCAGAGTTCTTGCGCATAGATGATTGTCCTAAACTGTAAAGAAAATGTGCCTTCCACTTCGCCCTTTCCTCTCATCAACCAACATAATCCTGCCAGCTATATTCATAGTTGAAGAGTGCTTAACCTAATGTGTCAGGTTTCATGAGTAAGCACAAGTACAATTGTGGTTTTCTGTGGCATCAAAATGAATCATTGTCGGCTTTATTAACGGTACACCTGTTAATAAGAGAGGTGGAGAGTGGTGAGGTT
>CM040458.1:27767867-27786047 GCA_022758105.1 Pangasianodon gigas | reverse complement strand
CCCCCCCCCCCCCCCCCCCAACCTTTTTCCACTTTTTAAGTGTTGCAGTCTAGAACTGAAATGAACTTAATTGAGATTATGTTGTCTCTTAGTTGCTTCTCTGACTAATCCCCTCTTTACCTGGTGACTGAGTTTTGGTGTATGACCCCCTCTAGGTTTTGGTTGTTTCATATTCTATCCATTTTTAAATAATGGATTTAATATCGCTGCATGGGATGTTCAAATTCTGGGAATTGTTTTTTATAACCAACCCCTGACTGATATTTTTTCCAGAACTTTGTCCTGGACTTGTTTTGATTGCTTCTTGGTCTTCATGATGATGTTTATTTAGGTATGTTCTCTGACATAAGATAAGATTTATTTTTGTTTAAAAAAATTATTGGTAATTAGTAACTAGTAATTCACACTCTTGGTGTATCTAATTTAGCTGGAAATTTCTACATATCCTAAATCATACACCAGCTCAGACATATCAAACATCATCACACTCCAACTTTAGGCATGAAAGAAGTCCAACTACAAAGTGGCAGACAAGAGCCAACAGCCAATCAGGGCAGAGAGAGTGAGTGAAAGCATGAGTTTGTGTGTTTTTCTGTATTTCTCAACTGAAACTACATTTCTTTTTATATGTTGTTATTTTTATTTTTTTATTTTTTATTTTTATTTTTTTTACAGTTGACTAGACTAAAAACAATGTGATGGGTTACACATCGTCTTATTCATCATGTTAGATGTACAAAAACAAATGGTAGAAAAACTGCATTTAAAACTGTGTTCATGTAAATTAATTCACATGGAACCAACAAGTTAAAGCATACTAGAGTTAGTGGACTAGTTTACCTATATCAGTCTTAGACATACACAGAGCCATTTCCAATGCAGGTAGACACGAATCTATACAGCAGTACAACTAAAAGGTTTTGCTATTTTACCTGGTACTCTTAGTATTATTATTTGTAATGCTTCGGTATATTGAGGAAGCAGATAAATATATCCTCAGAGTCTAGGGTTGCACCCTATGTACCACCATACTAAATAGTTTATCAGTACATCATTGGTGTCATCACTATTTAAGCATATTACTTTGTTCACATTATGCGGTTTGGGACACAGCCCTGAATTCTCTTTAAATATATATTGACTTGGCACTTGATACAGTTGTAAGATTAATCCATGCGGTGCAGCACAGCACAACCCACGTTAAAAACTCTTCTTCACAAGTAGCTACTAGAGATTTGCAAATTCTTACATCAACGTCTTTTCTTCTTATTTTTTTTAAATGAAAGCGTGGTTTCTGGATTATGATATCTACAGTGCATGCTATTCAAGTTAATGAAAATCAAGATAAAACCTTTCACACTTAGCACAATGGCTACTTTTACAGTCGTTTCTAATCCAATCGAGAATCTACTTCTGATATAATGAGAAACAGGTTGAGCAGGATAGCGAACGCCCACCGGACTCCATCTCCTGCGCTGCACTTTATCACTGCGCCGTCTCATAAATTACAGTCGTCAGAAGCGAAAAACGCACCCGGAGCATCCGATGATAAAGCGCCATTATTCCTGACATTGAGCAAGCACATGATAGATGCTGCTCTTTTGCCAGAGATGAATTTTTACAGCATTATCTTTGGAAATCCAATATCGTAAGCAGGTGAGATCTACATTGTGAGGTATTTCTTATGCTCCCGTGAAGCAAAAATCATTTTCCTCATGCCGGTAATCGAGTGTGATGGGTTCTATCCATCATGGCATGGCCACACACTTTTTTTTTGTGCCTGCTCTGACATTAGGTATGGATTTTCCTTTGACATGAGGGACGACAGTAATGTTTGAATGTAAATGATATTAAATGCCTCTGGCTGTGATGATCTTCTGAAGCTTTGTTTGGATACAAAAATGCTTTTTTTTTTTTTTTTTAACTGAAGGGATTTACGCATTCTCCCACTGCAATTTTGTTTAGGATTTGCTGAATTAGAAAGTATTACATGTATTACAATAAAGTCATCAAATAGACAGTGTGATGCAGTAAACCCATGGGCGTAGCATGAACATCAACACACAAACCTTAATAAACCATCAGAGAAACTGTTGAAAAGATAAAATTACACATTTTTCTACTTACACTGAATGCAGAAGATCAGCCAAGACATTAGGGATTAGGGGACGACGTACTGTGTACTGTGTGCAATATATCTGTAATTAATTTTAAAAATATTCATTCATTCATTACACATTCATTACACATTTTTCCATCATTCTTAAATGGACATTTTCCATTTTATCAAAATAAAATCATGCAGACATTTTAATGAAATGTGGCTCCATTTTGATTCGTGGCAGCACTGCGTCCAAGCTTCATTATAGATTGTAATAGATAAATAGCTTAATTATAGATTGTGTGTTCATCAAACAGTTTTTTTTTTTTTTGGAATGTAAATCTGATGAAATATTATTACGTGTCTATTGCTGTCAATTATAATCAACAGTTCCCTGGTTTGGGAAACACCTTGCTGTTTTGAAAGATAGTTGTCTAGCTTACTGAGTCACATTAAACCGAAAACTTGCCAGAAAGTTCCACAGGGCGTCTGATTGGGGCCAATTATGAACTCGAGTGATGTAGCTGAGGCTGAGGAACTGCACAAGTTGATTAAAGCTAGTTATAACTTGTGAATGAAAAATGGCTTCTTTTCCAGCAGTAGTAATTAATGATGCGTTCAGTTTTTCAGTGATTTCATACAGACGTGCCCGAAAAATGCTGTGAAAGTGCCCTTTCAGTGGAAAGAACATGATTAAGAGCCCTAATGGCTGTATTTCAAATGTATTTCAAAAAAAGTGATGAAATGCCCTCTAGGGCCCCTATGTGTGTGTAAAAATGTGATGAAATGCCTTTTAGGGTCCCTATGTGTGCGTGAAAATGTGATAAATGCCCTTTACGGTCCCTATGTGTGTGTGTGTGAAAATGTGTGTGTGAAAATGTGATGAAATGCCCTTTAGCTTTCCCGTACTTGAAATTAAAAATGATGAAGTGGACTATTGGAAAAAAAAAAAAAGTGTGATAAAACCTCTAGGTGTCAATACGCACAAAAAGTGTGATTAAATGCCCTCGAGGGTGTGGATATGTGCAAGAAATATGACAAAGTGCCCTCTAGGATGCCCTTACAGTGGAGAAAACAAGAGGTCCTATAAGATCCCATGCTTGCATCAAAAAAAAAAGAGATGAAGTGTGCTGTAGGTGTTCCTATGTGGGAGAAGATGTGCCCTCTAGGCCTCTATAGTAGAATAAACATGAGTAACTGCCCTCCAGGTGCCCCTGTTTTTCCCCCACTGCTAGAAGGAAGTGCCCTTTTTATTTTTTCACTTCTGCCCTTCAGAAAGCCTGTGTGATCAGTTCATTTGACTGTGATGGTGACTAGCATGTGTTCACTTGGCTGTATCTATTCTGACTGGATATTATTTATTTGCTGTTTCAATATCTTACCCCTTTCCTTAAAACGGAATGAGAATACTAACTACAGTCATCGTATGAGATAACAAGAATGATGGTAAATTATTGTTATTATTGATTGTTGTTCATTATTATATACTGTATTATGTAAATTTATCATTGGCATTTTTTGCAGCAACACATACCACTGCAACATCCGAAGTGTCTAATAGTTGACCTGGTTTCCTTATATTATCTTTTGTTTTATCTCTTTCTTATTTTCCTGCCTACAGGTCAATCTTCTGCAGCTGAAATCCCCATCTAGTGTTGTATTTGATACTGAACAGGCCACTAAAGCTCTCCGAGCTGAGCTGGGATTCCCGCGAGGGCTTTCATTACCGATTATATTACATTCCATTACGATCATGAGACGAGGCACAAACTCTGCCGCACACTCCGACTCAGTCATGGCACATCAGTATTCACAGCTACCCTATAAGTCAATCTTCTGTGTAAAGCCTCTGATATGATTTTGGATTTAATGATTTCAACCAAATTCACCTTCCGTTATTCCTGTGAGGGCTATGCTCTCACTGCAGTGGGCTCTACGTTTTGATATTAAGCTTTACACAATATTGTAAAATACTTCGATGGAAGTGCTTACTCAGCAGCTCTGTTATATTCTGTAAGTTGCAAGAAAGTCTCAAGGGGAAAAAAATAAAATTTAGTAGTACTAGTGGTAGACTTGGACAACAGATGGAATATCAAGTCCTGACAAGAACAAAGTAAGGGAAAACCCAGACAAAACACACAAAAAATGCAAAGATTACACACAGTTCAGACGCAGTATGGCAGTGTGCATTATCCTGCTGAAAGAGGCCACTGCCTTTAGGGAATACCGTTGCCATGAACAGGTGTACTTGGTCTACAACAGTGTTTAGGTAGGTGGTATGTGTCAAAGTAACATCCTCATGAATGCCAGGACCCAAGGTTTCTCAGCAGAACATTGCCCAGGGCGTCACACTACCTCCGCCAGCTTGTCTTCTTCCCATAGTGCATCCTGGTGCCATCTCTTCCCCAGGTAAGTGACACACACACACACACACACACCCAGCTGTCCACATGATGTAAAAGAAAACGTGATTTATCAGACCAGGCCACCTTCTTCCATTGCTCTATGGTCCAGTTCAGGTGCCCACTGTACTTACACTGAAATTTCCCACCTGGGATTAATAAAGTCTTATCTTACCTTATCTTATCTTAAGAATAGCTCACAGAAATCATGGGGAGGGTTGTCAGGTTTCAGCAAAATTCCAACCACAACTACAACTCCAAACCGCACAGAGCCGTGAACCTATCCCAAAATGTCCCAGCATAGAAAAAGGTAGACATATTTTTCTTCTTTCTCTGAGTCTTCTCATGGGAAACTTGTTAACAGTGGTGTGAATTTCTGATTTGCAGAATCTATCTGCAATATGCGGATACTGTACACGAAACCTGCCAACCCTGCCCGTGATCTCTGAAAAAAGAGCAAGTTCACATGGTGGGAGATGAACTGTTCGGTTTTAGTCTGACTGCCTTACTGAGGTCCAAAATAAAACCATATTTCTACCATATTTCTCTACAAAGAAAAAAGCAATATGCTTTGATATGTTGAGCTGCTGCTCCACAGTTCGTGCAAACCGTGCACTGTGCACAGAGCTGCATATGCCTGCGGGACTCTCTACAAAAATAATCATTAAATTAATTTTTCAAATATTGTAAAACTTGTACATTCATTGTGCATGTTTTTTGTCATTCTTAAATGATAATTCTCCATTGTTGTTAAAAGAAATGTTCTCAGAAAATCATACAGGCATTATAAAGAAATGCCACTTAAAGGACCCCACTTTAACTCACAGCAGCACTGCGTCTCAGTTTTGTACTAGATTCTGATAGTGTGTCCAGACAACTTTTCTGTGGTTTTCAATAATTCAGGAATGAATGAATGTCTCTAATAAATTCCTTGGACCAGTCTAATACTGCTGGATATCTGCTGGATTTTCTCACAACTCTCACAACCTCAGTTCCTACATGCATTTAGTTCTTAGTAAACAATATTTGACTCGGAAATTGAAGAACATCTAATTAATGTTGCTTCTTCTCCTTTTATTACCATATAGATACATTTTTAAAAATAAAAACAGTGCCATAAGTTTAAACTACGCAATAGCCTGTATACAATTCAGATACTTCTATTTATTATCAGAATTTAAAAACAGCTGGACAGGCAATACCCACAAGCCACTTAACTTAGGTACTTAACCTAAAGTGTGCATCTGCAGTCTGTTTATTGGAATTAATGCCATAAAAAACTGCCATCAAACCACAGAGTTTGCTAAACAGGGAAGACTAAGGCAGACTGTTAACCATCTAAGGAGTCTTTAAGTAACCATTTTTGTCCAAGAGCATATGTGCAAAACATATCAACTGGTCTAAGAGCTGTCTCGCTTTTCATTTCCATTTTGCGAAATGTCAACACAGTAATGCAATGCTGCTCACTGAATTTACTTTGCTGCTTAGTACTTTAAAGTACTAATTACGAATGCATTGACACCGACACCTGTATCAGGTATCAGACTGATACTTGATCATAAAAAAGATGCCCCGATACCAACATTCGGTACCACATGGTACTAAACAACGTAAGCCTTGTGTACAGTGCCATGCTATTGAACAGACGACATGACGTGACAGCGATCTGGATGTATTTCACGACAGTGGTAAGTAAAGCAAAGCAGACTACAAACTGTGTTCTGTGAAAATATCAAGAAGAGGAACTCCAGCATCTTCCTACGATACAAGTGACAAGTGATACAAGTGGCTTTTTAATAGCATCTTTAATAGAGCGTGTGAGTTTAAAGTGTAAAGGAAGCATGTGCGTCTCAGTGCTCAGTGCTCGCAG
This sequence comes from Pangasianodon gigas, assembly GCA_022758105.1. Classification (NCBI taxonomy): domain Eukaryota; kingdom Metazoa; phylum Chordata; class Actinopteri; order Siluriformes; family Pangasiidae; genus Pangasianodon; species Pangasianodon gigas. The sequence continues at coordinate 27,779,674 of CM040458.1, read as the reverse complement.
ATATGAAGTGCTCTCTCTCTCTCTCTCTCTCTCTCTCATGTGTGACAGTTTCTCCGCACGCTTTTTTCACTGCATCTTTCACTGCAATTTTTAATGACCACACTCACTGATACTGCTTTTTTCACACACTCAATTAAACATACTGATTAAACACTATAACATCCTATACATAGAACTCAGTACATGCAGCAACCAACATAAACTGAGTTCAATAAATTGTTTCATGACACCCTCGATTGATTAAGATCATTGATTAATATTAAGTAGGTTATTTATTTTGGTATTGGGAGTGATGAGTACCAAAAAACATGTACTCAGTCTGAAAAAAGAGATATCGATGCATCCCTAGTAGTAATTATTCAAATAAGTATTAAAATCAAGCTAAAAAAATCAATATCATTTTGTTCGTTTTGGTAAATGTCCTATTAACTGAAGATCACCCTTCAGTTTCACCTCTCTTGCTTTACATTGTGGCAATTGTGTTTTTTGTGTGTGTGTATGTATATATATCTCCATCTATGTCAGGCAATTTGTGGTAGATGTTGCCTTTAATTCTGAGCCATAGGGTTTGTCAGTGTTCTCCACTTCCATATCTGGAGTTTCCTGGTTTTGACCTGTCTGTACTCTCCTTGTTACTGATTATGAATGAGCCATATTTCACCCTGTCTGTGCCTGAATCCCTTCTACGGACTGCAATGACCCAAACAATGGACCCAAACAATGGACCCAAACAAGCACCATACAGATCACACCACTTGTGTCTTACTCCTATACTCCTATAAAAGTGTCACATAGTATGTCACTATATAAAAAAAGATGTTGTCATGGAAAGGTTTTTATACAAGCTGTGACTTCATATAAATTTGCAATACCATTTTAAACCAGGAGGAAAAAAAATAATAGCTTCTTTCCAAGCACTGTATTTCCTAAAACCCACCATCAAAGCCCAGCCTGTCTCCCTGTACGCTCCTCTGTCTCATTAAAAAATATCCTCCTAATACTTGGAATAAACACACAATAGTGCCGACGCTTGTTTTCAGCATCGTCTGCTATGAAACTCGGAGTGAAATCTCACCCTGGGGTGGCCTTGTTTTATAGTTCCTGATCGTCTTTTTTAAAGGGCCAAACTGAGCAGTGCTCAGAAATGTGCAGGATGTAACTATGCAGCGGGAGAAAATTTTCCTTTTTAATTAACTCCGCGAGGCGGCAGGGAGCGGCTATTGTAGGAGCTGAAAAACTGATGCAATTACCCGACTCTATTCAGCCGGCGTACAATAGTGTGATGGAGCCTCATTGTGGAGTGACAATGCCATAATTGTAGAGTGTCACACCTCAGTGCAGCCAAGGCATCATACGCACTTATGTTCAAAGAAAGACCAAGTACGCTGGAGCACACTCTGAAACTATGAAGGAGAGAACGGATAAGTATTAAAGCGTTTTAATCATCACGTCCTGAGGGCCTCGTGACTACAACAGCTCCGTGAGACTGCTCTGAAAAGAGGGAAAGATTTTCGTCTGAAAGAAACTGAAGTGTCTTTTCTCATATAAATGACTATGCATGATAAAGACGCATTACAGATCTCTGGTGTGGTCATACAAATTATGTTTGTATGGTTATTTGTAAAATGTACAGTATACACACTTACAATTGACTAAATGCCAGCCATTTGGATAACCTGTGCTCACATCCTTACTTCACGTTCATTGTGTAAAATGCAAAATGACTTCTCTTTATATTCCTTTTTGCTAGACGAAAGGCCAAACTTGTATTTAATACACAACACAACACTTCTACAAATGATTTTACGTGTATATTAGTATGTCCAGTGGCTATCATATGCTATTCACTACTAGGGGCACGGTGCATGATATTTTACAAACAGGGAAGTTCTCCGCCATATTTGATAGTGCCGGTTTTGCAAAACATCTCCAAAAATAATTCCAAAAACGAATTCGGTAAGCTAATTCTGGTGAGGCAGGATAACATTAATAACAACATAGCTTCAAGCAAAATGAAGTCAAGAGGCTGTTACACTTCACTTACACTGAAAGCTACTATCTAGGGAAATTTTAGAGTAAGCCTGTAATAGGCAGTTGAGAGTCAAGAACATGCAGTAATTCAGAATAAAGTCTAGCAGTGTGTTTTGAGTAGTTTTACACCTACGTTTGTTCAGATGTGTTTCCTGTCGCTGTGTGCATGGTGCACACCAAAGAGCTAACATCATTAACCAGGGTTGCCAGGTTTCAGGAAATTGTCCAATCCAACTACATCTCAAGAACCATACAAAAGACCTGGAACTAAAAAAATGGAGATATGTTTTTCTTCTTTTTTCTCAACCTTTGTGTGGGTCAGTGTGGCACACACACATTTCTGATGTACGGACAATATCCACTTCATAATCCCCCTTTCCCTAGTCTCAATCTCTTCAATATATCTACAGTAGAAACAGTTTTGTTCATCATAGATACAATGTCTGCTCTTACGCATCGCCTTTGTTTTGCAGAAATAAATTAGATTTAATTCCACTTATTTGCTATAATGTAAGATGTTGGCGGACATGTGGTATTTTGAAACTAGGATGGCAATCTGGCAACCGTGTCATGAACTGAAAATGTTCATAGAGTATGGGGCAGTGTGATTCCTTCCCCAATGGGCCTCTATTAGCTCTTGATGCTGTTCCCATTTTTGACCAGTAGGTGCAATACTAACTCTACACAGCTTAATGGGGCAGTGAGCAAGTTGCACCACGACTGCACAACATCTAGAAAGAAACAGCGTATATGTCAAATATATCTATACATTTTTAAAGTAGTTGGTCACTCAAAAGACAGGATTTCAACAGGATTTAAAATGTAGGTAGTTGTGAATGTGAACTTTATGGAGATTAATATTTGTTGAACACCTGATGGTGAGGCTCTGCCTGACCGAGCCACAAGTGGCACTTTTACTAAAATCTAAAATCACCAGGTTCTAGCTATACTGAACCTTACTGTTCCAGCTAGCTTGCTTACTGTGTATCTATCATGTATCGCTCAATGCCAGAACTGATATCCACCACCACACTTCATGTGACCATGATTATGAGAGCCAAATAAATAAATAAATAAATAAATAAATAAATAAATAAATAAATAGAAACGCTACAATATGTCCAAATGTCTTTAGATCCTTGTTGTTACATTCAGTTTTTTTTTTTTTTTTGCAATGCTGAAATATGAAATAATCCTTGAAACTGTTTTTCCTTTAAAAAAAAAAAAAAAAGATAATAAATTACTTTCCCTAATCTTGTGATTTTTTTTAAAATTGCTTTTCATTATATAATTGCATAATTTGTGCTTTTGTACTGCTTTTGCTTTTGGGAGCTCAGGCTGGGCTGCATTTTTCTTTCCCCGGTGCTTGAATAGAAGAATAGACATTTTCTCTGATAATGAAACACATACTATAATTTCCCTGCTAAATATATGCTAAATGTGTGCTCAGTACACGTTAAAGAAAAGGATGTCTAATTACACAGACTGCACCTTTTCATTTTCGCAGCACATTCAGAGAGTTTTGTCTGGCCAGTTTCTGAAGTAATTGTTTTTTAATATGATGTTGCATGAAGTTTCTCATATTCTCATACACACTCATTGTGGATGAGGGACTTTGTTGGAGATGGAGGTGGGAAGATGCAGCAGCACACAATCCCTGATTGTGCTCTATAGGGAATGATGCTTGTCTCCTTTTGTTTGTCACAGGAATCAAGAGAAGTAATGGAAGCAAACTGGGAAAGCAGGTCCATCTGTCATTTGTAAACACCTGCTACATCATTTTACCTAACGCTCCAATCAATAATGACTGCAAATGACACAAAGAAGCACAGCTACACAAAAAACAAAACGATGCAATGAGTTAACAGTGTAGAAAACTTATCAATATGCAGAATGCGTTCCTTTTATTTAAGCCGTTTCTGAAAACAAAGTCAATAACAAGCCTGTTCAGAAAGACTCTGTACTTATTTGAGGATTCTACATAGCAATACATCTTTTATTCCTTTCTTCTTAGTTCAAGCTTGCTGTTTACAGTTACAAAGAAGGATCGAATCAAAGATAATTAGTCCAATTAAGCCCTCGCTCACTGCGCAGCCGCTCCTGTGGCCATCTCCATTCTCTGCTTGTGCTTTTAATCACAATAGGCAATCAGGAAATGGCCATTGACTAGAACAGCGCCACACTCTGCAAGCGACTCTGGGTTTGCCAGGTTGCCTGAGTAATTACAGCATTGCCCACTTCAGCTGTTAAAGAGACAGCGTGAAGGAAATGCGCTCATTATTGCTGTCCTACCTGTGTGGAGGTGTCACTCATCCATCAGTGGGGTTTTATAGCAGTGTGAATGAGCACAGATTTCATCAGCTCGCTTGTGTGCACCTGCGCAGGTCAGTGGAAGCTATTCAGCCTTCCGAAATCAGCAAGGAGAAACTTCTAGATTGTGCTTTTTTTCTTTGTTTAGTGTTTTATGTCTTTCTTGTTCAGTGAAGCACTTATGATTTGAAGGGGTTGTGTGTAATGTTTCAGACTCTCTGCTGCCTGCAAGGTGACCTGCACTTGTTCGTTGTTCATTTTCCCTTTCAACTAACCACACAACTGAGCACTATGTTGAAACTGCGTATGCATCATGAGATCTTTCAAGAAAAAGGGGGTGGAACTGCTTTATATCCAAACTCTTAAACTTTACAGTAAAGTCTGTCCACTCGGCGACCATATCGATGACACTCTGAGTTATTTATTTCCAGTTTTGCTCTTTTTACACTCAAACTTTTAACGGTTCTTCAATTACCCCTCTAGAGGAACCCTTAAAATTCTACATAGAATAACACTGTTTCTTTATTATTTACATTTATATTTATATTTTATCCAAAGCGTCTTACAATTGAACTAAACAGGTGAAGGCAAAAAAGTGGCAGCTTGGTGGTGCTGGGATTTGAGCTCACAACTTTCTGATCAGCAACCGAAGGCTTTCATGAGGAATCCAAGACCCCATTTAGGAAGTGAGGAACAAAATTATCTAATGAACCTTTCAACAACCCTTGAAGAACCCGTTTTATAAGACATGCACTATAACTCCATAACTAACAGATCAAAGTGCTCTTTATTTCCGTTTGAATTTCTGCTAAGAAATGCTTTTCTGCTCAGCATGGTTGTAAAGAGTGGTTATTTGAGTTACCGTAGCCTTCCTTTCAATTCAAAACGGTCTGGCTATTTTCCACACTCACTGGATGTTTTTCTGTTTTTTGGACCATTATTTGTCAACTCTAGAGTCTGTTGTGTGTGAAAATCACAGGAGATCGGCTGTTTCTGAAATACTCAAACCGGCACCAACAACCATGCCACAAAATCACTCAGATCACATTTTCTTCCCTCCATTCTGATGTTTAACGTGAACGTTAACTGAAGCTCTTGACCTGATTTTACTGGCTAATTGCATGAATGTGCAGGTGTTCCTAATAAAGTGGACAGCTACTATATGCGTCCTGTATCCTGAGTTAATAAAATCAGAACGTCTCCTGTGCTTTTATTTGTCATTAACTCAGAGCTCTAGAGCTCTATTCTGTGGTTGCTTTATCTCTGATACAGGCCAAGGGCAGCCATGACACTCACTTTTTATTTCCCTATTGACTATTTATTGCCTGATGACTGTTTTGTGAAAGCACTTGAACAAACTGCCTCTTTTCACTCTTTCTTATTCAGTCTGTGCCAGAATTACAGAATTACATTCGTCTCCGTTACAGAGCCAAACAGCTCCTCTGAGGCCGTGATTATCTTCCTGGCACTGTTCTCTCCTCCAACACCCAGCCTTTCTGTCCACGTGTGCCAACAAGAACCTCTCAACACATCTACCTGATTGTGTCTGCGTGTGTGAGTGTGTGAGTGAGAGAGAGAGAGAAACTATACAATTTTATTTATATACAATTTTGTTTTATTACACTGTTATAAACCATTATAATTAAGAGTAATTCTATTAATTGTTAATTGTAATTAGTAATCATTATTAATAGTAATTAATAGTAATTCTACTAATAATTACCAAATTGAGATAGGTGGGTTATGGATGTATGGTTATGATGTCCAGTTTTCAAAAAAACAAAAAATTAAAGTAAATAGCAATTTAATTGGCACAGTTGTTTTGAAACTTTTGTTATTACATTGTTATAAAACAGTTATATCTATTGCTACAACCTATTCTACATCAGATACAGCCACTGGGGTTTATGGTGTTACATTTTACTGTTCTGTTTTATGAAGAATTAATATAAAGTGTAATTTAGGCATCATTGTTGTGCATGAATAAGGCATCATTTTATTATTATACTCTTATAAACCAGCAATACCTGCTTGATCATTTCTATAACATTCTACACCAAATTCAGCTATGTGGATTTTTTTCCAGTTTACTCGAAAACATTGTTTTCTGAAATAAAAAAAGAAAAAAAGCTTGTTTTTTTTTGTTTTTTTTTTTAAGCTAAGTTGTTGTGGATGAAAAACTGTGTACTGGCACCTTTACACAGTACAGAGTTAGAAACTGGTAATACACGCTCTATGCCAGATTCAGGTTTTTTTTTTTTTGCGTGCGACCATAGATTGTTTTGTTTTATGAAAGATTAACCTAAATGTACGTATCTTTATTTTGTTATTACACTGTTATAAACTGGCATTATTACTACTTGATAGTACAAAATTTGTATGCCAAATTCCTAAAAAAAAAAAAAAAAAATCCTAAATAGAAATTTAGAAGTTTATGCGGAAAAATAAAGTTTATGTGGAAAAAAGTTTATGTGGAAATAACAAAATCTTATTTTGTTATTACACTGTTATAAATTGTAATCTTTGTATGATAGTCATTTTTACAATATATTCTAAGCCATATTAAGCTGGGTTTTGGATTGACATTTAAATTGGGTGCAATATGTTCTGTTTTATGAAAAAGGCTAATGGAGACAAGTAATTGTGAAAGAAAAAAGCTTTACAGGTATCAATCTTTTGTTATTACACTGTTATAAACTGTAATGCCATGTGACAGTAACATAAACAACATACTCTTCACCAAATTAAGCTTGATGGGTTTTACATTTTACTTGAATGAAAAATTAACCTAATGTGCAAATCAGGCAACGTCATTGTGAATTTAAAATGCTGTATAGCTATCCTTATTGTGTAATAAACTTTTGCTCATTTTACTCTGGTATATGTTCTGTTTTAGAAAAAAACTGTAAGAGGAAATTTAGGCAAAGGCGTTTCGAATGAGGAAAGCTATATAAACACCCTTATTTTCTTATTACACTGTTATAATCTGGTAATATTACTACTTAATTGTAATTTCTACAACATAGTATATGCCAAATTCACCTGGTTGGGTTTATGGTTTGGCTTGTAACTCAGAAACTTGTTCTGATTTAGCTGTTGTGAAAAAGTTGTTGTGGAAAAAAGATATATAGGCATCTTAATTCTGTTAGTACACTGTTATAAACTGTAATACCTGTTTGATAGTAATTTAAATACCATATTTCAACACCACCTACCATTTTGTTTTGATATTTTATTCAAAAAGAGCATGTTGTGTTTCATGAAAATTTAATCTAAAGGACAAATTAGGCAAGGGTGTTGTGAATGAAAATATATATAGCTATAAGCACATTTATTGTGTTATTACACTGTTGTAAAGTGGAAATACCTGAGTATTTCTACAAAATATTGTACATCAAACATTTCAGATATGTGGATTTTCTGTTTGACATTTATTCAATAACATGTCTGTAATTCAGGCAACACCATTGTGAATTAAAAAAGCTATACAGCTATTCTTTTTTGTTATTACACTGTTATAAACTGGTAATAACTCATGGATAGCAATTTCTACAACATATTCTATGCTAGGTGGATTTTGGTTTGGCACATAACTCGAGTACAATGTGTTCTGATTTATGACTAACCCAAATAGCAACCTTATAAACATATACTGTAATTTCTAATGATTTTTGTAACAATGTAATTTGCCTAAGTATTTGATGATGTTTAATTATATAGCTGTTTTTAATTTTTAAAATATTGTCATGTAGTTGAAGCGATATAACTGAAAAAAAAAAAATCTAAACCAGCTATTATAAATATCATGCATAAGCAACAAACAGGCTCTGTGTGTGTGTGTGTGTGTGTTTGTGTGTGTGTGTGTGTGTGTGTGTGTACACACTCTGACAGCCAACTCTCCTGGATGTGTTATGACTGCAGCTTCGGCATAGTCGGTAATTAATTTCCATTCGGCCGGCACCGCTGTGCCCCGACAGCCACCAAGAGACAAATAACCTCCAAACCTGATAAAATCAGTCATGACATCCATTAATTAATTTGGAACATATCATCACCTTTTATTGTGAGACTGTTTTAATGAGGCAGTGTCACCCTTCTTTTTCATGTAAACCACACAGAATCCTAATTTCAAACTGCTTTTTATCTGCAAGAGCCTCTGAGTATCGTCTGGTGGAACACGTCCTCTCGTCTGCTTGGCTGAGTGTGTGTTTGGGCCAGACAGGGTCAGTGGAAGGTTATAGTGTACGTCTCCATGGCTCTCTTGTCAGTGGAGATGATGTGAAATATTCTGTGACCTTTCAGCTCCATTACAGACCACTTGGTTCTCACAGGGACGAGACCTCTCGTGCCCCTACAGTTAAACCTCTTAACTTCCACTCACACACTAATCCCAGTGTAAGGTGTATCTAAACATCCAATGATTTAGGTCATGGATGTCTCACTTTGCTTACAGGGGCACAAAAGGATTCTTTAGAGACAGAGAGGTGTGTAAGCAGGAGTTCAGTAGAGGTTCACTCTCAGAATAAAATATGGTCCAAGTATGTACATTAAACCTAAAGGTACAAAAGTTAAGAACCCCATCCAGAGACCAGGAAAGGTACATCTTTCATCTAGGAGTGTGTGTTTATGACACCCAGCATGAAAATATCAGAATTCAAAAATGTTATTTTTGGCTGGAATATCTTTAATCTGTGGTCAAAATGTGCATCTCATTTTTATTAGGAAGGTGGTTGATTTTTTTTTGTTTTGTTTTGTTTTTTAAGATTTTGTAGCTAGGCATGTTGTTTTTGCTTGTGCTACAAGGGAAAGCATCTACTACAGTACACTCTAGCAGCTCTTTTTGAGCAATTTTAGATATACAGTAAATGTGTTCAAAGTAATGTCATTAACCAGGGTTGAGAGGTTTCAGCAAAATTCAGCCCATCTATATCTCAAAGTACACACAAAAGACCTGAAACTAGCCCCAAAAAAAAGCACTGGAAAAGGGAGATGTTTTCTTCTTATTCTCAGCTTTTCTAATCATGTGCAATACTTGTTTCACATGCATTTCTGATGTATGGACATTTCTCCATGATCCCTCTTTTGCTCTCCCAATCTTTGAAGTATATCTTCAAATAGAAAGTGCAGGTTCTGCACATCATAAACACACTGTCTGCACTTACATATTGCTTTTTTGAGAAAATCTTTAGAGAAAGGTGAAGAAATCAATGGAACATCTGCTTATATCTGTCAAATAGCAACACTTTTTTAAAATGTTGGTCATCCAAAGACGTAATTAGTATTTAAATAGAAATTTAAAATGTATGGAGTTGTGAATGAAGATTTATGAAGATTAATATTTGTGAAACAGCTGATATGAATGGTGGTTCATCTGCCCTTATGGACGAGCAACCACTGGGCCATTAGTAACCAATGTAAAACAATATGAGAAAAGAGAGGTATAAGTCCAGCGTTACTCTCAGGCAGATGGGAGAAGCCAGTCAGAAATCAATAATTACCAATTCCTCCATTTCTTTTTTCAGAAAAAAGGGACAACAGGGATTTACTCAAGCTTACAATGCTCACAAACTTACAGGAAGTGAATGTTTGTGTTCTTGGGTTTGGCCTGACAGATCCTGGTTTGTGATAAGATAAGATTAAAAATATTTATTGATCCTGAAGAAAATTCTTTGTTAATGTTATTAAGTATAAATAAATTTTTAAGAACTATAAATAAAAATAGAAATGGAAGTATAGGAATGTAAGTGTAAATAAAAAAGGAAAAAAATTCTTTCAAAAAAAAAGTTATAGACTAAGCGAGCATCTGAAATGTTTCAGATGAAAGAAATTTCTTTCTTTAGATTTGGGGAATTCAACTGAGGTCATTAGGTAATCCAGAGGCATGAGCTTTAAAGCTTTAAAGTTGAGTCCAGGTCAAAGTTTAAAGTCAAAGTAAAGTAAAAAATTGAGTCTGATCCACAGAGCTGCATGCACAAAGTGAGCACAGAGCGGACACAGCACAGAGATCGCACCAAACAGAGAGTTAAAGGAGGACAGCAAAGCAAACTTCACTGCTATAGACGAAAGTAACAGACACATCAAAAGTGATCAGACGTTGCATTTAATCCAAGGACAGTGTACACGCATTGCACATACACAAACTGTGTGACAAGCGGCAACCAGCTGATAAAATCATCCAGAGACGAAAAATGAATACAGTAATGCAAAAGACAGATGCAAAAACATACATCAAAAAACAGAATTAAAAAAGAACAAGAAAGAAAGAAAATAATTGCTGAAGAGAAGCAGAAGCAAAAATGTTCACAGCATACTCTCAACTGGAAACAGAAACTTTACACTGCAAAGGGAGACATTCAGATGAAATTTATACATTTAGAAAGTCACCAGTTGACTGTTTGCACTTGAAATTGTGACCAACTTTAACCTGATTAGAAAGAAATCCTGTTTTTAGATTCGCTGAGACGTTAACACTGATTGTCTTTTATTAACTGAGTGATGAATGACCCCTCTTTCTCTCCGATTCACATTCACACATTTAAACGATACAGACTGTACTTTCTGCTTTTCTCTTTCTGTGTAGCAGTGTGTTAGCTCTAGAGCCTGACTAGTGTTGTTTTATCCATGTGTGTGTGTGTGTGTGAGAGTGTGTGTGTGTGAGTCTCTGTATGGTTGACAGGCCCAGTGGGAGCTCTCGCTGCAGCAGTGGCACTGATTCTTTATCATTATATAGACATAGCCTCAGTGGACTGACATGTGGGACACACACACACACACACACACACACACTCACGACAGTGAGTGAAACAGAAAGATACATCTACTTTCACAGCTAAACCTGGAGTTACTCCAGCTCTCACATACATGGATGAGATTTTTTTTAAATAACAAAAATGCCTGGAAATACACAATAGCCTGATCTCATTAAAAATGATTTAAGTAAATAAATGAGGTAGGATGATGTGTTTGATTCCAGAAAACTGAAGTCATAAGAAAAGGTATGAACATTAGCCCTGCCCCTAACCTTAACCCTAACCTTCACATCTTTGGATACAAATAATTTTGTGAGAATTAATCATTTAATAAAGATATTTAATGCCTTTAGTCCAATTTGTGTCTCACTACTATCTTTGTTACGCTGAAGCAGAAACAACTGATGATTACAGGAAGTCCTTATTCATCATTTTGCAGGACATGGAGTGGTAACTTGAGTTATTTTTAATCAGGTGTGTCCACAGTTCAACATACCGAGTCCATGAGTTAAACTCTTCAAGATCTATTTCATGGCCATGAAGTGCATTTGTATATAAAAATAAGTGAGAGTGAAATCAATAGAATTAGAAAATTGCAGCCACAGGAATCTAAGCATGGAGATGAGTTAAAGATAATAACACTAGACTTTACTTAAAAGTGAAGAGTTTTTCATTTGTTCCCACCACACTGTGACCTCGGATAAGCTCGGATAAGCT
>CM040458.1:27749948-27764276 GCA_022758105.1 Pangasianodon gigas | reverse complement strand
GTCAAGGTCACAGCAAGGCCAAATGTCTGAAATGTCTGAAATAGTTTTTCTTCAATAACTTCCTGTTTGAAGTATATTTTAATAGTATTTCAGGCAAACAACTAGACTTCTTGGTGGTAGAGGTGTCAAAGTTCTAGTTTTTTTTTTTTTTTCTAAGAGTGTAGTTTAACGGGAAGGAAACTCCAATCAGTGCTTTACAGACTTCGGGGATTTCGTCTGTCAGGCACGATGTTCAGGTTACAGTCAGTTTAAATCTCAGGATACGATTTATGGTAACACTGTGGCATGCTGTTGTTGTTGTTCAACCTCAGAGTGAAAGTCCTGCTGTGGAAAACAAGTGGGCTATTTTTTTTGCATTGTTTATCTTGAACAAGCTAATTGAAGTGTCAGAACTCGTTATGCCGGTGGCGTCCTCCGGTCGTCCAAGGGTAAACGACAATATCAATCTTCACTCTTTCTCTCTCTTTCCCTCTCCTCCCTATCACACTCAGTCTCGCTCACTCCTCCCAGTGTGACTTTGTCTGAAAACACACATCATTTCCCTCATCAGCTCCTGTCAAGACAATTACTCACTCCTATCAGAGGCACTCGAGGCCTCATCAGACTGCAGGGCCACACTGTCCCTCACCTCCATCCCCCGGAGAGACACGCTCGCACAACACAGGACGGATGGGAAATATTTCAACCCTGACTCTCCGGGTTTCGCTTTCTGCATCACATTTAAACCTGGACCTCAGTCTAACCCACTCATTATCAACTTCTTAAATGATTAGAAATGTAACAAAAAGCGACACTGTTTCATACACACTTAGCAGGAATGCTAATAAAGAGGAAGTTGTGAGATTTATGAGTGTGAGGTGGGATGCACTAACAATAAAAAAATGATAATATAATATAAACGTTTATGTCTCACGTAACCAAAAACTAATTAGTATGTAAACGATGTGATGAATATGCTAATTCAGTAAGTTGGAAGGTTTACAGATTCGCTTCCCTGGCCGTGAATAAAGAATCTTCACTCCGAGAGTTTGTCTTTGCCTCTGTCTCTTTTATTTTTTTATTTTTTAAGACAGGTGCAACCTTCGACCAAATGTTGGTCATGCGTAATTTTATGGAAGATTATAAACTCTTTTCTTTTGTCATTCATATTTTCACTTACCGGATGTGGGAGAAATAAAGTTAAGAGAGAATAAAAATTTTAAACATGCAAATTGTTATTTAGAATTTTTATGATTTTTATGAATGCAGCTGCTGTCAGCCATAAATATATATTACATAGAAAAAATATTAAAAGCATTGGATTTCAAAGTGTCTTTAGAAGCTTCTGACCAATCAGAATCCAGAATTCAACAGTGCTGTAGTACAAATTATATTATATTGTATTGTATAGTAATGTATTAAGTAGACTACTTAATTATTTATTTTAATTTACTTGTAAGTAAAGTTTGGGGATTTCTTGCCTTTAAATTTAGCAGGTAATATTTGAACAACCTCACACACACACACACACACACACACTCCTCAAAGCTGTATGAGGGATATTTGTAGAAGCACGAGGCAGTGCTGTGTGTAATGAACTGGCCTGAACACTTACCCAACTGGCTCTGGCTCTTATCCAGTGATGTTCCTTCTGCAAGAGGAACATCGCTGGATAAAAGTGTTTGCCAAATGAATAAATGTAAATGTAATAAGTTTATTGAACCTATATGTGTGATAGTGTTTCCCATAAAGAGAAAAACCTGGTTCATTTTAAATATGTTATATTATCATTCACAAAGACAATCATCATTTACTAATACAGTTTAAAAAGAAATACATCCTTAAAATCATTTATTTATTTATTTTTACACACATACACACAAATTATAATAATTATTCTGAGCATTTTGCAATAAAACGAGGCAGCATTATTTAGGTGCGATATATAGGGTTTTTTTAAAATTATTTTATTGCTTGTATGTATTTTCTTATAATTTACTTATATTCCCTTTTTAACACCAAAATACATGTATCACAGTATTCTTTTTTAAATCACAAACTATAAATCTGATCTATTTTTGTTGATTATATGAGCAGTGTAGCTGCTAGCACCCATAAATATACTGTATCTAAAAATATCATAAACTTTGGATTTCAAAGAGAAATTTGCATCTATGTTTTGAAGAACATTTAAATAAATAAAAAAATAATTCATTGAAATATTTTCAATAATGAAATGAAATCTAATGAAATATTTTAAATAACGTAATTTACTATAAAAAAACTCTTTATTATGCCTTGTGGATCCTCAAAGAAAAAAAAAATAGAATGTTAAAAAAAAAGGTTGGTAACAAAACTCTTTCTTTTTTTATTTCATGGTTTTTTTTTTTTGTTTTTTTTTTTTGTTAGGGAAAAAAACAGACTCTAAAAACACAACCAAGATCCAAATTGCTCTTTCTGCACAAATACAACATCTATTTCTCCTTTGAATATCTCCTACTGGATATTACCACACATTGGTTGAAAAATAAAACATGACGGGGCATGCTGTTATGGAAAAATAATCAACTACATGGTGATGTGATGCAGCTCAGGTCACTGTTACCTTCCCGAAGTTTTTTTTTTTTTTTTTTGCCCCCAATAGCAGCACATCCTGAATTGTTTTACACTTACATTTTTTAAGACGTCATAGTTGCATTTGTGTCCATTTATAGCTACATTTAATGTTTTGTAACGTCCACAAAACATGATTGTTTCTGTTATCAGTTGTGTTAGAGCAGCTTTAAACATGTGTTCACTCACCAGCGTTTCTTTGTTTTCTCTCTCTCTTGATGTTAATAAGAGAAAAGTTATTGAAAAACAGTCACTGTCTTGAAAGTCCTGAAGACTTTCCTCTGATGGAAAACGTAAGTTTAGAAAATCGCTGACAATAGAGACTCTTTCCAACAATGTTGAATAAATGTGTCCTTCTAGAAAACATCATCATATCAATGAGTACACTTTTTTTCGTTAAATGAAATCAGAAGTACCTGGGTAAGTTGTTGCTATAGAAACAATAACGTATTAGAATGAGTGCATGAATAGAAATGTGTGATTCACAGCTGGACTACTGTCAGAGCTGCTGTTACAGAAAAAGAGTTGCGAATTTAACAGCGCCGTGGTTTAAAGTACATTCATGTCCATTAGTTTAATACTGTTTGAGCAGGAGTAAAACTCTGACACGTTAAAAAATAGCCATGCTGGATTAGTACATTACAAGTTGTCTCATGAATGAGGGATATGAGAAAGATGGGGAAGTGTTATTGCTTTGCTAGTCTACAGATTAATCAAAAGTGTCCGCATCAGAGTCGCTGCGATGGCCGTGGAGACTGATGGCATGTCACACTGACACACTGTTGATGGCTGGTGAATATGCCACAGTGTCTCTCTCTATCACTCTCTATCACTCTCTCTCTCCCTGTCTGAAGGCTAAACTCACTGGAATCGTGGCATAATTGCTCTTTTTAGTCTTAAATTGATGAATCACTGCCCCGTCCGTGCATTACGTCCTTCGATTGCAATTTAATTTATCCTGACATCAATCATTTACGAGCTGGCTCAGGCTGCTGACGCACTCGCAACTGAGTGATGCACATTTCGTCCTTGCTGCCGAGCCTTCCTTCTTTCCCCCCCAAATTCGCTTCAGAGTAGGTAAACAAAGCGATATGAAAGATCGCAGCATGCATGACGGAGAACCCATGCCTGATGCAATAAACCTTCCTCCACTTCCACCTGTCACTCCCATATTTATTGCCTGCGCTTGACGTTCACTGCACACCAAAAAGCAAAGCCGTGTGTGCTGCAAAAATCTTTCTGCTTCAGAAATATAAACACTACCCATATCTACAGAAGGAAGTGTGCAATAAGTTGAACGAAAGCATGTACAACTTTATACACTCCGATTTTTGTGTGTTGCTTCTAAGCAGTTATAAAATATCATTCTCGTTATCTCCAGCCTGGTTAATGAAGTGAAGCACAGGATGCTTTAAAGAGCAGTTCACTCAGTAACTGGGTTATGTGTTTCTTTTTATTTTATCACTCATTAATTATTTACATTATGTTTATTCACAGCCATGCACATTTTTAGGATGAGAGAGGAGATTTTTTATTTTTTTTTTTAGATTAGACGCCTTATTTAACAGATATACTGTTTGGGGGCTAAATGACCCATTTTAAACTTAAAAAAAAATTAGAACCTGAAAGTTTATGTACTGGGGTCAATTTCTCTAACACTAATGAGAGTATACAGTGTACAGTTTATATAAAGAATATAAAAGTCTACACACAAATTGCAAGTTTTCTTGATGTAAAAAAAAAAAAAAAAAAAAAACAAGAACAACCACTGCAGATCTTTTTCTACCTTTAATGTGATACAGCAACCAATAAAATCCAAGTGAAAAACAAAAAGAAATGTTTTGGGGGAAAAAAAAGAGAAAACTTACAATAACCTGGTTGCATAAGTATGCACACCCCTTAACTAATACTTTGTTAAAGCACCTTTTGCTTGTAATACAACACTCATTGTTTTAGAGTAAGAGTCTACCAACTTAGCACATCTTGATTTGGCAATTTTATTCCACTCTTCCTTACAAAAATGCTCCAAATCTATCACATTGTGAGGGGATCTCCCGAGGAGACAGCCCTTTTCAAGCCATTCCACAGGTTTTTGATAGGATTTAGATCTGGGCTCTGACTGTGCTGTACCAAAACTATGATCTTCTTCTGAAGCCGTTCCTTTATTGACTTGGATTTGGGATGGTATCATGCTGGAAGGTGAAATTTTTCTTCGTCTTCAGTTGTCTAACAGACGCCTGCAGGTTTTGTGCCAAAACAGAGTAGAATTTGGAGCTATCCATGATTCCCTCTTGACTATAGCGCCAGTCAAAGCTGAAGAAAAGCAGCTCCATAGCATGATGCTGCCACCACCATGCTTCATTGTGGGTATAGATTTCTCTGGGTGATAAGCTGTCTTGTATTTGTGCCAAACATATCTTTTAGAATTATGCTGAAATAGTTCCACCTTGGTCTCATTAGACCATAGCACACTTTGTCACATGGTTTGGAGTGATTTAAGTGGAATCAGAAGGTTTTTCTCTAGCCACCCTACCCCATAACCCAGACATGTGAAGATTACAAGAGATGGTTGTAACATGCAGTGAGTGACCAGTAATTGCCAGATATTCCTGCAGCTCCTTTAATGTTGCTGTAGGTCTCTCAGCAGCCTCCCTGATAAGTTTTCTTCTTGTCGTTTTGCCTATTTTGGAGGGACGTCCTGTTCAGGGACATCCACGTCACTGTGGTGCGTTCACGGTGTTCCATGGTACATTTAATGTTTTGGAAATTCTTTTGTACTCATCTCCTTATCGATACATGTCTTTCAACAATGAGATACCATACATGCTTTGTAAGCTTATTGTGGAACATTGCTTCAGCAGTCACAGGAAATTGAGATGTCAAAGAAGAGGTCAAGAAAAACCTACAGAAACAGCTGATCTTTATTTGGGGTTGATCAGAGTCACTTTATTGATGATATGTGCATGATAATTACTTTTGAACATGAGTTTGAATGTGATTTGTTATTTCTGAGCACAGTCACTTGGCCCATTATACAAGGGAGTGCACACTTGTGCGAATAGGTTATTGTATGTTTTTTTCTTCCCAAAAATGTTTCTATTTATTTTTCACTTGAATTTATTTTTCACTGGTTGATCCATCACATTAAAAGGTGGGAAAAGATCTGACATGATTTATCTTGTTTTCATATTTTTACATCACAAATCCATTGTATGCACATATTTGTGGCTATTTGTGGAAATCTCAAATTTACACTCTCACCTGTGTACACACAACGATCCCCAAACATTATATGCAATTTATATATCTTTTTCGACTTCTATTTCTACTAGAGCATTTTTGTAAGGAAGAGTGGAATAAAATTGCTAAATCAAGATGTGCTAAGTTGGTAGACTCTTACTCTAAAACAATGAGTGTTGTATTACGAGCAAAAGGTGCTTTAACAAATACATTTTAGAATTAAAATTAAATGTTAAATCTGGGTTGTTATAAAAATCAAAGGAGACAGTTTTAGGGCATCTAGTAGAAAATATGAGTTTAAGGAAATTCAGGTTTCTACATCATGCAGTATGAGCGAGTGATCAGCATGCATTTGTCCTTCATCAGGGAGGAAATTAATACAAATAAGTGCAAGTGAAGCATTAGTCATGGTGTGAGATGGCACAGCAAGGCCTCATTTGTCACAGAGCACAGAGTGTGCAGATATCGGGCGTTTTGATTGGTCCAGGTCAGATTTGCAGCTCGGGGGTCAGCACTATTGTAGACTGGATGTTTATTTTTAAACAGCGCCAGCACTAACATTCACTCCGTTCCTTTCTCATCCATCGCACGCAATTATTCTCATAAGTCAGATGCCGCATAATTCAGCAGCGCATTACAGTTTGCTCATTAGCAAACCTGTGAATGATGAACGATTCAGCTCAGTTCAATTCAATTTATTGTTATTACACACATGGGAGTGCGAGCTTTAATGAAAAACCTTGGTAATATTTACACCAGATACTAAGACCACTACTAAAAAATACTTAAACATTTATCAAAATTTACTGCAAAAATTGTACTCAAGTTTTAAAATATATTATTTAAGACTGAGACAAATTATGTGTTAGCTGTCTGATTATGCAACATAATTAAACACATTTCTGAATATTGTACTAACACAACTTTTGCTTAGTTTGTTAAATTGGTGTTTAATTGTAGCATTTATTTCATGTAGGTCGTCACCATTGCCATGTTTTATGACTATTTCAAAGCACAACAGAGGATGTATTATAAATGGAGACATTTAATAAAAGAAAATTCTAATTTGAAAAAAAATAATTTAACACTCACACTTTGGTTTTTGCAATAAATGTAATACTTTAGGTAAATTCAAAATGCATTATCAGGCGATCATTTCACTATGTTTAGAATACATAACGCCTTACAATTGTGAGAAATAACACACTTGGTGTCATGCTGTTATAAGAAAATAATCAATGATGAGTTTTGATTATTTTCCTATAATAGGATTTCCCGAGCAGTTTGAGTCCCCTTACACCACAGCAATTAACTAACAGCTGTGTTTTTTTTTTATTATTATTTACTAAAGAATGACATGTTGTAATTTTTGTTTGCTCATACTGTACTTGTGGAATATTGGTGAAACAAGTTAGTAGTTATAGCAGCTACTTATACACAATCGTTCCCTTTCCAGCCTCACTTTTTTGTCTCACTGGAAGTTAATAAAAAAAACACACAGCCTGTCATGTTACAGAGATGTCCCCTTGAGTTCTGAAGACCGTTTTTTTCCCGTGTGACCTTAAAAAACATTTATGACATTGCAGGTGTGAACTGCAGGCAGAAGTTTAAATGTCAGCGAACTTACGAGCACTCAGTGGAACAGATGAAGCCCCTCGGACAATGAATCATCTTCACAAGTTAACACAATAACAAAAACTCTGGCCTCTGTAGTGAACTTTCCTTGGGTTTGTGAGCTATCTCTCTCTCTCTCTCTCTCTCTCTCTCTTTCTCTCTCTCTCTCTCTGAACATACCCAGTGCTTTTCTTCCGAGCGCTGATTTCTCTTTTTATTATTTTGCTCACCAAAATCAATCACCCTATCAATATTTGTCCAAGGAGTTGCCATGGTTACCATCTTTCACCTGTGGGAAGAGTTTGAGAGAGAGGTAGAAGGAGAAAGCCTATAATATGATGCTCTGTATCATACAGCAGGTTAGTGTTGCACCACCCAGAGCACAGATAAAGTGCTGCACAGTTCAGTTCGGTTATAAAACACTGTCTAGATCGCTGCAGGTCATGAAAAATCTGCAAATACAGAAGATTAAACCATTAATAGGGTTACTGTGGTGTCAGGGTTTCACAGTTAGTTAGATTGTATGATTGGACCATTGGATTTTTTTGGTTTATTTGTTTGTTTTCAACATACTGATTAAAATGCATTTCTGTCCATTTGTTTGGCCCCAGGATGCCACCTTCATTCTCTTTTCCAGCTTATAACATCATTATGATTTTATGGAAAATTTTCTCAAAATTTCGACTGGATAAGTTTTATATTTTGGCATTTGGCAGATGCCCTTATCCAGAGCGACTTACAGGAGTGCTTTGAAGTCTCTATAAATAAATAAATCCATCCTGATACTGATTCACTAGGTCATGGACTAAGAATACCATCAGTCTAAAAACTCTGTTGGGGAGGTTATATAGTAAGAAAAACACACGGACAACACAATTTTTTAAATTAAAGTGCTAATTTAAGTACTTCCGTAAGAGGTAGGACTTTAGATGTCGTTTGAAGACTGTCATTGACTCAGTGGTTCGGACGTCTAGGGGAAGCTCATTCAAGCACCTAGGTGCCACAACAGAGAAGAGTCTTGATGCATGCCTTCCTTGTACCCTGAGAGATGGTGGAACCATTCATGTGGTGCTAGAGGATCAGAGGGAGCACGGTGCAGTGCGGGGTGTGATAAATGCTTTGAGGTAAGTGGGTGCTGTTAAATCTTGTTAGCATAGTGGTGCTGCAGAGAGTTGTCTACTAGCCGGCTAATGCTAACCAACCAAGGGCAGAGCAGCCACAATTTGTATGGCTTTTTGGTCAGGTATTTTTGCTCAAATGACAGAAGGGTCTGATTAATAAAAATATTGGGCAGAGAGGTGGACAATATTCCATTTTTTTCTCGCTGAGCAAAACCTATTTTTATTGGGCAGACTCAGAAATTGTGGCTGCTCTACCTTAGCATTAGCTGGCTAGTAGACAACTCTCTGCATCACCACTATGCTAACAAGATTTGACAGCTAATCTCACAGCTAATGTAGCCAGCTAGCATTATTTGTGGTTGAGAATGAATTTTGGATAGCACTGGGAGTAGGTGGCATTGATTTTATTTTACTCTGCATGGGAGCATCATCAGAAGTGCAGAGCCATGCAGACACACAGCTTAGAGGGAACAGTGGAGGTGGGGTAATGTAATTATGACCACAGAATCTCTTGGTACTCAGGAAGAGCATCTCAGGAAGCGTTCACTCTTTTCTAGTCTCTCTGAACAAAATCAAAACGAAAAGTCAAGTTTAAGATGCAGAACAATAAAATATAGACAACATTTAACTTACGGGGGTTTTAGGCAAGTTATTGAGTTCCTAACAAAGCTTCCAGCTGTTATATTCATGTGACTCAGTAATGATCAAGCGCAACTTGCGTGCCCATGCTCCATACAACAATAAAGTTGAAAAACAAATAGTTTTAAAATGACGTGTATGTGGTACACATGGAATTTTTAGTGTGACAACCATGCATACATTGTAAGACATGCCCATGTCTGTGATTTACACAAGAATGTGCAAAGATACTTGGTTTTCTGCAAATGGTACTGGAGAATTCATGTCATCAAAGGGAACATGAATTAAGCAACACACTGGGACGCATTAGAGAAGAATCTAATCTCATCAGCCAAGAAACTGAATCTCAGATGAAGATGGAATTTTCAACAAGACAATGACCCCAAACATACAGCCACAATAACTCAACAAGGCCTTGCTTGTCCTACCAAATCTCCCAACTTGAATCCCACTGAAAATTTATGGAGGTTTTGAATTTGCGAGTCCATCAGAGGGACACTTTTAACCTTGGGGAACTGAAGACAATTTGCAAAAAGCCTGCTGGAAGAGACAAACTGAAGCTAAGCCTAATCACAAAAGTCTGTATCTGCAGCTGACTGTTTTTTTTTTTTGGTTGTCTGTGGATTGGGGTTTAGACATCTGCCATATTTTAACTATATCATATTGTACTACAGAGTGGGGGGGAATGAACACTTTTTAGCAAAATGTCTTCCAAAATTGTTCACACACACACATATACACATATACACACACACACATATATATATATATATATATATATATATATATATATATATATATATATATATAAAGTGAATAACATTGATTATCTCTTTACAATGGCACCTGTCAAGGGGTGGGATATAAGTGAACAGTCAGTTGTCAAAGTTGATGTGTTGGAAGCAGGAAATTGGGCAAGCATAAGGATCTGAGCGACTTTGACAACGGCCAAATTGTGATGGCTAGACGACTGAGTCAGGATATCTCCAAAACAGCAGGCCTTGTGGGGTGTTCCCAGTATACAGTGGTTAGTACCTACCAAAAGTGGTCCAAGGAAGGACAACCGGTGAACCAGCGACAGGGTCATGAGCACCCAAGGCTCACTGAGGCGTGGGGGGAGCAAAGGCTAGCCCGTCTGGACCGATCCCACAGAAGAGCTACTGTAGCACAAATTGCTGAAAAATTTAATGCTGACTATGATAGAAAGGTGTCAGAACACGGTGCATCGCAGCTTGCTTTGTATGGGGCTGCGTAGCCGCAGACCAGTCAGAGTGCTCATGCTGACCTCTGTCCACTGCCAAAAGCGCCTACATTGGGCATGTGAGCATCAGAACTGGACTATGGAGCAATGGAAGAAGGTGGCCTGGTCTGATTAATCATGTTTTCCTTTGCATTATGTGGTCGGCTGGGTGTGTGTGCGTCGCTTACCTGGGGAAGAGATGGCACCAGGATGCACTATGGGAAGAAGGCAAGCCAGCGGAGGCAGTGTGATACTCTGGGCAATGTTCTGGGAAACCTTGGGTCCTGGTATTCTTGTGGATGTTACTTTGACACCTACCACTGACATAAACACTGTTGAGGACCAAGTACACCCCTTCATGGTAACAGTATTCCCTAATGGCAGTGGCCTCTTTCAGCAGGATAATGCGCCCTGTCACACCGCAAAAATTGTTCAGGAATGGTTTGAGGAACATGACAAGGAGTTCAAGGTGTTGACTTGGCCTCTAAATTCCCCAGATCTCAATCCGATCGAGTATCTGTGGGATGTGCTGGACAAACAACTCCAACAGCACAGCTTCAGAGGTCTTGTGGATATGCCTCGACAGGTCAGAGCTGTTTTGGTGGCACAAGTAGAACCTACACAATATTAGGCAGGTGGTTTTAATGTTAATGCTGAGATATATATATATATATATATATATATATATATATATATTTTTTTTTTCCTTTAGTGCTGCCTTCAGTAAGGAGCTGATTCATTTCTGTCTAAAAGCTCTAATGAGATATGTAGGCTGCTGAAAGTGAAAAGCTTCAAAGAAATACAGAAATAAAACTTTCAAAAGTGAAAGTGCCTCTGGCAGGGGTGGTATAATTAATCCCAATATGGCAGTTAGTCATTGAAGAAAAAAAAAAAACATTCAGGTAAGGATTGATATTTTGCCCTTTTCTTAGAACCAGAATAATAAGCTTGCTTCATAGAGAGTTTAATAATTTGGACTAAAAGGTGAGGATTATATAGATAGGCCACCATTTTCCTCTCATCAGCCACAGTGTGTCAGGCTGTACAGCTCTTAGCTTAGATATAGTTTGTGTGTGTGTGTGTGTGTGTGTGAGAGAGAGAGTTTATGCAAGTGAAAGCAGCAAGCTAACAAAAAGCAAGCAGGCTGAATGGAGCTGAAATGGTAGCACTTCAGGTCCGTATTCAGCAGCGTCCTTGTAGGCGAACCTCCTTTCTTCGGATTAGATAAACAATTTGGTGCAAACAGACTCAGCGAGTTTGACAGCTCAGTAAGTGAAGCAGCTCGAGAGCCATGCACTGAAAGGGGGGTAATTTCATTTCATGTGTAAATATCTGTTTGTTGTCGGCAAGCGCAGATGCGCCCAAAGCCGGCCTGACAGCTCTGACAAGCAATTACTGTTCCTTGTGTGTTACACAGGTGACGAGCGCAAAAGCTGCTGCAGGAAAACACAACTCCACTAGCGTAAGACACGAAAGCTTACACCGGTGACCTGACAGGAGAACGCCTCATATCATGTGTGAGATTACTGACTGGGTTTACTGATAGTACAGGGAAGCTGGGTGCTGAAATGGAGAGGTAACTAATAGATCATTATGGTTGAGCTGGATATTGATTAGCTCTTCAGTGAGTTTTGTGAACTTTATCTTTTAATTATATGAGTGAGATCTTAAAGTTACAGTAATATATAGTATGTAAACTAAGCTTGTGCGATATTGCTCACACAACTAACGATTTAATCGTTCAGGACCGAAGACCAAAAAACAAGCATAGGAGGATGTAATATTATTATTATTAACTGTGTAGTCAGGACCTGCTTGCTGGCAGTGGCAGCCTCAAAAAAAAAAAAAAAAAGAACTCAGCAGATATTCTACAGTAATAAAGAGTCAATAATAAAAACATATGCATGCATACATGCATACTAGACCACATATGTTTGGTGGTCTGGAAAAATCCATCAGATCCCATCTAAATTCTGGCAAACTGCCAAATATAATGGGAATTGAAATTGTTTTTTTTTCTGCCTACCCTGCTGAAAAAAATCCAGCTTCTTCTAACTCCTTCTACCAGTTGCCCAAATGGTAGCAAGTTATTCAGCAGCTGCTTTATTACTTGACTAAACCGATCTGAAGTTGATTTTGCTGTAACAGCATGTCCCAAAGTGTTGTATTCCTCTTATACCACAGCATTTTGTCAACTATTACACATTTCAATTTATTAAACAAAGACATGGTGTACTTTTTTCCATTTAGAGTTACATTAACGTTGTGGAACATCCACGAAACAAGTTAGTTCCTGTTGTCACTTATAACAGTTATAAGGACTCTTTCTCTTACCAGCCTCTCTTTCTTTCTCTCTCAAAGTTAGTAAGTCTTGTTACATAGAAACTGCAAGTCCCGAAGACCTTCCCATGCCAGAAAACTTAAAGTTACAAGTTTACCCTTGACTGTTAGAAGGTGCTGACACTGGAGACTCCTTCCACAAATGTTAAATAAACATCTCCCCAAAGAAAACATCACCTTATCAACAATTACACTTTTTTTTAAATTGATTTTTATTGATCATCCACCACACAAGTCCTTGTTCTTACTATAGAAACAATAACAAAATGAGCATCTTAATATAAACCTGTGATTTATAGCTGCACTACTGTCAGAACAGCTGTTATAAATTAATCTACACCTTCTGACCAATCGAGAATTCAACAGCAGTGTGGTATAAGATTACATAACTCATATACAAAAGTGTAACTTTTGATACATGCTTTGAGGCCCTCCATTAATTAATTGACAGATTGGTTGCCTCACCTCTTTGGCACATGCAAGCACTCCCTATTTGTGTTCGGAGGAGTGTATTATGGGTAAAGGTGGAACAGGAGGCGATATTTAGTTTTGGGTCTGTGAACTAATAAACTAAACTAAATGAAATAATTAGCATAAACTGCAGAAATAAACAGAGCAATAGGCAGATGGCTACTCTAGCAGCAACTGAACAAATACAAAATAATGAGTGTGTGTGTGTGTGTGTTCAGTTTTCCATCAGAAAGTATTGTTGTGAGTGCACTGACAACGTGCAATGCAACATTTTAACAAAATGTTTCATCACCCTGGGATGCTCTTTACGCTTGTTTTTTAGTTTAATCTAACAGGGCCGCTGATCTTCAGGAACTTTCAGAAGGCCAGCCATCCAGGAGATTTATGTCCGTGCAGGAACATTCACTTCCTGGAGAAATTGCACTATAAATTCAATGGCACTTGCATTTGCACCCACAGTAATCACATAAACCCAAAGAGCTTATATAGATCCCCCTGTGCTGCTTGTTTAACTCCTGCCTCTGGCAGTACGGGCTGGTGGTGCTACGTACGTGAGGTATGGTGTTCATAAAAAGTTAATTATGTACACAGGAGGGTTATGAAACAATAACCAGACGTAAAGTTAAGCTGGAGAAGAAATGTCGGGTTATGTGTTTATGAGGCTTGGGTTCGGCTGTCCTAAGTGGTCCATTTAAATTCCACATCTGCTGTTATATGCTGAGCGCACAGCCATGTTTACTTTTCCTCATAACTGGATACACACTATACAGCGTTATTACTGGAGTTAGGATGGATATAATCAGTCTGCAGTTATTCCTGTGGAAAGAAGGCTCATTGCATATGTTTTTGCACATTTTTATAAGTTTTGTGAAAAATCCTTGGCTCTTGGCTCTGGTTATTGCTGTTCACACACTTGTAAGCCTACAGATTCTCACCATATGCTTTCTAAACTTTCTGGATTAACATGCTGAGCTGTAAACGCTCACCCAGACGGCTTCAGGTTTAAGTAGAGTTATAGATTTTGGAGAAAGATATGGCAGAAATGTTCAATCCAACGTTTGTAGGTTTTTT
>CM040458.1:27726951-27748346 GCA_022758105.1 Pangasianodon gigas | reverse complement strand
AAATCCTTGGCTCTTGGCTCTGGTTATTGCTGTTCACACACTTGTAAGCCTACAGATTCTCACCATATGCTTTCTAAACTTTCTGGATTAACATGCTGAGCTGTAAACGCTCACCCAGACGGCTTCAGGTTTAAGTAGAGTTATAGATTTTGGAGAAAGATATGGCAGAAATGTTCAATCCAACGTTTGTAGGTTTTTTTTTTTTTTTTTTTTTTTAGGATTATGTTGGCTAAACTGTATTTAAAAATGTAACTTTAAAATATATTGTATGCTATATATTAACATGCTCATTCTAATATAATATTGTTTCTATAGTAACAGCTCATTCACAGGGGCTTGTACGGCATACGCTCCACATAAGTCCAGCCAAATAATAAAGGGATTAAAGTTGTGGTGTTGTTTTATAAAGCGTTGACACTAGAGACTCCTTTCATTAAAGTTAAATATGCACTTCATAACAGAAAACTTCACTTGAAGTTAATTAAGACAAAAAAAAAGCAACTTGTCATGTTACTATTGCAGAACGCGAAATCTACTCAAAATATTTAATTGTAAAATTTGCTTTTTTTATTTTTTTTTTTTTAAATCAATATATTATTATGATGTTAGCGATTGCAGGACCTCAAAGGTCTCTTCTTCTCTCATCCAAGCAATGATTGTACGTTATAAATCAATAGAATGGTTCTCTCAAGCATTTTATTTACATTTAAATTTAAAGCATCCAATAAAATTCATCAAGGTAGAAGTGTAATCTACCTTGTAGTAGTCAGTAAGTCATCTGATGTGACGTAGTAAATTTCATCAGTTTTTAAAAAAGTACTTTTTACTTTTTAATACTTGAATACATTTAAAAAATATCAACTTTTACTTGAGTACATTTTTGGCTGGATACTTCCATTTTTATTGAGTATACGATTAACTATACTTTCACTCAAGTATAATTTCTCATGCTACCAGAACTTTGTTGTGTAAAGCTAGCTTATCCGAGAACTCAAAATAAAAGAGTGTATGTTCTGTTCAAAAGGTATGCAAGAATTCATCTGTGTGTGCAAATTACTATGAGGGAAGAACAGGTATTAAATTTGCATTTACCATTTACTAGGTTTTAATAACAAGAATGTTTATCAAGATTATGTCTCAAAATGATCAATCAAATGGAGACTTGATATAATATTGCATCAGTAAAGCTAGTTTCATATTAAATATTTAACTTCATGCTAACAGGGTTTATAAAAAAGGGGGCGGGGGGTTAAATGTTTATAAATGTGCATTGTGCATGCCTGCACAAAAAAAAAAAAAAAAGCCCAGGTAATGACCCGTCCTTGGTAACTGCCCTTCTAGCCAATCCTTGTGTTATGCTAATTTCATCTGATTTCTCTTCTGTTTCTATGCAGACTGAGAAAACAGCCTCTGGCACGCATTCAGGTTGTACAGTGTTGTAGCTCCGAGCTTCATTTTGTAGCCAAATTTTGCATTTTGACTCTTCTTCACCATTCGCATGCGCCAAATAGCGTAGCCGTGTGGAGGGTAGGGGTCGAGGTGAAAGGTCATGGATGGCCGAATGATCCTAGACCTTTCCACGTCTCTCTCATCACCAACATTTTGGAATCGGGTGTGTTTTAGACACCAGCTGCTGCGTCCGAGGAGTGCTGCGGCAGATGGTGGAGCAGCAGGAGGTGTTGGGAGACTAAGGAAAAACACACAGCGCCATGAGGGATCTGTCCTTCCTCCCCCCTTCTCCTCCCCCCTTCTCCTCCTCCTCCTCCTCCTCCTCCTCCTCCTCCTCCCAGCTTGTCTGCTCCATCCACTGAGTCACAAGCAGCTTTCCTCCCGGCTCTGTACTAGTATTGTCGTTAGAAACAAGGGAAAATGCCTGTCGCTAACATGTAGCATGATCACAGTGTGTGTGCAGAGAGCTCTGATGAGCACCACAGCAGCTGAGTAGCTGTGACAATCTCTACAGGTGTTGGCTGAGTAAGGCACATACTTCAGGAGTATTTTTCATCTTAGGCCATGTGTGTTTGTGTGTATGTAAAACTAGAGGTGAGCAGCATGGACAAGCCACACGAGGATACATAAAAGCTTTAGCCTCAGGAAAGAAACTCTTCTGAGAATTTAAAGGCCTTGTGATACAGGGTGATACAGTAATAACCTCAGCTACTGCACACATTTACTGGCCAGAGGATATGGCTGTCAGTCAGTCACACACTATCCTTGTGAGGACCTTCCATTAAAATAATTATTAATGCAGCTAATTAATGCTTTGCTACAGCAACAATGGATATAATAAGTCTGCACACCCCTGTTAAAATCACAGGTTTTTGTGATGTAAAAATATGAAACTAAGGGGCCATTTACACGACAACGTTTTCAGCCAAAAACGGGAAACTTTTTATGCGTTTTGCCTGTTCGTTTACACGACAACGGCGTTTTGGGGACTGAAAACGCATATTTTTGAAAACGGGTTTCAAAGTGCAAGTTTTTGAAAACGCCACCGTTATTGTCTCCATGTAAACACCCAATACGGGAATCTTTGAAAACGGTGACGTCATGCGCGTGCGTAGTACGTGTTAGGTATGTAGACATGCGCAGTACGTGTCTATTGTAAAGGCAAGCGCGAACAAACATACACAACAATGGCGGAGTACATGGTAGTGTTGTTGCTGCTCAAGAGTTTGTTAACGCTTCTTCAGCAAAGTGTGGATTTACTTCACCAATATTACAACCAACTAACAAGGTGACAGCGCCAACTACTGGCCTGGCATACGTAATACAGCGTTTTTGGCCGTTATCGCGGATATGTGTAAACGCGAATCGTTTTGAAAACGTTGTCGTGTATATGTGAAACTTTTTGAAAATGCAAGAGAAAAACTTTTCAGTTTTTGACTACATCGTTGTCGTGTAAACCTAGCCTAAGATAAATCGTCAAATCTTTTTCCACCTTTAATGTGAAATTGCATCCAACAAAATTCACCTGAAAAACAAACAAAAGTTTTAGGGGGAAAAAAAACTTACAATAACCTGGTTGCACAAGTGTGCACTTCCTTGTATAATGGGACATGTGACTGTGCTCTGAATTAACAAATCACATTCAAACTCATGTTTAAAAGTAATTATCATACACCTATCATCAATAAAGTGCTTCATCCAACTGCTGAAGCCATGGCTCACAGAGAGCTTACAAAGCATTTACAGGATCTCACTGACAAAAGATATCGCTCAGGAGAATTTCCAAAGCATCGTATGTACCATGGAACACCGTGAAGGCGATCATCAACAAGTGGAGAAAATGGAGCACCACAGTGACATCACCAAGAACAGGAGATTCATCCAAAAGATACGAAAGGACAAGAGGAAAAAATTAACAGGGAGGCTGCCAAGAGACCTACAGCAACATTGAAGGAGCTGCAGGAATATCTGGCAAGTGCTGCTCACTCCCTGCATGTGACAACCATCTCTCGTATTCTTCACATGTCTGGGCTGTGGGTTTGGTGACTAGATGGAAGCTCTTTCTCAAGAAAAAAAAAACTTCCATGTCCACTTAAATCATCTTAAACCATGTGACAAAATGGTTATGGTCTGGTCTGAAGAGACCAAGGTAGAACTTTTTGGATAGAACTCCAAACGGTATGTTTGGCACAAAAACAATCTTAGAACCCCATACCTATGGTGAAGCATGGTGGTGGCAGCATCAGCGTTCCTGGGATAGACTCTCCAGATCCACCCTGACCAGGATAAAACACTTACTGAAGATGAATGAATGAATCATATATTTATTGATTTAATTTAATTTAATTTAATTTTGTCTTTGTTTATTAAACTGTATTTCTTGGATCTGTGTTTATTTGATTTTAAGCCACTGCACTCCTGAGGCTCAGAACTTCTTTCAGTTGAGCAGTTCAGTCTATTTCCTGCCTCTAATCCTACATCAGCGACAATGAAAAAGCTTTAGTGGTGTAAATCTCTCCTCCACACCACTACATTTTCACGACTTATTCATTCATGACAAAATCCATTCACAGTGTGACAGACTCCACTGCTCTGATGTATGGAGTCTGATCTCTACGATACCTGAAACTCTCTCTGTGAGAAGAGGAAGGAGTGTGTGTGTGTGTGTGTATGTGTGTGTGTGTGTGCGTGCGCACGCCTGGAAATTGTCGCTGTCATTTATAAACATTATAAATGCTCCATTTCTTTATGCACATTAGACTGCTTGTCACAGTGCTTCAAGGAATATCACTAACAAGGAGTTTATTTAAATATTGTATGCATTATAAATTTATTTTATTGTAATTTTTAAAACATGTTTATGTATGTTTATGCATCATTTATAGTTGTTTTGATGTATTTAAAATTACTGTATTTATTATTAACAACAACTAATACTTTTATTACTACTACAACTATTATTATTATTATTACTAGTAGTAGTAGTAGTAGTAGTACCACTTTATTTATTTATTTATTTACTTATTTATGTACTAGTTAGTTTAATTTTTATCATTTTCTTTTTTATAAGGTTGTGGTGTAATGCTCTTTTCTGCACAATTTCTTAAGAATTTTGCATGCTACGTTTTTTTTTATTGTTATTATTTTTGTCATTTAAGTAGGTCCTGTTTCTTTTTCAAGTTGATTATTTTTTTAATTTTAAACTGTCTGCTTTGTTTTAAAAATTTGTTTTAACTCCTGCCTTTAACAGAGGCCCTGTTAAAACTTTGTTTTAAAAAGATTTTATTTTACTTGTTTGATTCTTTGTTCCTTTACGTTGACTTGCCCTTCATCTTTCTCCGACTTGCCTGTCTCATGTACATAAACCTCCTGGCGTATGCAGTGGTTCAGAAAGGCTGCTGATGAGGGTGGGAGGTGGGTGAATCTTTTACGATAGCCATAAATTTAAATCTCGCATGAGTAATCAGCATGGCATATCTGCCTCCCCTTCTCCTTCATATTATTTATTCCCATTTCACTGAGTGAACAGGCGGCTCCTGCTGTTTATCTGTCAAACTGCACCGACACAGAGTTTCTTGAATTCAAACGGATTTCCTCTGTCCGGGTTTATTTATCTCCTGAGGTAGAAAGCTGGACAGTTTCAGAGCCACGAGGTGAGATTGGGGAGAATAGAAAATGGCTCCAGTGGTAATTATTATCTGTTGAGTATATGAAATTGTTATTCATTGACAAATGTGGATGTCTAGTGATGTGATCTACCAAATGGCTCCTCAACTGAATCCACATTCAACCAAACACACAATTCATCAGTCTGTATCTGTAGAGTGGTCCAAGTATCCATATTTGGATTTAAAACCAAAGTATGCAGGGTCTAAAACAGAAAGATACAAGTGGTAGAAATGTCAGCATGATGTGTGAATTCTGGCTTTGACAGTTCCTCAACCTCAGCTACATCACTCCATAATTTGCTTCAACTATAGATGTGCACAGAACTGGTTGTTTTTTTTTCCCTACTTGCGCAGTTATTTTTTTTTGTACCTGCCTGTGATATTTTAGTTGAATTTAGTTGTTTCTATTTCCCAAAATATGAATTAGCAGCCTAATATAAACCACCTCCACCTTGACCAGGCAGTTACTAAGGATAAATGAATGAAAGCTGTAAATGCATTGCAAAGTGGCATGAGCTTCCATGAGCTTCATCTGACCACGCAATTATCCACTCATGAAAATAAAAACCTCCCTCTGCTGACACAGTATTTGTCACATCCTGTGGCATCCCATTCCATTGCGCACCACTCATCTCAACCGCATGCCCTGTAAACCTTAAACCTTAAAAAAATAAGTGTGCCTCCTATTCATATCTGTCATATCTAAACGGTCATTGTTGGGTTCTTGAGCAAGACTCCTGAACCTTGATTTCTCAGCTCACTCGTAAATCACTTTGGATAAAAACTTCAGCTAAATGAAAAAATGAAATGAAAATGACTAACATGTAGATACTAGACAAGTGAACACTTTCTTTTTCATTTTTGTACCTAACGTTTTTCCTACAAAAGGAAGAAAAGAAGTAACCTTTTCTACTGTAAACTGTTTTACACTTTTAATACTTTTCTGCATGTACAAGTTTCTAGTGTCTACATTTTAACTAAAACTCTTAAGAGGCACCCAATCGCCTGGTATTTATCAGAAATCCCAGTATATACACACACTGTACAGTTTCTACCTTAGATAAGGGATTTGTGATAGGACTAGATTGAAAATGTATTGCCCTTTTACCCCCACAACCACCAGCATCCGCCCTCCACCCCACCCCCGGACGACGCATGTTACAGATCTGATTCTGATGTCTGCTGAAAAATGGCTAATCGTACCAGTCATGGGGGGCTCAAATTATTGCACACGTCTGTATTTTGCGCTCTTAGGGACATGTGTGCAGGATAAGTTGTGAGACAGCCCATCCCTAACCTGCCTTTGACTGGGAGATCGAAAACTGAACAGACAGGAACTAAAATGCCACTGATATCAAAGTTCACCCAAGAGAATTATTGTCCTTTAAAAATCAACATGATTTGGGGATTTTTATTTGAACATAATGCACTACTTTTAGTCATCATTTCTGAAGACCTCACTGTGTCAATGACTCCATTAGCCTTTTGCATATCCAGATATAGAAGTGTAGTGGTTTATTGTAATGCAGAATAAGAGGATAAAGACATGAGACTCTCATTAGGCCGTGTGACTCCTGTGACCATGATGCGCATTCACACTTTACCAATGAATCCAATCAGAGCTCTATATCAGCAGAGGAGACGCTGGTGCATAGACATGGGTACATTTTTCATTTCCCCTCCACACTAAAAAGGCATTTTTACCCAAAAAAACTTTTTTTTCTCAAATCCACGCTCCAAGTCAATAATTCTGGAAACGCCTTTTGCAAACTCCAAACAGGATTTAATACAGCTCACCACTCCTCAGCTCAGCCAAGTGGTGTGGAGTGTCCAGGTTACGGTTGTGCTGTGAACAGCTTTGCCCATCTGAGCTTTGGATCTCTCCAGCACCTTCAGAAATTATCCTTGACCTCTTGATTGCATCTCTGACTAATCTCCTCTTTACTCAGTCACTGATGTTTGGTGAAAAGACCTCTTGGTTGCGTCTCCTCTAGGCAGATTGCAAAGCAAGTAAATTGTTGTGCAAGTCGCTCTTTCACTTTACCATTTAATCTAATTAAATCTGTAATGCTTAGAAAGCAAATATCTTTGAGCTAAATTTTGACATAGCAGTCTGGCTTACCAGTCTTTGATAATCAAGGTTTTTCTCGGGTTTCTGGTCTACAGTACTCCTAATAAAACATACACTGGTCCTCAGTTATCAAGCTGGATACAAAGGGATTTATTCGTAAATCTTTCATAGGAGCCTACATACAAGAAATTTAGTATTCACAACTATTCATATCCTACACATGCTCCTGAGAGCATCTTTTTCTCCATTTTCATGTCAAGCCACTTTCTTTTCACCTCACTTCATTCACATGTAATTCACCTTTTCCGATGTTGGACATAAATCTACATCATTCACTTCTACCTCTGAGAAAGTTGCCATTTACTTGTCATTTCAGCTCTGTGAGCTTTACCTTTTATAGAGTTTGTGGGTGTGACCAAATGCAAATCAGCTCTGCCATGCAAGCCCCTGGTAATATACGAGTGATTAGCATTTATCAACATACTCACACAAGTACAAAGAAAATCAGCGTTTCTGAAACTTTTGTAAATCTGGCATAAATTTTTGGTTTACACAAACATTTACACACAAATTTACTAAATGATTGATAAATGAGGCCTATTGTGCTTATTTTACTCAAAAATGACTGATATAATTTCATGTAAATGAAGATGATTCACCATAAATTCCAAAAAGGAAGATAAATCTTGTGATAATGACTAGAAATGGGATTGATACAATGTGTAATGCAACAATATGTGATAATAAATATTTTAAAAATGCTTTAAGAGCAGTTTTAAGAAACCCCAGCCAAATTTGACCAAAAATACAACACAAGGGTTAACAACACAATATTTAGCAGCACAGTGTGAGATGCTTATTAGACTAAAATGAAGCGTGTACTTTTCCTACACACGTCCCTGTCTACATTTAATCCGCCCATTAAAACACTTTTCACCCATTTGCACATCCTTTACCAAAATATAATTGGTCTTTTAAAGAGCGTGTTATGATCAGCGATGCTCAGTCTGACATGGAGTTTATTTATTTCTATTTCTGAAGCTGGTCACGGTGTCATCACAGCTACACAACTCTTAATCATATCATTTTACATTTATAAGTACAGCATGCCATTCTGCACAATTATCTACGCAACAGAGGCTTTAAATGCTACTCAAATGCTACTAAAAGCCAGGTATATACACATTTTTCTGCAGCAGTGTATTTTTTCTGCAGCAGTGTAAAAAATCAAGAGCTTTTTGTTCCAAAAACATCAACTTGTCAGGTTTTCTAGGTATTCTGAGAACATTTATATACTGTTTAGAAAAAAAATCTGTAATATTGCGGAAAGTATTTTTATTTTTAAGAAAATTAAAGGTTAAAAAAAAAAAAAAAAAACCTGGAACAACTTGTATATTGTTCTTCAATAGCATCCAAGACTTTTTGGTTTTAAATTCTTTCATCATCTTGGTCTTTTAACACCTTCCTACATTACCCACAATGCCTAAAAAGAGCGATGCAGTGGCACTTTAGGACTTTAGTCTGTCCTGCTCTCTCACCTCTCTGTACATTCTGCTCAAAAAGTCTCAACTTTCATGATAATACCACCATCAATGCCATCATCTCGCCCATCATCTCGCCCATCATCATCATCTCGTAGATTGTTAACTTACCAAACCGAGTGTGTGCTGTAACTCAGCGCAACTGCACTGCATTCTGGGACTCCACTATTTGTACACATCTACGATTTCTCATTAAGGTGATGACGAACGTTGCTGGAAAACGGTGAGTGAGAAAATAAGCTCTTTTGTTTCTAGAAGCTAACAGAGAAATCTGTCCATTTTCACTTGTTTGTTGATTTTTTTTCCCTATTAAACACCACTGTAACTGCACCAGCAATAACAATGTCCTCCTGTGACATCAGCGCAGCACACAACTGCTAGCTTGTCATAGGAATAATGAAAATAAAGCACCAACCAACAAATTAGCACAACAATCACTAAACACATCACAAACAAGAATACACATGTTTCTTATGGTTCATTTTTGTCTAACTGAAAATGTTATGTATGGATTGCTCTAAAATTAATCATTTCTTACAGCAGATGTGTTTAGAATATTAAAAGAATGTTATTTTTTAACTATACAACCTGTTGTACACTTCAGATACTATTGTCTGTTAGCTGGGCTGAATCTCGACAAGTTTCACTTGGTTTTTCTCCATGGATTCAATTTATTTTGTGAAACAATCACAAGCATTAACCTTGCTATTACTGCATTGCTATGGGTTATGAACAGGAAGAGAAAAAAATGAATAAAAAAATGCAACCTACTAAAAACAGCAAACATCTGTTTCTTGAATCGAGATGATGCGCTTGCTCGTTTCTTACCTGGATGTGGCAGGAGCTCGATTCAGTAATCTGACGATGTCCATATGCACTGAACGTGTGCTAATCGGTCAGTGACAGACGGAAGACTGAATCCATGAAGCAGAACCAAGTGAAATCCTGCAGAACTCAGTATGTTTTCCATCACGCTGTTGATTATTTGGGTCAGCGTGTTTTTTTTTTTTTTTTATTCTTTACTAAACTAGCACTGGGAGTATGTGGTCTGGGATCAAGCCAGATTGCAGAAAGGAAGAGGTCCGTGTGTAAGTTTTGGAGGATCCACATCCTTTTCAGGATTGATTTCATTAGGCCGAGTAAGACTCAACTTGGCAGTTACAATTCAACAAGCAAGTAGAATAAAATTATAAGTATATTAGCCATATGTTACACATGAATATTGTAAGGATTGATTCATTGTGACCACTTTTATAGTGATAATATGCATAAATAAATGTACCAGCATTGCCATACCACTGCAAATCTACAAAAATGTACATCTTTTGGTCTGTATTCAGAGTTAAAATTGCACACATGTAGTCAGACCTCAGATCTAACTACAGTGCAAGCAAAGACATCTTAATCAGAGACATCACTTATTATACAGACTGAATTTTTATGAATAAAGTATGAATTAACTTAATGTGAGCTGCAAGCTTAAGAGATGAGTGCTTGGTCAGCTTAAAATCCTCTGGCCTTGTTTCTTTACAGGAGAGCATATTGATTTAACAAAAATTTATGCCATTATTTCATTAATTAGGCAAATCAAAATAGCAAATTAAAAGCAGGATAGCCTACATCCTGTACACATTATAATAACATGTTCATGACCTCGATTTAGTTTGTTGTGGCTTCATTAAATCGTGTGCACAAGTAACTGTCAGTGAGCTATATAAAAAAAAAATAAAATGCATAATAACAGAATGTGCTGGATCAAGTGCTATTTTATAAGCTGCTGAATAATGAGGATGGAAGCCATTTTGTTAACTTAAACTAAATTTGCCGTGATTAATTTATAATTACATTCTAGAACAATTTATGCAGCAATATATTGGCAATAATTGAGATTTCTATTCGATTTATTTCAATGCTTGCCTGCTTTCCTTCATATATCAGTGTATTAGTTGTTTTTATTTTAATATTCTCAAATTTTATGTTACATAGTATTACTTTTGACAGCAAAGAAAACCACTATTTCCTTGATCATTCTGGATTTTCTGTTGTTGTTGTTTTTTTTTGTTTGTTTGTTTTTTTTTTAAGATTTAAAGCCAAGTCCTTTTGTTTAAAGGTGGTGGTCTATAGACGCTCTCTGTACAACCCCGTTTCAGACACTTCTACTCAAGAAAAATCTGGCAACTTTAATTACACACAGGGGATTTGCAAAATCTGCGTGTGCGTATCCAGACTCTGAATATGCATAACTTTCCCCATGTAAATATTGACATAACATTTGGAAGAAGGAGTTCCTGTTTAGCAGTATTAGCTATAAACATCCAGCTGTGGCTAGTTCAGTCTAGTTGGGGATTCAGTTAAGTGAGGTTTTAAGCCAACTCAAATGGACAAGGGTGATGGGGTTGGATTTTGTTCGATTTTATACACACAAAGTTATTAAAAAAAAAAAAAAAAAAAAAAAAAAAAAAAAAAAAAAAAAAAAAAGAGTACAAACATCAACAACCACTCACAAGTTCATGTAAATAGTTACAGATTTCTCCAGTACTCATCTGTGTGTTGTATTTATCAGGAAACCACCGAGATTCAGAAAGTTTTCAGGTCTGAGCAGTCCTTTCGCGATGATCTTGACGACTTATTTATGTAATGTAAGTTCAAATTACAACAATGTTATTGCCAGTGCAGTTACAATGGCATTTAATAGGAGAAATAATTTCAACAAACATTAGTGATAACTGTAATTTTGCTGTTCACTCTTAAAAAAACCAAAAGAGCAAGAGCATTGTTTCTCACTCACGATTCTCCAGTGATGGCATATTCAATGTCATATTAAGGAGAAATGTCCCAGTTTGCAATGCAGCTACACAAAACCGTTGCTTTGAGCTACAACAGAGAGTTGATCCGGCTAGTTAGCAGTCTTTAAGTAGAGATGAAATGAAGGCTAAATCCCACTGGCACTGCTAACAGCGTGTAGTCGAACAGCAAAGTGACCGCGTTGATGAAATAAGTTTCAACCAGAAAAGTCAACTCAGAATTTCATTACAAAATAAATCTTGTACGGGATTGAAGAGTACATGTTAACCATAAAGATTAATATGCGGGTTGCTCATGGTGGAGTTACAGCTTTGTTATGATATCACAAACTGTTAATAAAGTCTGTCTGGATCATTAAAATTATAAATTGTGATGTATTGAGTGATCAAAATGACGTCTTCATCAGCATCAGTGTGTACAAAGAATTCAAACTATGATTCATTCATTCACTGCTGCTGCACTAAATCTATTTGTGGATTACACAATGTGAGAGTTAAAGATAGCTAACAGATGTAGAAGTTGACATTTCCAAGCTAAAATCTCAAGACAGCTGTGTACTGACCTTCTTAAAACTGTGTGTCTGTTAGCAACATCTGGAAAACGCAGTTAGCATTGATCTCTCCTCAACACAAATCTCCTGTTACATAAACAGACACATTCTAAGACAACTCTCTCCCAGGTCTCATTTCCACATGTTCATGGTGAGCTGGAAGCTTCTCAGAGCTAATGTTTTATCTTGTTTCCTTTTTTTTTTTTTTCATACGTCTGCTAGTCCATGTGTAAAAGCCTGTAGGCTTGAAATGGTTGTACACATGCTTGCTAATATTATGATTATTATATCATTTCACTAGTTTACTCAATTGTGATGTAAATACAGTATTACAATTTCTAACATATATTGTCTCCTGGATTGTAGCCCAATAATCAGGTTATAAATACAGCCCATCTACATACGTTAATCTGATACGTCTAAATTTTATACCTACTAGCAATCACCACAGACTTCACTTAATATTACATTACACCCTAATTGAATTTAAAGCAAATGTGGCTTGATGTTTTATAAAAATAGATAAATTTTTATTTTATAAAGTATATATATAATACTGTGCAAAAGTCTTAGGCACATGCAAAGAAATGCTGTAGAGCAAAGATGCCTTCAAAAATAATGAAATGAAATGTTTCTACACCTAAAAAAATTACTATAACGAGCAGTAAACAGTAATAAATGAAACAAAGTCAATATTTGGTTTGATGATCCTTCGCTTTTAAAAAAAAAGTGTAGTCTCAGGTACAATGTGTGCAGTTTTATAAGGAAATGAGCTGTAAGTGTTACTGAGCATCTTGCAGAAGCAGCCACAGTTCTTCTGGAGACTTTGACTGTCGTCTCGCTTCTTATTTTTCCAGCAAAACCCAGCAGCCTTCATTATGTTTTTATCTGAAAAGTGTCTCTTATGTCATCTGCTGCTTTCTTTACTGACATACAAACATTTTTCTGTAACATTTAATTTTGTGCTGGAAAACTAATGTTTGGAATCTAAAGTGTTTTTGTACTGAATCAATAATGTAGAAGTCAGAAAATAAAAATCTATAACAAAGTTTGTACTAAAAAAAAAAATAGGGTGCCTAAGACTTTTGCACAGTACTGTATATATATATGTGTGTGTGTGTGTAATGGTTTGGATTGGAGATGCTCTGATTGTTCACTTGCTGCATAACATACATCACCCCTTGTTATTTTTCTACATGGGGTTGGATGAATTTATTGCTAAAAATCTTTTTTTTTTTTTTTTTTTAAATCTAATTTTCCCCTTAATTTCATGAAACATTTGTACAAATTCAGATGAATGAAGACAATGTTTTGTTGTTTTGTTCATTTTCATATGAATGACATTGTAAGAAGAGGTATGATGGATGACCTGGCCTCTAACCTTTAACCTTTTCATGCAAATTTAATCATGTAAATTATTACAGATTTGCAAATGAAAAATATCAGTACCAGTTGCTGTAATTAAATAAGAAAACACAATGTGGCTCACGCACAAACACACTTCTGATTGTGTGTGTGTCATCATGTCTTAGAACCACTGAAGTTTCTCTAAAAGGCATCAGAAAGTGTGAGAATGAAACTGAGGAACTCAGGATGGTCCTGTAGGTGATGGATTTAATCTCATATCTGCTATCTGGCGAATCATCAAGCTTTTTCTCTATTTTATTCCTTTCCATTTATCTCTGCGGCTGCTGACTCGCTCAGAAATGATCGTATTTACTCCATTCAGCATCTCACCTGAGCTAGCCATATCCATCTCCGAGATGTACGGCATGGTGCCAGCTGTGCTAATGC
This sequence comes from Pangasianodon gigas, assembly GCA_022758105.1. Taxonomy (NCBI): domain Eukaryota; kingdom Metazoa; phylum Chordata; class Actinopteri; order Siluriformes; family Pangasiidae; genus Pangasianodon; species Pangasianodon gigas. The sequence continues at coordinate 27,734,468 of CM040458.1, read as the reverse complement.
GTTTAACAAGTCTCTGCTAAGGAATGGGCAGGTTTGCGTCGGAGATGAACAGGCTGATGTCGGAGTGTGAGATATGCCTGCCGCCGAGACGAGGGCGCTTTTAATGCCTTCACAAACAAAGTTACAAATCTTAGGCGACAAGTCCAGCTGCGTGAGCCGGCGATGCCTGAGGACGCCCGAGGTGCTTGGCGTCGTCAGACTCGGCTGAGGAGACCGATACCTCTTCCTGTCTCACGTTCTGCTCCTATGAAAGTACCTGCATTAGTCAAAAGTGTTGAATATTTCAAACTGATGGTATCTGATGGTACTTTTTTCTAGTTATGCAAGTGATTTCAGCTTTAAAAGTTTCAAAGCCAGACTGAGAGAACACTTTATAACCGCTTATTGCTTGTGGGTAATAGAAGTCATTAGTCAGCGGCTGTGGATAAAATGTTTACCGTGCACATCTGAGATCCTGTTTTGAATTTCAGAAGTTGGAAAAAGCTTGTCTGGGCACTTCATTTACTTTCGTATTCTATCATAGATATTAATAGATAGAAAACATACTGAAATACTTAATAATTAATGATGAACTCCTTCAAGAGGAAATGGTGAAATCATCTGAAATTATTTTTAGAGATAAACACAAAACTTAAACTTGACAGAATAATCCATATAAAAGACTCCAGTAACTCACACCAATTATACGACTTGAAGCCCATCAGTCGAGGTTCACATCAGTGAGTCTCCTTATACGTAAATTTACACAAACTCAGGAAATCGTGTAAGATATATTTCCCCCCCAACTTATTTCCTTATTTCATTTGGCTAAAGTGGCTTCAGCTACTCTGATTTAAAAATAAAATAAATAAGTCACAAAAAAAGTCACACCACGCAATTTAATGACTATTTTGTGAAACTCAATTCATATTAATGACTTGAAAGAAAGCAATCCAAAGCAAATTCATAATTTAGGACAAATAAGACTCGCCGTTCAATTACGACAAAAGTAATGGCGACCTACAAAAGGCAGAGGAGTTAGCATGTGTTTATGGTAGCCAGTGCGCTGCAATGGCTGAGCTGCATTACTGGAAAATTTAGCACACAGGAGGCGCTCTTTCATCATTTCACCGTGGCATTTTGTACTTTATGGAGTTTCGTGGATGTGACTAAGTAAAAATTGGCTGTGCTGTGAATTATGTGGTGGCAGTGACATTCAAAAGGACTGCAACCAGCAAAATAAGTGCATTTTGTGCATGGCCAGAGCTTCTCTTGGCCTTATTGTGTCTTCAGCACTTTTTTTATGTGTTTGTGTTTCTGATGTTTGCGACTTTATGGAATAAGCAACATTGTATGCACATAAGTATTAACAAAATTGACATTTTTCTTATTCTGGATGGATCATTAGCGAAAGTGAGTAACGGCCACCCTGACTCTGGTTCTTCCCTGGTTTCCTTGCCACTTTCCTTATATGGCCAATCTTTCCTCTGTCATTTGGATATGTTTGCTTTGTTATTAGGATTCAAGAACTTATCATTGCTTAACTTGTCATATGCACAGATTTCTTGTACAATGAAATTCTTAGATTACATGTTATCACAGATGCTGCATTAGATTTCATATTAAAAACAAAAAACAACAAATAAAATAGCAATATAGCATGAAATAGGGAGTGTAAAGACTATGGTTATGACTGAAATAACAGTGGTGATAAAAACTGCAGTAAAAGTAGTCTTGATCATGTTTACATGAAGCGAGATCCTTCACAACTTAAGGCAGTGTGCAAAATAATGTGCAAGTTAACTATGATTATGCTTATTACCCTATTAGTCTCATTATTTCAACCCTTGATTTGAAATAAACATGATTTTACATTGTAGAGTTCCATCCCTTGTGTTTATTTTTCTACTTTAGTTTGGTTGTTAGTTTAATTTTAAATTTTATCTTTCTTTCTGTCTTATTATGTCATTTCATTATGGCTTTGTTTTTGCCCCACCAGTGTTTGGACCCGTGTCTGGTCTACTGATCATGAATTTCTCATTGTCCCTAATAAACATGCTTGAGTATGCACACACATCCTACACCTGCGTCCTGGGGTAAATGGAAGTACTCTCCATAACTAGTCCAATTAGGAAATACCGAAAGTCTAATCACAGATCTTTGAGACAGCAACGTCTGTTGTATTTATACTCCAGGAATTCCTGTATGGATCTCTAATTTCTGCTTTTCATGGCTCTCTGATGTCTAGGTCCTGGACTTACAAGAATCATCAGGTGCTTTGTCTCCTGTCTTCTAGGAAAGAAATGAGCTCTACCCAAAAAGAGTGATGCAGCAGTGCTTTAGTCCTTTAATCTGTCCAGCTCTCTCACCTCTATTTTGAGTCCAATTTTTTGAAACAATGTCTCTACTACTTCTATGTTGGATTTCTCATTAACGTGAGGTTTAACGTCGCTGGAAAATGGTGAGTGAGAAAAGGAGCTCTTGCTCCAAGTTCCCTTATTGCTGTGACCCACTTTTACTAGATAACATGATGTAAAGGACGTTCACTTCGCCTCAGTAAGAAACCTAGCACCAAGACCAAAGCAGTGCTTCACAAAAATACATCAATATTTTGATTTTATACCACATATTATCTTTATAGCTTGTTAATGCTGGTTCGCTAATGTAAATTAGATCTCAATCTCAATAGATTTGTTTCCCATATTTCCCACGGATATTGACGTGATAGATCTGTGAGAATCAGGAATCGGAAACAGATTCAGCAGAGAGCTGAACTACTTTTTCCCCCTCGCAGCCTGTTTGATAAATTTACACAGCAGTAGGGCAGGAGGGACGACATGATTACAAAGCTTGCTGTTCTGCACTAATAATTATTTTTGCTCGTCTCAAGGCCGGAGCCTTGCGTCTGAGCAAAACACGCGAGCTGAGTGCTTCCTTTATCCTTCGGCTCTAAATGAGCAACTCGAGCACGGCTTCTTTGTGGAGCCGAGCTTGAATGAGATCCCATCAGGCAAGGGCTGCACTGACGTGTCTCAGTCGCTTTGCTCCAATTAAGGCTATTTATTGTGTGCGTGTGCATGTGTTTGTGTGGAGCCTTTATTCAGTAATGACAAAGCAAGGCACGTTGTCGCCCTCGCTGCTCTTTCAAGCATTTCCGATTCATCCGTGTCGCAGCAGGTAGACAAGCATTGTGCATCCATAATTACGGATAGATTCAATCATCATTGTTGTCATTACCGTGACTGATGTGCACTTGTCTTCTGTGTGTCTGTGTGTATATGTGTGTGTGTATGTGTGTATATGCAGCAGACCAGCAGGAATCTGGCTCTTGAAGACAACATGTCGCCTTCTTTTAAAGTACCTGTCAGTTTGTATTTGTGCGCGTGTTCTTATTAAAAAGGCCCATTACGCTGAAAGCCTATTGTTCCTGATTTATGAAATGCGATCAGACTTGATTTATTTGATGCCGTGTGTCAGCTTCCATAGCACTTACCCTCAGGGGGGCTAATATATAATATCTTGTGACTAAAGCATGACAAACCATGTAGCATTATGTCATTTTTATAGACCAAATTGCAGTCAAAGATTGTACAGAATGATGAGGTAGCAGAGGCATGTCAGTGTTTTCTGGACACGGGGTGGAAAAAGGGCGTGGCACATAATGACATCACTGTATTGCATTTCATATTACTGATTTAGTCAGAATATCTACAACACTACAACAATGACTTAAACAGGAGCTAGATATGACTCATTCGGGTATTAATGAGGATGATTCTGGGCTCGTTAGGGGCGGAGCTAATCGCAGATTTGTTTTCACCCAGAAGAATTCCTTCCAAGTCCTAATGAAAAGCTAGTTTAATATATCAGTAATGCATTCCATCTTCTCCACTGACCCTAACAACTCTTTCCCTGCTATCATGAAAGTAGAAACAGGAAGTAGCGTGATAAGTTGAATCAATCACTTTACTCGTTGCACAGCTCTGAGAGCAGACGCCTTCTACATTTGATGTGGCTCGCACCACGGTTCAGCTGAAGGAGAGTCATTCTGTGTGGGTTCAGATAGGGTTATTGCTGCATGTCTCAGATTTTATTCAATCTTTTGTTATTTGTTGATTGTGACCTAAAACTAAAGCCTGTAAAAGTATTTTGGCTGAATTCTAACATCACATTTGTTCACTCCCCTGAAATATATAATATTTTCTAATTAAAAAAAAGTCTTCTCTAGGAAACTCCATAAATATTATTCCCAGCCACATGAAATTTGGCAGACATAAAGACAAACATGATCACACTTTAAACATATTTCATACAATTTTTCATTATTCTACTAATCACCATCACCATCTCAGGAAATCAAATAGCACAAATTTTTAAACTCATCTTGTAATTTTGTCAATATTTTGAATTCTACTGGTTGTTCAAACCTCAGGTTTTGATACAAAGAAGTATAGTAAGGTAGTTTAAGCACAAACTGTGAATTTTAGCATAGATATCTATTAAAGTAGGGACTATAAGCCCCAGATATCACTCGCGTATGGAAGATTTGCACTTTCTACCATTCTGAGGACCCAGTAAGGGAAAAAACTGGTCTTCTGTGGTGACTTCTGAGCTTTAAGACAGATAGAAAACCAGTTTGTCAGAATCAGAATCATTTTATTCACCGTATACATTTACAGGTATTAGAACATTTTCTTGGTGTTTGGTCACAACACGATATATTCAACACAATTTACAACACACACATCACAGACAACACAACACACAACACAGTTACCATACTAATATCCAAATATTGCACCTTAAGTAGAAATTTATATTACAGTGGAGGTAGATATATAATAAATAATAATAGCAATGATATATAGTAATGGAATATTTATTAAATAATAATATTATCATTATTATTATTATTATTATTATTATTATTATTAATTCTTTATTTCTGCCAAATTTCATATGACTGGGAATAATATTTCTGGAGATATTAAATCCTAAACGGTTTCCCAAATAAGACTTTTTTTTTTTTTTATCAGAAAATTTTATATATTTCAGGGGAGTGAAAAAAATGCGATGTTAGGATTCAGCCAAAATTCTTTACAGACTTTTGGTTTTAGGTCACAAGCAACAAATAACAAAAGAATGAATAAAATCACATCCACATCCACATATGGGTGTGATGGTCAGGTGTCCATCAACCTTTGGCCATATAGTGTAGATTTAGATTCCTAATGAACAAGCCAGAGGAGGCAGTGGTGAGGAAAAACTCCCTGAAACAACATGAGGAAGAAATGTTTGAGAGGAACCAGACTGCTCTAACAGCAAATATGAAACCACAATAGCAAACTTCCTATCACCTTTATGTGCATAATACAAGCGTAAAAATCAACATTCATCAAAAAACCTTTGCCAACTTCCCTGCAGGCAGCTCATTTCCATCAGATTGACTTTTTTTGCAATAACATTTGTCATCTGATGACATCATTTCTTTTTAAAAGCCTACTATCAAATGGGTTTTGCTTTAGAGGGGAAGAAAAGCTATGCTTGACATGTTTCCATTATAAAAATCATGCATATGGCAAATTCAGTGGGAAATGCTTTTCTGATTCTTCCATCAAAAGAATGGACAGAATCTACAGATACTGATTTATCCTGTTGCTTATCACTCTTTTATCTTAGCAATAAATAGCATTTAAAGATGAAATCTGTCTAGGGAGGCATCAGTAGAGAAGCTAAATCAAAACTTCGCTCTGTTTTATCCCAACATGTTCGATACAATAAAGCCATAAAATAACAAAAATGTTGAGGAAAATGAATTTCCTGCTTATACCTGAGCAAAATCCCTCACAGAAAACATGCTGTTTTAACTATGCTCTTAACTTTCAATTTCTGGACAAATCCAGCAGTTGTTCGTTACAACACAATGTTTAAAAGGTCATGCAGTGACGGAGTGTGGAAAAACAAGTCACTCTCTACACTGTATGTGTAAGAAATAAACCACAACAAAATGGGTTAATCCATACATCTTCATTCATCTTCATACATCCAGCACTCCATCTCCATCCAGCTATCTCCATCCATCTTCATAAATCTATGCCCATCTATCCCTTTCTCCATCTCCTTCCAGAAATCCATCTCCATCTATTTCCATCACTGTCCATCTATCCATCCATCTTCATCCATCCATTTTCATACATCTATGTCCTTCCAACCATCTCCACCCACCCACCTCCATCCAGCCAGCCATCTCCATCCATCTGCATCATACATCTCTATTCATTTATCCATCCATCAATCCATCCAGCTCCATCCTTCCATCCATCCATCCATCCCCATCAGTCCATCTTCATCCATCCATTTACATCCATTCACCTCCATCCATCCATCTTAGACGTGCTATATTGAGAAGATAAAACTAAAATGTGGTGAGCATGCCCCATGTGCATTTTGTCACTCGTCCAAATCTAAATCCTGAGTCTCTTTTTGTTCATTTTTTCTTTTTCCAGTTTTTATTTTTCAATTGTAATTCTCATAACAGCCACATTTTCTATATGCTACATTTTCCGCTTATACCTCGATCTCGTATGCACGAGAGACTGGATCAGTAATGGATGCAGTTATATTAATGAATTTGAAATGAAGCTTGCATTCGGAGCAGCTCATTCATGGAGGAAGTGCTGAGAGAAGAAAACATCCATAAAGGGTTCAGTAGGTGTGGATGATTATTGCTTCATTCTAACATGCTAAGCTGAAAGAGGGAAAACTCCAGGAGTGCAGTTCAGTGTAAAAAAAATAAAAAATACAACAATATTTTGCTAAATGTAAAAATATCCGTTGTTACATTATGTTTGTGCCAAAACTTTGGTCTGACATTTTGGGGTTTTTTTTACTGGGTGGAACTGGTGAGAATTCTTGATTATTTTTTAATTAAACGTGACATCCGGAGTTATCTGAAGATTATCTGCTGTGAGGATAGAACGTTGCATGGTTTTTGTCTCATGGTTTGCATGAGAGGAGACACAACCGCAGTCCAGAACCTGCCAGCCTTGACTAGCCAGAGAGCTTAGGCTGATTAATCTTCAGTTAGTTGTATAGTTAACTGCCTAAAACAATTTTATTATTCAATCTTGAAAAGAAACATGTAGAAATTTAACAAAGTTTGAATACAGCATTTCTAATAGCAGCTAGTTAGACCCTAAGAACAACCACCAAATCAGCACACGACAACCTGCAACAACAACAATATGACATTCCTCATATTTTTTTTTAAATACATAGCTAAAATAATTTAGTTAGACCAGCTAGCTATTTTTTCTCTCTTTGTTCAAAGGTAACAAAACCTAATCTGGACTTCATTCAACCAGTCAGTTACTAGCGAGCAACTGTAATTGAGCTAGTTAGCTACCATTCTTGCTTAGCTAGCAAAACAATCTTTTTAGTAGTCTCTGATAACCAGACACACTCATATCACTTTTTTTTTTTTTTTTTTTTTTTTTTTTTAGAATTAGCCTGTGAACATATTCAACCGCTAGTTTTTT
>CM040458.1:27702183-27720702 GCA_022758105.1 Pangasianodon gigas | reverse complement strand
AGACAAAAAAGAGAGATATGAGAAAGTGAGAAGGTGAGAAAAGGAGGGAGGTGTAGAATGAGACATGCATGAAGAGAGAGAGAGAGAGATACCCTCTCTCTCTGTATATTCTCCCTTCTCCTCTCTTAGGGGCTCTTCACCTGTTTGTTTCTCTCTCTCTCTCTCTCTTTCCAAGTCTCTCTTTATAGCTCTCTCTCTCTCTATCACTCTGTCTCTCTTTCTCTGTCTCCCTCCCTCCATCTCTCTCTCACTTTCTTTCTTTCTTTCTCTCTCTTTCGTCCCTCTGTCCATCTCTCTCTCTTCCTTTCTCTCTCTCTCTGAGTCTCTCTGTCTTTTTTCAAGTCAGTCTCTCTCTCTCTCTCTCTCTCTCTCCCCCTCCCTGCAACATCATCATACCAGGAGCACACACCTTCACGCACCTTCTTTCCTAGCTCTACCACTCTCTTTTTCAGCTTTGGACATATTTCAGTGTGTTTTGCATAAAACCCGTCAGCATTGTCACCCCTTCACACTGTCTATGGAAAGCAGCAGTTATTTATAAATGTAAGCAAAGACAACACAATGTGCAGCTTCTTCATTACACCAAACAGCAGCAAGTCTCAAAGGGAATTAAAGGAAGTCATGCAGTGTCCTGTATTAATACATCCTTTTCCTCTGAGACCTCGCATTTCTGAAATTCTGTCTTTTTTTCCCATTGAGGAAATCTTGATATTGATTGCATAACTCACTTCCATCCATCAATCCATTTTCTGTACCACTTATCCTACACAGGGTCGCATGGAGCCTATTCCAGGGAAAACAGGGCACAAAGCAGGGGACAACCTGGACGGGGCGCCAACCCATCACAGGGCACAGTTGCGCACACACTCTCATTACGGACAATTCAGAGATGCCATTCAGCCTATAACGGAAGTCTTTAGACTGGGGGAGGAATCCGGAGTACCTGGAGGAAACCCCCGAAGCACGGGAAGAACATGAAATCTCCAAGCACACAGGGTGGAGGCAGGAACTGATCCGCCATCCCTGGAGGTGAGAGGCAAACGTGCTACCTTTAAGCTTTAAAGTTTCACAGCTCTAAGTTCATGCAGCCTGATCATGAATGAAGACGTTTCTGTACTTATGTTACATAAACATTGCGTAGTTAATGGGGCAGCACAGGCTTGACTCCGACTGGTCCCTTCGAAATAAATAAATAAAAATATGTCACGTTTATTCATATTTTATGGACCTTTAATTAACAGAAATAGAAATTTAATCCAGGAAATGTGGGTTGTCTGCTTTATTAAAGACTTGGTCCTTTGGGAAAGTGAGAAAATGATGGAATTAAATATTTCATCATGTTGTATTATAGCAGCAGTTTGTGCAGGGGAACGTGTGTGTGTTTCCAAGTTTCCATCTTTCCAAAGCTGTCGAGAGTTTTTTAATGTTTCAGTGATATCAAGGGGATCATGGGACATACTGAGTCTAATATTTGGCAGGATTCTCAGTTAATAAAAGTGAGGAGAGAAAAAACTCCTACAGAATGTGTTGTGAGTACAGTGAAAGGAAAGCCGTTTATCCAGGAGGAGTCAAATGTCAGAGGTATACGTCCATCAAGGTGCTGACTAAAGCTGCGTTTATACCTTTTTGCTTGCTGTCGCAGACAAAAATCCCATATCATAAAACAATTCTTTGGTTACGAGTTGAGATCTTAGAACACATCATGTGATGAGCTCACTGGAGGCCGATTTTGCAGCATTGCAACCAAAGATGACCGACGTCAAAGTTTTGGTAGTGGCAGAAATTTCTGATTAAAATCTGAGAGTGAGCGCTGTTACGACACTCGTCTAAAACCCACCAATAGGAAGACAGCATAGGAAGACGTGAAAAACTCATGGGACAGCTACAAGCACGATAGCGACGATGGTGAAATGTAAACGAACCAGGCTAATGGACAGAAAAAAAACATATATTTAATACCTCAAGCTGACTTTGAAGAATGTTTCTGTTTATATGGGCCTAATTCAGATCTTGCAGAACATAGTCATTTTCATTAAAGGATCTTCATTGTATAATCTGACACTGAGAACACAAGTTATCACACAGTTATCAACAAAATATCGCACATTCTGTGTTTGGAATTTGAAGATTCTATTGGAATCATCTTGTACAGTGTGACAAGTAATGTAGTGTTTATGTTCTTGCTTCCAACCATCCATGAAAGACATGCTCTTGCCTCACCTCCCAGTGTGGCAAAACCATTTCTTCTACATCTCCATAATCACAAGGCGCCTCCAATTATTGCTTAATGTAGCAAGGCGTTATAGCGCACACCATTCTGACCGGCCGCCTCCAGGCCCCCTTAGCATACGAGCTCATGGTCACCCTCATTAGACAGCTGGTTGGTTCGTAGACGATAAAACCACGGCTGTGGGAAGTGGGCCATGATCCTGACTCCTCCTGCAGAATGTCTTCTTGTAAGTGTGTGTGTGGAGTGCTGATTGGTTGTAATGCAGTGGAGGTTATGTAAATGATTAAATCCCAGGTAACTTCATTTTGGCACCTACAGTCATAAAGCTTCAGTGTTTAATAGAAAAGAGATTGGTTTAAAATTAAACAATTGTATCACTGCACACTGCATATATATTGCACATGGGAGAGATGAGTGAGAGAGCGAGAGATGGCAGGAAGTCTTCGGGTTTTGGGAGGAATGGGTTTTCCTGGCATCGTACTCTCGTGCATGTATGTTCAATCTGATTTCCTCAACAGCTTAAATTATCCTAGTTTTCTTCCAAAAACATCTTTTTTTCTCACTATTGTATTTCTGGAAAAATCGTATATACTAATAACAGTCAATACACACTTAATGAATGTCCTCATGCGTCTCACTTGTGCTTCTATACGTTCTTTTATGTTTCTTTTGTTTCCGTTCTTGATATGGTAATGCGTTTTTCAATATCCTCCTATGCTCAATATATACAGGAAGACAAAATGTTTCCGAGTCACAACAGCTGAATCTCATTTCCTAGTACTGCATTTTCTCTAACTTGGTTAGCTCTTTATTTTACTCTTAGTGGAGAAACTTCTATACATAAAAAAAAAACAAAAAAAAACTCAAACACAGCATCATCCTTCTCATTCGCTTCCACTATCACTGTTCGCTTTTCCCCCCTCAGTCTGGGCAACTCTGGTGTCTTTTGTAGGAGGTCAGCCATGCAGGGATGCATTAGGCAAAAACCAATTTCACACAGAACCAATTTCATAAATATTGAAAGCAAGCCCACCTTCGGCTCTGCTTGAGTAGCTTTAGAGCGATACACAAAGCCATCAACAAGAGGCCTGAGCTTCAGCGCCCCTCTCCACTGACGCATTTTATTAAGCTTCACTTGACAGATTAAGGAAGCCCACGCCACGGCTACAAGGCTAACTGACTGCTTGGCCTACAGCAGAAAGTGTTTAATCCTATATTACACCACAGAGCTGCTGGATTCTTGGCTCTGATTGGTCAGAAGGTGTTGGTTATTTTACTGCGACAGTAGTTCTGGTTTATATTAATGCACTCGTTCTAATACAATACAGTTCCTTTTGTAAAAAAAAATATGCAGGGACTTGTATGACAGATGCTTCATAGAAAAATGATATAAAAACTGTGTAATTATTGATATGGTGAGGTTTTCTGTACATTATTTAGCAATGGACTCTCCAGTGTCAGAGCTTTGTAACTGTCAGAGGTAAAGCTGTAACAAAGTTTTCTAACATGGCTAAGTCTTCAGGACAGAGGGGTTTATGCTTTGCGGTTTCTCAGTAACATGACAAGCTGCATTTTTTTGTCTTATTAACTTCAAGAGAGAGAGGAGAGAGAGGCTGGTGAGAGAATGACTGTTTGTAGCTGCTATTACGAAAGTGAGAACAGGAACTAACTGTAAAATATAACTAGGAACTGATAAAAAAAAATTATATGCAGTTGTTTAATTAAGAAAAAAAAATCTTCAGCAAATTGGAGAAATAAAACACTACATGTTCAATGTGATGGTACAGAAAAATAATTCAATTTGGAGTGGTACCAGTAACTCTGTCATTATACAGCCAATAGCTGTATTATTTTCTAGTATTATTTTCCTATAACAGCACACCCCCCAAGTGTTTTATTTTTAATTTGCTGTAAATAAATACAATGCAGTCGAAGATCTCTGCAAACAGGACACGTTGGTTCATGCTTTCAGAGCAAACAGATGCAGCACCAAGTCAGAGATTTCAGAAAGCTCCATCTCTTTCTGCTAAAATCACTGACTATACCACTAATCACCAGAACATCTGCTATACCTATTTTCTTTTGCTTTTTTTCTGGGCTTAAGTATACTAAATGGAAGCCCCTCTTTAGGACAAGAGCCATCTGAATAGTTAATTCGTAAAAGTGGTTGCTGAACAATATACTCAAGACTGGAAATGGAGTCTCCTCTAACCACCACCCCACACATTACAGCGACATGACCTGCAGAAGGCCTGTACCGGCCCAAGCTATGTTCAATATACCTACTGACTGATAATATGCTTTAGTTTCACTGATTGTTCTAGTACGATTACACTGTATGCTGTAAGTACATGACATGTATGCAATCGTTTATTACATTCATACAGAATAATCTTGCACTGATATGGAAAGTCAAATTCCTCTGTAACCTACATTTGATTAATAAGGAGAATCTGTTTCTGTGTATTATCATAGACATAATAATAATATAATGCAATATAACATACAGTAAATTGCATTATGTCCTCATACAGTATATAACATAATGCAAGTTACTGTATGTCCTCATAAAACTCTAGGCATCCTGTTACCCAAGCAATTTCCAAATAGATCAAGTGTGTATTCTCCTTCAAAAAGTAATTCAGTGTGAGAATAAAATCCGGTAAATGGAGCAGACAATAAAGCGTAAAAAGTGAACATACGATATATATATGGGGAAACTGGGTGTAGTGATGAACCTAGCTCTTCTCAGCAGAGAAATCAATTTGGAGCAGTGTGTTGTGAGAGGTGGTTGGGCCATGAGTTAACACCATGTTCCTTTCACGGTTCCACTTGCAAACTGCATACATCATCCACTTTCTGTAAAGGGAAAAGCTCTCGATGCAAGGTTGACCCACTTTCTAATAGGAAAGTTTGACAATTTTTAGTAGCTATGGATTTGACAGTGGGGAAGAAAATTCAAATATACTCTGGGAGAATGAAGATATAGGAAGATGTTACCTCCTTAAGAATTTGGCCAAAGTGGTAAACTACAAATAAAGTGCTGAAACAACTGCAACATGAACAATGAGACAACAATGATGTGCAATAAAGTGAATTTGGTTCGATTTACATCTTGATAAATCAGCCCTTCATGGATCAAGAGCTTGTCATGGTGAAGGGGAGGTTGTCTACTTCAGTGAACCGCAGGACTACATCTAGGGCCACCTTTGGTGAACAGATCTGGAAAGGAGAAGTCAGACAAAGAGCGATCCTAAAGACCCCCATGAAAGGTACAATAAAGACCAAGTGTACCCTGCATGGAGCCAGGCCTGGGGTTGGTGTCTGCAGGTGAGCACCTGGTGATCAGGCCACTCACGTAACTCGGGCAGTCTCAGCCTGAAATAGCAACATTGATCCATCTTCTGGTCTCAACACTTGCTGTCAGGTGCAGTGCCAGTCAGACAGAAGTCCTTAGATGGACTAGATCCTTGCAATAGAAACTGATTTTATGTCCACATTGGAAATGACTAAAGCAATGAGTATGTTATTTAAAACCCCAATGGCATTTTCCACTCAACAGTGTATGCCGTTGTGGGTTAGGGCTCTGGGTTGCTGAGTAGATGAACAGGGGTTCAAGCCCCAGAATTGCTAAGTTGCCACTGTTGGGCCCTGGAGTAGTCTGCCTAGGGGTGTATCGTGGCTGACCCTGTGCTCTGACCCCAACTTCATAACAAGCTGGGCTATGCAAAGAAAAGGATTTGGCTGTACTTTAATGTGCATGTGACAAATTAAGTCTTTATTCCATTCTTCTCTTTCCAGTGGTGAGAGCTTCTCTTAAAACCCAAAGGTGAAAGGGTGAAGCTGCAAACCAAAAATGTTAACTACAAGTTTATCCTGATCAAATTGGCTGTAAATTTTATCCTCTGTCCTTGACATAAGTAATACAAGCAGCTACCTTGAATGCCATACAAAGGGGGCACTATTTTACTGTGTGCATCGTTCGGCCAATGCCTGAGCACGTCATCAAATACCACCATCACCATTTTTCAATATGACGCCACTATGAAAAGAAAATGGCTAATTCCATGCCTCTGGTTTCCACAATATATGCACAGTCAACACAGTGCAACCACCATGTTTGGAAGGATAAGAATGTAAACAAAACAAAAATTTTTTACTCTTAAGGAAATAAGCCAAGTACTACAGACTGTTAATAAGCCACTATGAAACCAAAAATTGGTTAGTGAATAATAGGCTATGGAAAATTTGACAGAAAGTGTGTCTGTGTCTTTCATAAAATAGCATATATATATTCTGTTCACAAACTGATTGGCTCATTGTGGCTAGCACAATGATTTTACTTGCACTAGGTCTGGAGTCTATTTTGTTACCATGTTGTTTGAGGTGAGAGGTCTGGCACTGACCGTGTCTCTAAATCCGTCTTAAAAATGGGACTCATTATAGATACACATAAAGCTGCCACGCTGAAGGAAGGCAAATAGAGGAAGAAGAAACTAGTCATTTGAAAGTCTTCAGCAGGAGGAGTGTGTCTTCAGCTGATGCTAGTGCTGTGAGGAAACGGATGGTGATAATGTTGTCGGTTGGGTATCGATTATCCACACTGTGCTCCGGTATAGCTGATGGAGTTCATTACTAGCTGCAGTTATAGGAGGAGAGTGAGAAAGGAACAGGGGAGTTAAGGACAACTATTTCCTGCCAAATCAGTCTGTCACCACAGTTCTGTCTCACTCTCTGCATATAATTTATTAATGAGTAGTGAGTGCAGCACACCAGCAGAATTTACACAAAGCTGTACCTGTTTTAAAAAAAAAAACAAAAAAAAACAGGTGCTCTCCAGGATTCAGGGACTTCCAAAGATTTGAACAAACAAGTCCAAACACTACTACTTAAATTGAGCTAGCTACCAGAAATAAGTGTAAGAAATTCATAGGTAGAATGGAATAAGCCATAAGTAAACACAGGGCTTAGTATAAATGCTAATATTCAGGAGTGCTGCACACACACACACACACACACACACACACCCCTCAACGCAGTTAGTCTAAGAAACATGTACAAACAAATCATGTTAACCAGTCATCTGAGTTCAGGTAATATTGTTCATATTTCCTTAGTTTGGATGCTATTCCTGCTATTAGAGGGCATAGTGAAGGGCAATATTTGGCCTTGGCAGTAATCTGTACATAGTGAGTGCACATTTTCTAGTTTCCATCTTACAAGTGCATCCTCTTAATAAGCTTTTTGCAGTAATTAGGAGCAGACGACTTCCTCCTCAGGAGGAACACAAAATCCTAGGATTTTCTTAAGGGCATTAGTCGAGCTTTACCATAACTGGACCGTAGAGAATCTTCCTTCACCAGCGGAATACTAACAGCATCCTCAATGCCTCTAATTGCATGCTTCCCCCCCACCAAAAAAACAAGGGAACTGATAAGACAAGCACAATTTTCACTATGGTGACTGCAAGAGGACTCATTTTTCATGTACATTAACTCTCCCTTGAAAATACAACAAAGGAAAATTGCCGGACGCATTTCCCAGTTCTCTAACACAATCTCTGACTAATAAGGACCTCGAAATTATGGTAAACTGAAGCAATTCTGAGCAGTAAGTAATTTTAATGAGTATAAAGAAAAAGAACCAGAAAGGAGAAAATGGAGGTGGTTGTGGGCTGCAATACTGAATAGCTTTTTATTTTAAACAAATAATTGCTCCTACAGTTTGAACACGTGTTGATAGATGCAGGCATAAACAATACTCCTATGTCTATAATTTTGTATATGCTAATCAAGTAAATCAGGGAGAAAGCTAACAAACTGGTAAGACAAAAATTTTTTAATTATTATATCCAAATAATATGTATACTTTCTGCTTACAACAAAGTTTTTAAAGAAAGAGCTGGCAGTGCAGGATCTAGTAGATTCAGAGACCCGAGGGGGCAGGGCCAAATGGAAGGCTCCAAAGAGCTACAGGTGCAGATTCAGGTAAATGGCTCCAGAGCAGTGAGAGGGTGGGACCAGGTGGAAGTGCTTCTGAGAGTTAGAGGTGCAGGACCAAGTGAGACCTGAGAGAGTGAGGCCAAAGGATGGCTTCAGAACGCTGAGGGTGTGGGGTCAGCTATATAGCTGCAGAAAGCTCAGAGCGGGGGCAAGTAGATGGCTTCTAAGAGCTGAGGGGGCAGGGCCAAAAGGATGGCTCCAGAGAGCTGAGGGTGCAGGGTCAGGTACATAGCTGCAGAGAGCTGTGGGTGCAGGGTCAGGTACATAGCTGCAGAGAGCTGTGGGTGCAGGGTCAGGTATATAAGCAATAAGAGTGGTTCCACCCAAACAAAGCCAAAGCGGGTTTTACTCGAGATACTTTCTCGTTCCGAAGAAAGGGACTCGGGCACTCCATCCCATACTAGATTTACGTGCATTGAACAAATACCTAAGAAAATACAAGTTCAGAATGCTTACTCATTCTATGTGTGCCCAGTCAATTGGTTCACGTCCATCGACCTGAAGGCTTCTTATTTTCACATAAGAATATATCCACCCCACAGGAAATTCTTGAAATTTGCATTCCAAGGGGTGACATACAAATATTTAGTTCTTCCTTCCAGCTTGTCTCTCAGCCCAAGGGTGTTCCTCAAGAAGCGGTACAGAAGCGGCTGTAACTTTGCTCAGAGAAAAAGGCATTTGTCTCACTACATACATAGATGATTGGCTGGTGACAGCTCAGTCAGAGTGCAAAGCGAGAGACGACACAGGGATGCTCTTAGAACACCTACAGAAACTGGGCTTTAAATTAAACACCAAAAACAGTGTATTTATTCCCACACAGTCAATAACGTATCTAGGACTGTCACTGGATTCGGTGACATCAGAGTGCAACTGTTGGAAGACAGAGTGATAAAACTCATCCAGTGTCTGACTGAGGTTCAGAGGGGAAACAGAGTTTCCTTTCGCACATGCCTCAGACTATTACGGCTAATGGCATCAGCCCTGATAGTCACTCCCCTAGGTCGATTATTCATGAGAGAGTTCCAACGTGTTCAGAGTGCCTCTTTGAAACTGCCCCCGTTACGGCACTCTCGGAAGAGAGTAAGGGTGATGTCAGGCATTGCATCAGTGGAGACACCTATTCTTTTTGGTTCAAGGGGTACCCATGGGTGTTTTTCAGGCCAGAAAAGTCATTATGACGGATGCATCATTGTCCGGTTGGGGGGCATCCACGAGGGCAGGGTAATAAATGGGAGATGGGGTCAGCATGTGAAAAATCTCCACATAAATTATCTGGAAATAGTTTTTCTAACTCTGAGGCATTTTCATCCCTTTCTGAGAACGGACAACACTATGGTGGTGGCATATATAAACCAGCAAGGAGGTCTCAGGGCACACGCTGGCACGCAAACTGATATTATGAGGTGATGCCCACTTCTTATCCCTGAGAGCACGTCGCTGAATCGAGGCGCGGATTTGCTATCCAGTGGCAATCCTCTTTATGGGGAGTGGAAGTGGTAGAGCAGATTTGGGGCTGATACAGCAGAGTGACAGTGAACCTGTTTGCATCTCAGGACAAGGCTCAGTGCCCTCTGAATGCATCTGGATTGCCCGAAAGTGTTATCAGAACCATACAGAATGCCAGAGCCCTGTCTACTTGGTCTCTTTATGAACGTAAATGGGGCGTGTTTGAGCGATGGTGCGCTGTTAAACATGAGATTCCTTTTCAGTGTTCGGTGACAGTTATACTATCATTTCTGCAAGATTTGATAGATCAATGGAAAGCATTTTCAACTATAAAAGTGTTTCTGGCTGCTATATCGGCATGTCACATAAGCTTTCATGGTAAGACAGTTGGGCAGCACCCTTTAGTGTGCCACTTTATGAAGGGCATGCACAACGCATGCTTTGCCAGTCTCAAAATTGCTTTCGCCCTCATGGGATTTAGTATTGGTACTCAATGTCCCAACAAAGTTGAGTTTAAAATATTGTCATTCAAGACGGTGCTGCTGTTAGCCTTGGCTTCAGCGAAGCATGTAAGTGAAATTCACGCACTTTCCATACATTCTACATGTATACAATTTATGCCTGGGGATGCAGGGGTACTACTGAGACCAAACCCTGCATTTATGCCCAAAGTTATCAATTCCATTGTTCCTCTTGAACTAAGAGCTTTTTATCCACCACCCTTTGCTTCAGCAGAACAGCAAAGGTTAAATACATTATGCCCAGTGCGTGCTCTGCGCAACTACACAGAAAGGACTGAAAGGTTCAGGGAGAGTGATCAGCTGTTAGTATCTTGGGCGTAACCACGTATGGGGAAGCCAATAACCAAACAGCGCTTATTGCACTGGACAGTAGAAGCAATCTTTCGCATATTCCAGTAGGGGTCTCATGCCCCCACCTGGTTTACGTGCACACTCGACAAGAGGAATGTCGACTTTGTGGGCTCTTTTTAAGGGAGTCAGGACATTTGTGAAGCAGCGAGTTGATCTTCACCACACACATTTGCAAGGTTTTATAAATTGACTTTAGTGCATGCTGTACTGAACGTGGGATCTCGAGTCCGCAAGGACTCATCCAGCCCCAAACAATGTCATTTCCGTATGGCAGACAAGTTTGAGACAGGCTATCTGGCAATACGGGAGTTAGGATATCCCATAGCGAGACACCGAAACATATGCTTGAAAGAGAACAATAGGTTACTTGCATAACCCTGGTTCTCTGATAGCATTAAGTGAGGTGTCTCACCAGATCATCCTCCTTGCTGTGTGAAGCGAGGAAGAGGTGTGCTTGTTTTGAATATTGTAATGACGTTGTGTCACTTCTCTTATACTAGCCACTCCCAGACAAAAGCATCATGTCTGCCAGCCAATAGGGGCTGGTGTAATGTAATAGGGCTTCTGAGGAATATGTGAAAGGAGAGTATCCCATAGTGAGACACCTCACTTAATGCTATCAGAGAACCAGGGTTATGCAAGTAACCTATTGTTTTCTTGTCCCTCACCAGAGCAGCTAGAGATCCTAATGATGCAGAGTCAGGGACGGCCGGATCGATATGGTTGCTTGCTGTTCCATGCCATTTTACAAGAGCAGAGGTATAAAGAGTGGGCATCGACCACCAACTGAGATGGCTCGGGGGCAAATCTGCATTGCCCATGAACCTAAGGCACTTTATCTTGATGACCGTTTCCCAGAGATTCCCCCACATGGCCACTGCTGACTGAAAGCACATCAAAGACATGTAAATCTTTTTACTTTGGAAAAAAACTTAGTTTGATTTAATGTTCCAATTTTCTTTGTATGAATAAATTTAATTTGTAAAACCTAATTATGTCTTATCTTTCTTTCCTTAAGACACGTAAGGAATAAACAGAGTCTACTGTCTAAGCCTCGAACTGTTATTGATATACAAGCTCAAATACATTGCCAAGCATAAAAAGTCATATATAATATTTTTTGTAGAGAAAACTTTAAGAATAATTGAAATCTACTTATCCTGTCATTTCTGATTTACCAAACACTAGTGTTTTTGAAAAACCAATTTTTTTTCTCGTGTGATGGCAGCAATAATGGGATTCTTTAATACAGAAAATATAAATTGTTTACATAAATGCCACATGAATTTAAAACCTGATTTTTCAGGTCTTTTTTTTAAACATAATTTTCCACATCATTTATAACATTCTAAACATCTTTAATGTTTTGCTGTATTCGCTGCAGTCGTCATCAGTGCTGGCAATGTTCTCTCACACAGACACGCACACAGCTCGCGTGCTGTACTTCTCGCCTGCTCTCCGATCCGGTGAAATCACAGAACAAAAATGCAAACCAATGTGCCCCCACGCTGATACGCTAATTGTGGTTTAATAAAAACAAAATTTTTACAAGCGGGGCATCCCTGGCAATGACTTTGCAAACAAGATTCACGTGTAAATTTGTGTGTGCCATGGCAGCAGCGGTCCCCACAGCGGTAAGGGGCAATTTGGTTGTCAATCTACTGTATATAGCTGCAGAGAGCTGAGGTGGTAGGGTCAGGTATATAGCTGCAGAGAGGTGAGAATGCAGGGTCAGGTATATAGCTGCAGAGAGGTGAGAATGCAGGGTCAGGTATATAGCTGCAGAGAGGTGAGAATGCAGGGTCAGGTATATAGCTGCAGAGAGCTGTGGGGGTAGGGTCAGGCAGATGGTTGCTGAGAGCTGAGGCAGTGAGGCCATGTGTGTAGTTGCAGCTTCCTGAAGGGGACAGGTCCCAAGTCAATGGCACCAGAAAGCTGAGGAGGCAGGGCTGAAACTAAACGTTCTGCTAGTTGCGGCTAAAAACTGTAACTCCACTGATAATGGTTTATGATAACCTATAAACCCAAAGTGATACATAAAGTGTAAACTAAATGAAAGTGATGATCTGCAAAAGTCACATAAACAAACACAAAATGTGTGTACAAAAAAAACAGGAACAGATTTATGATTCTTAAAATTACTTTTTCAGCATTAGATTCATACACAATTACTTTTAACAATAAATGAAATTAAACACCTACTGTACAACCATTGACTTGTTGATTTTTTGTAGAATTTAAGATTTTCTTAGAAGTTTTAAAAATCTTACGATTATAAGACAAGCTCATTCACTTTATCCACAGCCACAGAGAGCTCATTATCGATTCTTTCCTGCTAGTGTGAGACATCTTGATGTAATGTCCCAAGGCTTCTTTTAGCCAGTGGTGACACACCTGCTACTTGCGTGAGCTGCCACTTTCACCGTTACGGCCGAGTCCTGTTTGGTTTGACTGTCAGTCACAGCACAGTCAGCACAGTCACAGTGTCTCATGGCAGGACTCTACTCCACTCTCGGCCCTGCCCATGGATTATTCATTTGTCTCAGCGGGAGGAACCAACGTCAATTAGTGCTTCAATTTTTCCTTTCTTCAGAGAGCAGCAGATTTTCGGCCGCATAGCGTGCATTATTTAGAGAGCTCCTGTCCTCGCCCTCAATCAGCTCAGCGCCATCTCTCAGCTCAGCGCCATCTCTCAGCTCCACGCCACAATCATCACATCTTCCTTGATGAGCTTCTGTTGTCTCTTGCGGTGTGACACCACAAGAGGACAGATGAAACCATTAAGAGAAGCTAAAATGTTTTGTTCTCTATCCACTAACTTGTTTTGGCCTTATTCTTCTTTAAACTTGAGGCAGTTTTCCTAAAGCTTAGCTCTCATGTTCAGTACTTAGCAAATAAACATCCTATTGATCCAGACCATCAGATCTTGAGATTTTATAGCAATACAGCTGTGAAATTGATTTTATTTCCATTCATTTAAAGCATGAGCAATCTAAATACTATTCATGGAAACAGACACAAATGCAACATGTTTGGGGATCCTACTGATGGCAGGTGGAAGTGTAAATGAGTGACAGAGGGAATAGGACAGCAATTAAGTTTCTTTACTTTTCTTTTTTTTTAATATGCAAACACCAGTCATTTCATACATTTTATTCTGTCTTGTTTCATCTGGGTCAAAATGATTGGAACATTGTGTTTTATATACATACACACACACACACACACACACACACACACACACATATATGTACACATATGGTTTAAATCAGCATTCGTTAGGGGGGAAAAAAGCCCAAGCACATAAAGTTTCATAACTTACTCATAAGCACATAAACTTTTAGTGAAAATTTTTATGATTAGGTAGTGCCCATGCTTTGGCTTGACGTTGCTAAGTCTTAGACTCTGAACAAATGGGTTGAAATTAATGTGTTGTCAGTATCAAATAAATGCCATTAAAAGCTTTTACTGTTGTGTTTCTGATCAACAATATTGTAAATGTAATGATGTTGCCTTTGACTGTTTTCTAACTGTACAGATAATATTCCTTTGCACTACCTCTAACATGAACAAATCCCACATACACCACAATCTACACCAATAGTCTCTAAGGTCCACAATAAAACAACAGGATAGCTCTTACCCTTGTTGGAGAAAGTTTCTTCACTTCACTGTTTTTAGCTACATCTTTTAAAACTCCATTTCCCAAAGGGAAATAAATCCACAGTCACAAAACACCAAGTCAAAGAGGTTTTGAGATAAACAAGCCAATGTTCCAAACAAATACAAACAAAAAAAGTCAGCATGCTAACCATAAACCCTCTTCCTTCTTATGTTGCTAAAGAATGCGCTAAACCCACAAGGCCATCTAGTGGCTGGAGTCGGTATAATATCATTAGAAATGTTACGCGCTAGGTCAGGGGTTGCCATCTAACAGCTCCATGGTTCCTAGTGTCCAAACCTTTACCTTTCAGAAATTCAGGTAAATAGGTTTATGCTTTTTTTTTTTTCAATTTTGTCATTAATTCAGTCATGTCGACAGACAGGTTAATCCAAAGTTACTTACAAACGAGACAAAAAAAAAAAAACAATCCAAGAATACCACAGAGCTATCTGTGTATCTGGAGAGCTATCTCGAGCCTCCAGTGTCAGCGCTTTATAACAGTCAGAAGTAAAGATGTAACACGGAAGCGTCTTCAAGACAGAACGCTTTGCGCTTTGCGGCTTCTCTGTAACACAACAAGCTACATGTTTTTGGTATTATTATCTTAAAAAAGAGAAGAGCTGGTGAGCGAATGGTTTAAAGCTGCTATAATGTTTTGCAGATGTTCTACAACATTAGTTTTAACTATAAACAGTTAAAAGGTGTGATGTTCCATTCTTTAATAAATAAAAATTGTTAGTGTTAATGAATTCCTTTGGTATAAAAGGAACAAAACACTTGCAATTATTGGAAAATAATCAACTTTAAGGTGGTAACAGTAACTCCAGTTCAAGTCAAGCTGCATCACACCACCCTGTAGTTGATTATTTTCTCATAACGGCATGCACTTTGTGTTTTATTCTTTAGATCTTAACTCCGCAGATGTATCTAACCATGCTAACAGATCAGTCACTATAACAGATCGATATCCAGCTTGAACTTGTGCACAAAAAGGCTTAAACATTTAAATGTGTCCTAAAAGCACCTAAAAGTATGCAGTACACCACAATGACCAAAATGAACAATGCTAAACCTACATATACCTGTATAATATTTATCTCGTAACCCCGCCATATGGGGATGTACTACAGCTGTCTCCTTCTTCCCTGAGGCTGAATGCTGAACACTGAATAGCAATTCAGCCACACGGAAAACTCACACACTCTCCTCTCTGTCATTGGGATACATCACACACACACCCACACACACATTCTCAATGAGTATTCCTTTGTCGTTTCTGTCTGGGTTTCTCTCATCATCACTATCCTTCACCCTCAGTGCCTTTATTGCTCATTCTCAGGCCATTTTGGGTCAGTTCACCAGGTCACCGCTCTACTCCTATGGCATTATATCAGCCTTCACTCTGACAGCGGGAATCGATTCTGATCTGTCCAGCGGCGTTTTTCTGCCACTGTTTATAAACCACACTTGCAATCTAGATTTACGGGCATATTAACAAACCAAAAGTGCAACAGCAAAACCAACAACATGAAAGCAAATCTAAAAATGCAATAGCAAATTCAGACACATCAGTGTTACCTCAAATTGGAAAGGGGAGGTCCTTATTGAACATGTTCTTTGTTGACTGAACACAGCAAATGACTATCACAAGGAAAAAGTCCATAAAGTGGCAGTGTAGTCAGCCATGGCAGCGATAGAGACAGTCATGGGACTCTCAGCAGACTCTCAGACAATTCAGCAGAGATTGTAATAAATGTCTAGTGGCATCGCATCTGCTTCTCTGGGGATCATGAAGGCTTATGGCATTGTTGGATAGATTTCAGTGGGAATCGTGCTGAAGGTCCAGACGTAGCCTTTGCTGAGTCAGCTTGTCCAGGCAAGGCTTTTGTAGCTGCCTGTGCACAATTCTTTAGTGGAGATCACACTGAAGGTCCAACGTTCTTATGCATCTACATCATGCAACAGTGGAGATTTGGCCGAGATCGATGAAGATTAAGTCGACTCTGAAGTTGATGATCAGAGATCCAGGTAAATACTAATCTAATGTCCAACTCACAGATGTTTTCGAGTTTCTGGGATTTATACTAAAGAATGATGAGGCGGGTCAGTGTTCCTGACTGTACTTATTCAGTGCTGCTGGTTGGTTGTCATTCAAAGGGACGTTCTGTGCATTCACAGAAATTACTCCAAAGTTCCAAGCCCGATTTTACAATGCATAAGACACCAAATACACTCACCGTCCACTTTATTAGGAACACCTGTACACCTGCTCATTCATGCCGTGATCTAATTCTTCAATAATATGGCAGCAGCACAATGCATAAAATCCTGCAGATGCAGGTCAAGAGCTTCAGTTAATGTTCACATCAAACATCACAATGGGGAAAAAGTCTGATCTCTGTGACTTTAACTGTGGCATGGTTGCTGTTTCCAGAAGGGCTGGTTTGAGTATTTCCGAAACTGATAATCTCCTGGGAATTTCACACACAACAGTCTCTAGAGTTTACACAGCATGATGAGAAAAACAAACAAAAAAAAACATCCTGTGAGTAGAGGGTCTGCAGCCTGAAACACAGTTGATATAGTAACTCAAATAATCATGCTTTACAACCATGGTGAGCAGAAAAGCATCTCTGAACGCACAACACATCAGATTCTTGAGGTGGATGAGCTACTACAGCAGAGGACCACATAGGGTTCCACTCCTGTCTGCCAAGAACAGGAATCTGAAGCTGTCATGGGCACAGAATCACCTAAACTGGACAGATGAAGACAAAAAGACCAGGTGATTTTGTTTTATAATCGTCAACTATCAGTCGTTATCAGTGGATATCAAAGGGGTTATCAATGGTTATAAATGGTAGTTGTCCTGTACCTTTTCATTGCAAATTAGAATAGTAGCTAGAATGAGGTTATTATCAAAAACAAGATAGCAAGTACTTGAGTAATACTGCAAGAGACTAATCTGATAGAGGGCTAGAAGCAAGAAAGACAGAGGATTAGATCCTCCATTTCTATTGTCTCTAGCACTTTTGCATTAATTTGTATAGGTGAAGCAGCCCTGTGTAACCCATGACGACGCTTCACTAATTTATGACTGACCGTTGCAGCAGCCTATTGTTAGAAATTTGACAAAGATGATTCAACATCTCTTTAGACCGCTTTAGCTCAGCTTTTTCACCAAAGGCAACACTCTCCAGGCAGTATTATCACCTCTGACCTTGCTGTGTTCTGAATCAGTCCAATCGGTCCAATCAGAAGGAAAGTTTAAATGAGAAAAAACAATGATATGAAATATTTGATCAGACTGACCTGAGAACTGTCCGGACTGGGCATGGCCTAATATTCTGATGAGGCTCCTGGTATGCTACGTCACTCAAGCAAAACTAAACACAACAATGCATCTGAGAGTCAGGAATGTTTAAGTCTAAACGTACAAATGTACTGCATTATACAAATCAGATAGCAATTATTGATTTATACTCCTGTGGATTTTATTTAAAAAAAAAGTCCACCATGAAACATTTAAATATGTTTATATCGAAATATTTGTGATGTGATTTTGAGGTGCTAATTTGTTGCTTAATAGTGTATTTTTGTTATTTTCCAAGAGAAATTAGCAGTTGGCTGATCCTCTGATGTCACATTGCTAGCGCAGTTACAATGGCGTTTTAATGGCATTAATAAGAGAAAAAAAATTAAGTGATAACGGTAAGTGATAACGGTCAGGTTTTCCATTTTTAGCTCCTAAAAAAGGCTTCTTTTCTCACTCACCAATTTCCAGCAACATTTAACATCATATTAATGAGATATCCAGCTGAGAAGTAGTGGAGACGTTGTACTCAAAATTGACGCAGTTGCGCTGAGTTATGGCAGAAGCTTGGTTCAGCTAGTTAGCGGTCAATGAGATGATGAGCGTGATGCTGTTGATGGCGGTATTAGCATGAAAGCTGGAGCTTTGGTCCAACAGCTGATCTGTTTGAGCAGAGTTTACAGATGTGGAGGTGAGAGAGCAGGACAGACTAAAGGAGTAAAGCGCCACTGCATTCACTTTACTTTCAAACTGTAGGACTAAATCCCATTGAAGAAGAAGAAGCCTTTACCTGTCACATTTGCGTGACAGTACAGTGAAATTCTTTCTTCATACAGTCAGGTCCATAAATATTGGGACAGTGACACAGTTTTGGTAATTTTGCCTCTGTACACCACCACAGTGGATTTGAAATGAAGCAGTCAAGATGTGACTGAAGCGTAGACTTTCAGCTTTAATTCAAGGGGTTTAACAAAAATATTGCATTAACC
>CM040458.1:27646809-27702083 GCA_022758105.1 Pangasianodon gigas | reverse complement strand
GGAACTCTGTAAAAAATGGCTGTAATTCCTAAACGGTTAATGCAATATTTTTGTTAAACCCCTTGAATTAAAGCTGAAAGTCTACGCTTCAGTCACATCTTGACTGCTTCATTTCAAATCCACTGTGGTGGTGTACAGAGGCAAAATTACCAAAACTGTGTCACTGTCCCAATATTTATGGACCTGACTGTATATCCCAGCTTGTTAGGAAGTTGGGGTCAGAGATCATATGGCACTCCTGGAGCAGAGAGGGTTAAGGGCCATGCTCAAGGGAGCCACAGTGGCTTGAACTGCTGACCTTCTGATCAGAGCTTCAACCACTGAGCCACCACTGCCACACTATCAGCAGATAGATGAATGGCATTGTGGGTAATGTAGGAAAGCCCTTAATCAAAGTGTAAATAGTCTAACATGTCAGTGAAAATGTTCCACCATTTAATGACTATAAATATTGACATCCAAGTCATTCAGAGTGGATTTGTCCTTTGAATATTAGACTCTAAATTTATGTCCAACCTCACAATCATGAAAATAATATTGCAGATGTCTCTGTTTAGGATACGATTTAAATAGGCTAAGCTAACAATTTCCAGATGAAGCCTGTGGTTATAGACGTGGCAGGCGTTACACCCAAATACAACACGAGCCAAAACAGGTCATTGCAGTCATTCTCTGGAGGTCATTAGTGGAAAAAGCAGATGCAAATATGAACATATAGGAGAGAAAAAAGTGAAAGTCACATTCAGCCTCCTGAAACAGGAGAGGAGAATCATAATGCCAATACAAATTTCATCAGCAGTGGTTGGCTTTTAATAAAAAAAGACAATGGCTTTGAATTCTTTCCCTTTAAACGGCTATTAATTTCTAACTATCCTCATAGAAGTATCCGACACTGTAATCTTTGCCTTATCACATTTCAGCATTCGACTTTGCCAGCTAAATTCAATCAAAAGCTCAGTCTTGTGTGACTACTTAATGATGACCTCCGCTAGCGTCTCTCCCAGCACGCGGATCCCCGAGGATGGCGTGGGATGACACTGAGGAGAAAAGGCCCGGAAACTGATTAATGTATAATTAAAGGTTCTCGCTGCATACGGAATATCAAATATTCAAAGAGCATTCGCTTGACTTTCAAACTGCAGGGGAAAAAAAAAAACACTTGCAGTAATCGTGCCTCTGCCTTACAGCGTGTCCGTGTCCTGCAGTCAGAAAAGTATTAAAACAACTAGTAGTAAGACATTTTGACAGTGTTGTCAAACTCAGTGTGCCAAATGTTCCTCAGCATCAGTGAGGCAGGACTGTATGGACAGGAGCTCAGCCTGAACACACACAACAGCCAGAGGCAAGACAACAACTTGTGTGTTAGTAAGCAAGAATGAAAGTTTTCCTGTTCCACCAAGTGACTTACCGAAAGTGAATAAATAACTGTATTTATATTTGGTTAGCTGTCTCTGTGCTAAGACAGGCTCCAAAAAAGAAAGAAAAAAAAGATGATAGAAGTATAAAAGTATATA
Organism: Pangasianodon gigas; assembly: GCA_022758105.1. Taxonomy (NCBI): domain Eukaryota; kingdom Metazoa; phylum Chordata; class Actinopteri; order Siluriformes; family Pangasiidae; genus Pangasianodon; species Pangasianodon gigas. Next base: position 27,700,569 of record CM040458.1, on the reverse strand, counting down.
TACTTAGAAATTCTAATTCATTCTCATACTTAAAGTATGAATGTAAAAATACAAGAAAGAATCACAGATGAGAAAGAACTTACATCCTGATGGCAAATAAGTGTTTCAGTGAAAGTATTAAGTAAGTAACACTACTACTGCACTACTAACATACTTTTATTTTTATCCATTTATATTTACGCTTAATGGTGTGGAACCTCCTTTGTTGAAACAACACATTGGTTTACATGTGCATTATAAATAAAATTGCTTACTTTGTTATTGTAACAAAATACGATTTTTAAGTACCTTTTTTTTCAAATACAAAGACAAATGTGACCTACTGTCTAGCAGTAGGTCACAATGAAAAACATTATATGTAATAAACTACATTTTGTATTTATTTAGCCATTTTTTAAAAAAAATTGTGACAACTATTATAGTTATTATCCTACAAGTTAGTTTATATATTCAGTGCTATTAGCTTTACTTACTTAGTTAGCCTTAGTTATACCACACTGCTGTTGAATTCTAGATCCTGATTGGTCCGAAGGCGCTGATTAATTTTCTATAACAGCAGCTCTGACAGTAGTGCAGCTGCAAATCCCAGGTTTATATTAATATGTTTGTAATAATACATTATTGTTCCTATAGTAACAAGTAATTCACCAGGGCTCCACGTAATCAATTAAAAACATTATTTAAAAAACATATGTTTAAAATAAGGAAACATTTATTTAACATTTATGGAATATAGGAATGTAAGTGAGAACAGCTTCATGGATGTTCCAGAAGATTAAATGTAACTATAAACTGATAAAAAAAAATGACACATAATGTGTCTTTCTTCAATAAATAATTGTTAGCACTGGCAAATATCTGTGGTATAACCAGAATAAAATACTGTTATTGGAAATTAATACAGTAACCTCGCCTCATGTTGGGCCGCATCACTCCACCTTGTCATTGATTGTTTTCCTATAACAGCACACCCCACACACCCCATTATTCCATACTCAACATTACCCCTTCCAAAGGAGCATATTCTTGTTTAAACCTTGTCAATTGAAGACTAATACATTAGGCTTGTTTTTAAATGTGTATTCTTGTAAAAGTGACTTATTTTGCTTCAAAAGTGTCACATTTTATGATCATTCTCAACACAAAAAGAATCTGACCAAAATACATCATCTTTTAATATTTTAAAAGTCAGATTGTGTTACTCAAAGCTGGAATTTTTCACCAAGGAAAGCGGGAGCAAAGCTAATGCTGGGGATGCAGAATGGTGAAGGCATTTCAGTCCCTCAGTTTGTGGAGCGTGTTCAGTAAAAGCCATCACTCTCTCCGGCTCGGTTAACGGCAGGCGGCTGAGAAGAAGGATCTCATCAGCGCCGCCAGGCTCTCTGCCTTTAATCGGATTCACACTCTCAAACACTCAAACAAATTAACCTCCACTCGCTTGAGGAACACTGAAGGAGTCTTCAAACTCGATCAGGGCAGCAGAAGGTTGAAAAACACTCTGAGCTAATTGAAGCGATCTGTTTGGACCTTCGGAGAATTCCGCCAAGTTGCTTTGCGAGTGCTTCGTTCGCTTATCTGCAGGATTAATCAGCCTGCTTAATGAATGAGTTAATCTGTGGGCAGAGAAAAGCAGCGTTATCGATTAGGAAACATACTCGTGTTGCTGGGGGGGCGGGGGGGAGCCATGGGTTTAATTTGCACAATCAATCAAACAATTAATGGAGTTGTATGAGAGAATGTGCTCTGAAGCAAAACCGATGCAGAACCCTGACATCCTGTCTTTAAGAGTTGTTTCAAATTGGTTAAATTTTACTCAAACTAAACGCAATCAACAAAATGCCCTGTCTGCTTGGTAAACTGACCTCTATTTACCCATATCAGTTACACATCCCATGTCTGACCATTTATTTCCCCCATGTTACCAGAGCCCTCTTGAATTCTCAATTCTGATTGGTCAGAAGGTGTTGATTAATTTTCTATAACAGCAGCTCTGGAAGTAGTACCAGCTGCAAGGCAAATCACACGTTTATATTAATGTGCTCGTTTATCTTTTCTCTAGTAACTTATACAGGGACTTGTACAGCAGACTCCCTTCATAAACAGATTTGAAAAACATGTAATTGTTGATATAGCGAATTCTTCCGTAACATTCTTAATTTATTTTCTAAAACAGACAAGTAATTTATATTAATGCACTCTTTCTAATACATCATCGTTTCTATAGTAACAGCTCATTCACAGTGATTTGTACGGTGGACGCTCCACATAAACAGAGCAAAAATGTTTAATCGTTGACGTAGTGAACTTTTCTGTAAGGAGATGTTTAACATTTATGGAAGGAGTCTCCAGTGTCAGCGCTTTGAAACATTCAGATTTTTTTTCTTCGCGGATTCTCATTAAAATGATAAGCTGCAATTTTTGTCTAAATAAAGTCACAACAGAAAAAAGAGAGGATGATTAGGTATACCTATTTAAAGGAAATAGGAACTAATGTTCCACAAGATTAAACAGAACTATAAATGGACACAAAGTTCTGTCATTCTTTATTGAATAAAATGAATTTAAAAAAAAAACCTCTGGCTGTTGGCAAATTGCTGTGCTATTAGAGGAATATACTACTTCAGGACATGCTGTTATTGGAAAATAATCAACGTTGGGGTGGTATCAGGAACTCTGCTTCGCATCAGACTGCATCACACCACCCTTTCACTGACTGTTTTCCTATAACAGCAAGCTCCTGGACAATTAATCTTACAGTTACACTAACAAAATGATATTATATAAAATATTAACTATAGTAACCTCAATAGTAATCTGGTGCGATGACTGAGTGGATAGCATTGCTGCCTCACAGCTCCAGGGTCCCTGGTTCGATCTTGAGCTCTGGATACTGTCTGTGTAGAGTTGTGATGTTCTCCACGTGCCCGCATGAGTTTCCTCTGGGTTCTCTGGTGTTCTCCCACCTCCCCAAAGCATGCTGGTAGGTGGATTGTTGTGAATGAGTGCTAATGTGTGTGATGGTCTGCGATGAAGTGGCATCTCATCCTGGGTGTATTCCTACTTTTCTGAGAAAGAATGAATGAACTTTGTCGGCATTTGATATTAGATAATAGTGTGCTCCAGCACCAGTGATTTTAACATCAGTAAGTAACTGTAACCCATACACACTTGAGAACTAAAACAACCAAGAACCACCTACTTTCACAGAAAGACATTTGACTAACACTACAAACTGAACAACGATAGACAATTTCTGGCCATCAGCAACCAAGTGAGAGGACATCAGGGGCTTGAGATCGATGCTACTCTCTGATCTCATTATCCCATGAGGAAAAACTGGCATCACATGATCGAACCTGTTTCTCACAGCATCTATCTGGCACATGAGTACACCCACCTGACATATTAGACTTCACCATTCGTTAAGCGCTGACAGTTAGCATGAAGTAAACTATATAAATCTGATGACGTGGTGGGCGGCAGATGCACCAGGCAGCTTGATTATGTTTTCTCGAAAGGTTTGGAAAGCACAAGCAGTGAGAGACTCTGGCCTGATCGATGCTGCATTCTCGCCAATTGATAAACAATGGCAATCAGCCTTAAATTCATCGGGGAGGAAAACACTATTAACTCACTCTGCTCGCCTTTATTAAGCCGTTTTTTTTTTTTTTTTTTTTTTAATTCCGAGTTGCTCAAAGCCTCCCGCGAGTGCGCCCGAAAGCCTCACTCAGCAAAGTGGCTAAACAAAGCGAGGGAATGAAAACAATTCACGAGAAAGTGGCAAAATGAAATGTCATTTAAAAGCTTCATAAAAATGTGGTTTATGCTAATGAAAAGCACAATTCAGAGCACTTATTACTTAGGGTTATAATGCAGTATAACCACAGCCATTCTCAGAGGGATTTACTGTGTGTGTGGTGCAGTACGTAATAACCAAAGAGTAATGATATGTGGAACAGTATATGAAACACTCTGGTGTTTATTGAGGAATGAACAGCTCTCTCTCCTTCTTTCTCACAGTTTCACTCACGCAGAGACACTGAACTTACATTTTTTACTGAATTAGATACACAACACGTATGATTGGAAAGTGATCAAAAAGTGCTTATAGAAATGCACCTTATTGTTTCCTTACTGTAAACCCAGCTCCATTGCAGCCTGAATAAACAGGCTACATGATATAAACACACATGGAACAATAATAAGAGGAATCCACAACCTATAAAAGGCTCTGGTGGTCCAGGAGCCCCTTTAGGGCTAAGCGATGAATGCTTAAATAAATCCCAAGTCCACTCCACAGGAAAGTTACCTGGAAATGGGTAGTTTAAAAAGTTGCATTAAGGTTAATGTGGGCACAAGGCAGGCTGGAAACCCAGTGCAGGCACGTCTGAAAGGCTCGAAACCCCCTTCAGGGGCACCAGAAACAGCACTTTGGACCTATATGAGTCTCTGTGCTTTCCGTAGCGTGGATTCAGCAGAGGTTTCAGTGAGTTGATGAATGGTTCAGGAGTCTCTAACCCTGCTGTCCCGCCTCCCGCTGGCGATAGTGGAAGAGACTGGTCGTGTCCAATTTGCTTGAATACTTAATGGCCTCAGCAAATAGCTTCACCACCTGCGAGAGAAAAGATATTTAATTCCAAGTCAAGAAACGGTTTTACTATCATACTGCCCATTTGATTACTGGCCATATACGGTGAAGAGAAATAAGTATTCAGATACTTTTGTTGTGTTGTAAAACAACTTCAGCACAATAAAAAATCGGCAGTGACTTGCCTGTTTCTTAGTTGCTACATTGGTATACCTAATCCACTGGTAAGGGATGGTGTCAAAATTTGATAGGATTTTTAGAATAATTACAGACTTGAAGGCAGAGTATTCAGTTTAAATGTTTAATGATCCCATCTTCTATTTTAATTGTAAGTCCATCTAAACTTTCTGGCTAATCTACCCTTGTGCAGCCTGAATTAAAAACGAAGTAGGATCTACAACATCATTATGCCATATCCTATGTAGTGAGCATATACAGTGTACTGAATAGGAAGTGATTTGAGATTTGGATAACTGTCTTAGTGGGAATAAATAACCCTGCATTTACACTAGCAAGCTACAGAGCAATAAGCAACATTTGAATTGAGATGATTGGCTCTAGGACCAATCCTACAGTGCATGTGGTCTGACGTTTCACTCACAACTTTACGTTCTACCAGCAATTAGTTCCCATTTACTGTTTGATGTGCTAAATGAAAGAAAAACCATGGTTTCATCTTATCCTGGCATATAGTGTATGCCCTCTCATTAAATGCAGCGTAAATGGAAGTATATAACAGTACAATAAATATACAAGACTTATATACAACTACACAGAACAACAGCATGAGGATAAACAAGACAGATAGCTGCTCATAGCTGAGCAGATCCGATAGGCCAGATTAACCACCATTAAATCAGCAAGCTTCACTTTCACTATGTTTCCAGTCTGACACCATTACACTAATGGATAAGAAGCTGGCCATTTGGTTAAGTCTGGGATATCAGTGTGCCCCCATGAGCAGTTTTTTTGATGGTACCAAGGCTTGGCATGAGAACTAAAACCAACACTGAGCAATCAATTCAATAATGAATTAAAAATAAAAAAATGACATCCATTTACTACAAAAATGTGCCATGAAACAAAGTTCCGTAAGCAGGGACCAACCTGGAAGTTAGTGATGAGGGGCACGCCGTAGTCCACAGCCATTCTGCGGATGAGGAAGTTTTCCTTGATGAACTTGGTGTTGTTATTGGGAAGATTTACCACCAGGTCAATATGGCCGTCACTGATCAGACTGCACAAGGAGAAATGTCCAGAAATGACAAACACGTTGTAACACCAGTCAGGGTAGCTGTTCTGACTTCATCTGAAAAAGATATCTCTCACACAAATTGCCATTTTGTTTATTGAGATTAATCATGCACGACTCACACTTATCTCCAAAACTCCAAAAACAATTAATCTAATTCACAAAACGGTGGAGCTGATGCAAAATAAATTGCCCTCAGACGCTGTGTCCTTAGATCAGAATGCTAATAGAGGATGTGTGATGATTAAAACACTGGCTGCTTGCAAGGCTGATAAACCATCAGCTTCCTGTGTCCCATCCTGACTAATCCTTAAAAGTCAGAGGCATTAATGCGTGTTTTTGAATGCAGACGACTGTGTGCAGGGTAAATATCAGCTGTGTGGTGTGGGGAAGCTCAGTGAATAGGATGTGCCCATTTGTTTGTCAGCAGTGCAAATGCCATCTGGTAAAAATGAGGAGGGAAGTTGAAGTCAAAGGATGAGGACGATAGAAAACAAATATAAACACTGGCCACAACATTAAACGTAAAATAACCAACAACCTTTATGTATCACTAACATCGAACAAGGAAGTTGAACTTAACAACTTTTTGGCAGTTAAGTGATGATAAGAGAAATCTCTCACCCCCTTTTGGGACTGAATTAATATTTAATAATTACCAGAGTATCTCTGTGATTTTAGTCATGTCCTTACAAAAGGAACTGAAATTCTACCCTATGGGGAAAGAGGTTTTGCCCCTTGTCCTGAGTATAAAGACAGACAATGAAATGTTATATTAATTAAATTTAACCTAAATCTATAGCTTTGACGCACAGATGACATATTTCAGTTGCAGTATGTCCCTTAAAGTAGGGGAGCATACGTTGAAAAGCGGTAACAATCAAAGAAAACTGTACTTTCGTACTGTTAGAAATATTCATAAACATGTTTATGAGTGTGAGTTAAATGAAAATCTTAAAAAAAATTGTTTACTGCAAATAGGTGTCACAAAAGTACATCATTTTCTTACATAATCTGCATTTTGTTCGGTGCAAGTGGATTCCTCTAGAAAACAATTCTTCTGGTTGCGTTTGCTGCCATATGCTTGTGTTGTGTTGTTATCATAACGGACATGTACCATGATATTCCATTCATGATATGAATAGCGGGACATTAGTTTAGTACTGACCTGCTGATAGTCGGTAGGGTGCAGTCTTTACCGTCCTGACTGGGCCATGAGACTGGCATGGTGGGCACATCGTTGGCATTCAGCCAAGCAGCGGTAGCTTCTGTGGCATAAAGCTATGAATGCATAAACATGAAGAATATTAAAAAAATTAAATAATGCTAATCCAATAAATGTACTGTGAATCAAGTAATAGTTGGTTTTCACCAATTATACACATGTGGTTTAATATAAGGACAAGTAGGCAATAAAATATCTAGTGGAGAAATGATCCCATGATTGTGTGAAGTTTTAAACAGGAATGAAAAACTCATAGTGAATATTGGCTTGATTTTATTTTCTTCTTGTACCAGGATTTTGGCTCCTGGACTTTGTGATTTGCCTTCTTTTAACAGAAAAGTTTTACATTCCTAATGACGTCACATCAGTGGAAATACTCCCAGAATATGGTATGACCGCCTTGCTTTCCTCCTTTTCAGAAGGCACTTATCAACAACTGATTGGTATTTGTACGGCATTCTGTCAAAAGCTTCCTCCATGCATTTGTTCTTCCCACAGAACTGTCAGCTCCAGCATGATGATGCTTCTGCTGCTGTGGATCAGCTGAACAGTAAAGACCTCAGTAATGTGCTGAATAGATTCAGTGGGAAGATGAGTTGCTGCCGGATGTTGGTGGCCATTTTGAGCAAGCCATTCTCACTGGTGTTTGAGGCCTTTCATCTACTCCTGATAAACTGGAAGTTCTTGTGTCCTTTCGTAAGTTTCCAGCATTTATGTGCAGCCTCCTCCAGAAGTGCCGTCAGTGAAGTTAACACCCTTTAATATCTCCGGCATAAACCAGAAAGCTGATTTTTCAGCTTGGGTCTTCCTTTAGCCACTAACTGAAGATTTTTGAGGCTTAGAAGGAGATCATAGGCAGTGCATTGGAGGAACGTTATCCTTGCTTGTTGCTAGTCACCACATGTCTGTTCATGCAATCTTAATTTCGTTGGCTCCAGTGCACCGTGTCCACCTTCACACCTTACAGCTCTAGAGTCCCCAGTTTGATTAGCTGAGATTACTGTTTATGTGGAGTTTCACATGTTCTCCCTTTGTCCAGGTTCTCCGCTTTCCTTCCACTGTCTAAAAACATGTCAAGATTTCATGTACTGGTTACGCTAATTTGCCCCTAGGTGTGAATGCATGGATTGGCATCCCATCCTGGGTGTATTCTTGCCTCACACCCTGACCAGGATAAAGTGTTTACTGAAAATGAATGGATAAATTGAAAAAAAGGTCGATTTTTTAGCTCACAAAACTATTGCCTCATATCAATTCATGTTGTTCATCACCTAAAACGGAAAGATATACACCTTCTACGCATAAGAGGTAAAACTTCACTAATCTTCCTCCATCCCAAGTCACTAAAGCACAATGATCCTGCAAGGGATTTAAGAAAAAAGATGGTTCACTCACTTTATATCCCTCCTCCTTAAGCTGGTGAGCAGTGGACAGGAAGTCTGGCCTGAATGAATGCTGGGAAAGAAATGAAAAGAGACAAAGAGAGAGAGGGGGGTGGGAGAGAAAGAGAGGGTCATCCAGTGCAGGCAGATAGAGAAGAAGATTGAGACACATTTCTATTTCTCGGCATGTCCGCATCAGAGGCTTAACCATGGCCGTGTAATGAGCGTGACAGATCCTTGGCCCTCCGGCTCGGCCATTAGGCAGGCAACGCTGGATCCGAGCAGAGCGGCAGCTCATTTCCGATGAGAATTTTACACTCTCATTTGTACTCCGGATTCCATTAGAAAATAATGCTGCCGTAACAACCTGACAATGACCCCGACTAGACATTCCGCATCTCAGCCCCGAGAACAGACATGAATCCTAAAATACCAACAACAAATATTTAATAATAAAATATGCTGCATGACACACATGCTAAAGGGCTCTGCTGTGTCAGAATGAACAGCTCATTGGTTGTGTGTGGAGGTCATGGGGTTAGTGTGGCCAGCAAACATGTACACACCCAATACTCAAAAACTTTCCAAACTTTACGATACTAGCTGAATAGATAATAAACCAAAATAATAATAACAAATAGAACTCGATGCCAGTGGGGTTGCCTCCGCTGCCAACAAGTCTAGTCCTTCTTGGTACTAATTTGTATGCCTCAAATACCCTTAAAATGGACTTCAAACCGGAAGGAAGCTATTGAAAAAAAAAACTATTTCAGACATTTGGCCTTGCTGTGACCTTGACCATGTTTGGATCAGTTCCAAAATCCAATCAGTTCATCTGCTGGTTACAGTGATAATTCCATATAAATCCTACAAACATTCAACAACTTGCTCTCAAGATATCACGCTAACGAGAATCTTGACTGGATAGACGCATGGATGGAAGGATAAACAATACATAAAGTGGTGGAGGCATAACAATAATAAACCAAACTCTTAAACACTATATGGCCAAAGGTATATGGACACCTGACCATCACGCCCATATGTGGTTCTTCACCAAACTGTTGCCACAAAGTTGAAAGCACACAATTGTCAAGAATGTCTTTGTGTGCTGTAGTATTATAATTTCACTTCACTGGAACTAAGACCCAAACCTGTTCCAGCATGACAATGCCCCTGTGCACAAAGCGAGCTCCATGAAGACATGGTGTGTTAAGGTTGGAGTGGAAGAACCCGAGTGTCCTGCACAGAGCCCTGACCTCAACCCCACTGAACACCTTTGGGACGAACTGGAACACCGACTGCACCCCAGACCTCCTCACCAACATCAGTGCCTGACCTCACTAATGCTCTTGTGTCTGAATGAGCACAAATCCCCACAGCCACGCTCCAAAATCTAGTGGAAAGCCTTCACTGAAGAGTTTTTTTTCCTTTACTTTATTATAGTTTACCCACCATTGGTAAAAAAACAAAACAAAACAAAAAAAAAACCACTGTTCCATTAAATCCCTAAATCTTTTTATTTTACCATATGTTCATTGTTCAACAGGACTCTAAATGATTTTTTTTTTAAATTAAAGTGTGCATGCTTGGTAAAGCATTTACTGTAAGGACTACAGTTGTCTTCAGATGACATTAGACTGTGTTAGTATCAACTCTAACACAAGTACTGGGCATGACATGTGCTACAAGTGTCTAATTAGAGTGAGAAGGATTGTCCATTTCCGGGTAGATCTAGTTTCTATTTCCAGTGAAATAAAAAGTTACAAACATTTCTCAGGTCACTTATACCCATTTCTCACTAGATTTATTTTTCACATATAAGGTTATATGCACCAACGGGTTTGAGGGAAAATCAACTTTAAAAGAGGTTGTTTTTTTTTTATATAACAGTATATGTTTGACTAAACGGCAGATGATTCTTAATTTGTGTTCACATTTTTGCATTTATAGGTAAATTTCACTTTTTCACAGTTTGATTAAGTGAATCTGGTGTGTTAAATGATGATTTGTAAATAGAGTTTTCATTTTAAAGTGGTCTCTTATCTCTCTGTTTTCAAGAGTGTAAATGAAAAGCTGAAAAACAATACATTTTAAAAACTAAATTGTATAAAAAAAAGATGTGCATGAAAGATGTGCATGTTACGTCACTTGCGACAGACTGACTTAAATGTAAAATATTTCTGACTATTTAAAAAAGGCTAAATAAGGAATAAAATAAATAAAATAATATAGTTATAGTTATAGTTAATGTTGTGGAACATTCAGAAAACAAGTTCCTGTTCTCACTTATGTTATAGTAGCTATAAACTGTCATTCCCTCACCAGTCTCTCTTTTTCTCTCTGTTGAAGTTAATAAGACAAAAACATGCTGCATGGTTTTCCATGTCTGACTGTTACAGAGCACTGTCACTGGAGACTCCTTCCATAAATGTTAAATAAACATTTATGGAATGTCTCCTTAATGTCTCCTTACAGAAAACTTCACTATATCAATAATAACGCACCTTTTTTTTTTTCCTTTTCCTGTTGATGTGGAGTGTCTGCAGCACAAGTCTGTATTAGAATGAGTGCATTAATATAAACCTGTGACTTGCAGCTGCACTACTGTCAGGGCTGCTGTTAGAGATGCCTTCTGGCCAATCAGAATTGAGAATTCAACAGTGCTGGGGTATAAACGAGTACATTACACAGACTGCAGTGCAATATAATGACAGATGGTAATCTGAACTTTAAGCTGAGTGCCAGGCTGAACTAGTGTATATTAAATCTGAGCTCATGAGCCCTGAAGCTTCTGCGACAGCTTCTCTGAAGTGATTAAATCACCAGATTTGCTTAGTTTGTTCTTAATTGATCTAATTATCTACCCAATTTAACATGTTACACTTTTTCAGGGAAGACATGCACGACTAACTACTGGAAGACTGTTAAATTGTAGCTTGGGAAATGCTGCGCTTGCAATATTTCCATTGAAAAGTTCCATCTGAATGTGCCTTCAGATGGCAATTTAAGTAGGAGGACTGAGCGTGCAGATTTAGGATATATTTAGGGACAGAGGCTACTGTGGATATAATTAGTGAGTTTGTTAGACTTTAAAGGTAAAACATGGGGTAAACATGGGACAACATGGGACAAATAAGAATTGAATAATTCTACTCTATTTCATAGAAAGCCTTGTCTTGAGAATTCTTTAGTCATGATTTGAGATGAGAGGCTGATTTAGTACCACTGCTATTACGATAAAGAAATTTTGATTAAAGTCTCAGAGTCTGAGCGCTGCTACGACACTCATCTAAAAGACACCAATAGGAGGACAGCATTGGATGGCATTTAAAATACTGACTTGCTCACATTAATTCATATTAATTAATTAATGCCAACATGCCTGGCCCCTCATACAGTGAGTGGTAAAGCTATTACCCATGCTAATAGGCAGAAAAATAAAAAATATCTTTATTACCTCAAGCTCACTTTGAAAAATGGGCATTCCATGTTGTCCTCTTTTTGTCCTTTTTTTAAAGGCTCCAAACTTTTTAAACATTTTCTACAGACATAATATTGCTACTATTATACCAATTACATGTTTCTCTTACTACTCGTTTCTGTTTTCTGCTTGAGCCCAGATCACGCTGCTTGATGATGTAACATAGAACGTAGTAATTTTCTTTAATCACAGGTCTATCGTTAGAGGATCTTGATCTAACAGTCTGAAGTTGATACAGAATCCAGCTGAGATTTCATTAGGATCATTATGTACAGGATGACAATCTTCAAAGGCCGCTGAAATTGCACAGTGTAAAACTGGCTTTATTCCATGTTCTGTTAATTAGATGCTCTTTTTTAAATTGAAAACAATTTCCTGCATGCACTAAGATGAATGTCCCTGCGCTTTTGCCAATCAAACCAAGAAGTGACTCAAATCAGTGAATCTACACACACATCGTCTTTATCACCTGCTGTCTGCGTTCCCATCTAGACCATTCTGAATAACCTTGGACACTTCGCCGTTTTGTGGTTTATCTAATTCGATTCCCACTTCAGTGATTTATGAGCACTTTGCCCTCATCACCTCCTTCTCATCTCACTAATCTTATCGTTTATTTCTCTGCACGGCTCTGAGGGCGGGGCCTGACTGATTTTTGGCCAGGTCTGATTGCCCTGTCCTTGATCAATACATAGCTGCCTTATAGGAGGCATGTTAAATCACCTGCTTGGTGTACATGCTAATTAAAGCTGTTAATGTAACTTGCTTGCTAGCACAACATGCAGCCACCTCATGGTTAAACAGGTCAAGAGAAAATAACAATGTTAGCCAGCCTCAAATAATATCTTTTTTTTTCGTAAGACAGACCACTACATCTCAATCTCATGGCTGAAAAGTTGGCCGATTAAAGGGCACAAATGCAATGTGCTCCATGATCATATAATCATTTATTTTCCTTAGTCTACATTAATGTTTTTAACCAGCTAACCCCATTACATTATGGTAACCAACATTCTTTAGCCTAGACAATTACGTTTACCAGCAACCAAAAATGAGACTGGGAGCATTCACTTGCCCAGTTGGCTCGCTAATGAATTTCTGAATTGTAAATTAATAAGTGCATGGTAAAATTGTTAACCTGAATTTGTGAACAGTTTCCAAATTCAGAACAACAATTTTATCCACTGTGGCTTTCATCCTTTCCAGGAACCAATTTATTTGATTGCTTTTATGTGAACAGGACACATGCGAAGTGTAGTCGATCAGCCAAGGTTTGTTTAGTTTCTGAAGTTTGTTTGCACTGGATGTACAAATCTAATGTTCATTGTCTTGCATGAGTATTCACCCCGATGAACTTTTCCACATTTTGTAGTGTTACAAACTGGAACCGAAATAGATTTAATTGGGATTATATAACCATGAATATCCCATAATATTGAGGGTTGGCGGGGATAACATAGTTTGCAAAATTATTTTGCCTTTTGACTTGAAAATTGCTGTTCACCAACAGTCTCGATTCAATCTGGCAGAGCTGGAGCAATTCTGCCAAGAAGAAGGTGTAAAAATATCCAGATTTGCAAAGCCGATAGACAAATATCCCAGAAGACTTGCAGCTTGCATTGTAGCCAAGGGGGTGAATACTTATGCAACCATCAAATGTTTGCTTTTTTTGCTTAACCTTTGTGTCACAATAAGAAATATTTTGCACTTGTTGTGCAAATCAAATGATAAATCCCAATCAAGTCCAGTTGCTGGTTGTAACACTGAGGAAAAGTTCAAGGGGGTGAATACTTATGCAAGGCCTATTTACATAGAGTGGCTGGAAGGAAAGGGTTATAGCTACCAGGTGCTGAATCCTCACACACTCGTCTTAGATCACATTGTGGATTGTTTCTGTGGTTTCTGATAATATACGACTCTTTCATCTAATAAAAATTACACGAAAGGACATAGCAGAGCTAAAAAAATCTAGAATCTGAATGCCTTTCTCAGACTCAAGTCTTCCAAAGTTTCAAAGTGGAACAGTATGTTAGTAATGATTCAGTTGGTAATGCAGTTCCAGCCTGATTGGTATATAATATTTTACGCAAACTGAAATAAACCTGTCAGTGTTGATGTGGTGTTGCAGTGTCCTTTGAGGCAATTGTATGATGATTTAGACATAAAGTTTTGAATGGTGCTAAAATGGCAGCACTCCCTCAGGTGAAAAGATGTAAAATGTGAAAAGAGGTATAAAGCAGTGTTGAAAAGGTCCAGAGTACGGTCTGCATGGTCCAGCCCCATGCCTTCTGAGTACCTAGCACTTAAAAAGGACATAAACACCTAACATAATGAGTGAACGAGTGTGGCACACAGAGCAGTCACACACTGATGAGGGATAATGACTGTTAGCTTTCACCGACTGAAGCAGAAACAAAGATAAACCACACAGGCAGAGAGATGGGGATGAGGGAGGTGCTGTCCTGCTGTAGCACTGCTCCACACACTCACCTGGATACCGATGAGGATTCCTCTCTGAGGCAGTTTGAACCCTGTGGAGAGCATCGCCTTCAAAAAGGCTGAGTAGATATTTGGTCCAAAGCAAGCGACCTGCACAGAGAGACAGTGTTATTGTCATCGTCATCATCATCTTCTACAACAACAACAATAACAACACAATGGAGCTGAAAGCATCTTGAAGCAATTAAACTGCAGCAGGTATTGCAATGGTGTGATTCACTATTAGTCAGCTAGAGATGAAGAGATGAAGAAGAGGAAAAAAGAGAATAGAGACATAGAAGAAAAGAAAGAAGAAAAAAATTGAGAAGGGAAGAGATACATACAAAAGAAGAAACAAAAGAAAAAGAGAGAAGAGAAGAGAAAAGAAGAGGAAATGAGTGGAAAGGAGAAGAGTGGACATAAAAAGAGAAGAGATAATTAGCAGAGGAGAAAGAAAAACAGAAAAGATGGAAAACAAATGAGAGAATAGGCCAGAAGAGAAGAGAAGAGAAGAGAAGGGAAGAGAAGAGAAAAGAAGAGAAGAAGAGAAAATGAGAGGAAATGAGAGATGGAAAGAGGATTAGCTCAGTCCTTTTGCAGTGATAATGAAACTATGAAGCACAGCTCATTACTCTTCCTTTTACTGAGTAACTATACAGCCGTGTGCAGAGACATGGCCCACGGGACACTAAACAGATTCAAGATGAAAGACATCTGATTAGGAGGAATAGAGTCTCTGGACCTCTCCGGTGGAAGCCATCTCACAGCGCAGGACAGGGTCAGCATCTCTCAGACGCGGCCAGGAAAACATCGGTGCCTAGACAGAGTGAGACACAGAGAGAGAGAGAGGAAGGGGGGAGAGAAAGAGGGGGAGAGATTGTTTTGAAAGCACTAGT
Organism: Pangasianodon gigas; assembly: GCA_022758105.1. Taxonomy (NCBI): domain Eukaryota; kingdom Metazoa; phylum Chordata; class Actinopteri; order Siluriformes; family Pangasiidae; genus Pangasianodon; species Pangasianodon gigas. Next base: position 27,685,264 of record CM040458.1, on the reverse strand, counting down.
GTGATATTTCATTTAGATTTCTGCTGTGTTGAACATTTTAGCTAAAAATATCCAGATAATAATATTACTGAAAGGCTGAAATCAAAACCAATGTGCAAAATGGACACTTAAAGTCAAATACTGCAAATCTTTCATTCCACTGCCACCTACAGGTAGAAATGTGAAAATATGTGTGGAAACCTCAAACCCACCCACATTTTCATTGGAGAAACAACTACTTCTACGAGCCACCACAATGCCTGTTTGTTTGTCCTTTATTACACCACTAACAACCCCACTGTGATAGGAATCACTTTCTCCATGCTGACATTTAAACTGACACTGAGAAAACGCTCCTGCATTAAGCTGAGAAGAAGAAGGAATGCAGAAAGAGCTTCTTAAGTGGCTGTTTGTTATTCAGCAGTGATGACAGGCTGCTATCAGAGACGCTGCAAGCTTTCAACATGAAAGGAGAGCGTAGCAGGCGACCTTTTTCCCCTTCTTATTTTTTGGAACGGGACAAAACCGGTCAGCAGTTGTACTTAACTGCGTTTGAGAAGTGTTGGCTGACTGCCCTTTGGGGTGGTTTGTCCTTATCACTTCAATTAGAGACAGACAGCTTTTGTTACCTTAAGGAGGAGAGGAACAGAAGGAGACGGGATGGAAAATAGAGGATGGTGGATAAGGAAGGAGAGGAGACGGAACCTTTGAGAGAGGAAACAGAAAATAAAAAAGTACATGAGAAGAAAACTAGGAGATGAAAAAGTGGAGAGAAGAGATAAAGAAAGGATAAAGAAAGAGAGAAATGGAACAGATGAGGGGCAAGGAATAATAAGGGGCAGAACGGAGAGGGAATGGAGAATAGGGGACCCATGATGAGACAGAGGAAAACTAGGAGGGCAGAGGGAAATGGAGGAAATGTAAGAGAGGAAAAAAGATGGGACAGGAGAGTGAAGGAGCAAAAAGTGATAGGATGTAAGTATAAGGGGACAGAAGAGTGAAAGGATAAAATGAGAGAAAAAAGGGACAGAGTGGTGAGTGGACAGGGCAAGATGATGGAGCACAGAAGACGGGAGAAATGGGAATTCTAGACAGAAAAGGAAAGAGGGGATGGACAATATGGACAGGAAAGTCAGAGAGACCTAGGACAGAAAGAAAGGAAAAACATGACTGAGTGGACAGACAAAAAAGAGGACAATATAATGAGAAAATAAGGGATATAAAAATGGGAAAGAGGAGAGTGGACAGAAAACCTAGTAAAGGAGACAGAGGAATAATTTGTGTATAAAGTGGGGGTGGGGGCAAGACACAGGGTGTGGAAACAAGGGGAAAAACAGCACAGAAGATTCATGGGGAAGGAGAATGATGGGACGAAAGAGTGAGGGGACAAAAGAGTGAGGAGATATGAGAATGAGGGGAAAGAAGGATGATGGCACAGAAGAGTGAGGGGACAGAAGAATGAGGGGACAGGAGGGTGAGAGAACAGAAAAATTATGAGACAGCAGAATGATAGGACAGGAGAATAAGGGGACAGAAGAATGAGGAGACAGAAGAGGGAGGGAACAGAATAATGAAGAGACAGGAGAGCGAGGGAACATTATAATGAGGGAACATAAGAATGAGGGGACAGAAGAGAAGAGTGAGGGGACAGAAGAATGAGGGGAGAGAAGAATGAGGAGACAGGAGAGTAAGGGAATGGAAGAATGAGGGAACAGAGGAGTGATGGGACAGGAGAATGAGTAGATGGAAAAGCAAGGGGACAGGAGAATGGGGTGACCGGTAGAACAAGAGGATGGGCAAATAATGGGACTGGAGAAAGAGAAAACAGAAGAATAAGGTTACAGAAGAATGGGGGATAGGAGAGTGAGGGTAAAGGAGAATGAGGGAACAGAAGAGTGAGGGGATAGAAAATTAATGGGACAGGAGAATGAGGAGGCAGAAGAATGAAGGGGTAGAAAAATGAGAGAATAGAAGAGTGAGGGAACAGAAGAGTGAGGAGACAGAAGAGTGAGGAGACAGAAGAGTGAGGGAAGAGAAGAGTGAGGAGACACAAGAGTGAGGGGACAGAAGTGTGAGGGAACAGGAAAGTGAGGGAAGAGAAGAGTGAGGGGACAGAAGAGTAAAGTGACATGAGAGAAACAGGATGGAACAGAGAGGAGACAGAAGTGAGGAGGTATAGTGGATGGAGAGGTGGGGGTGGAGCAGAGATGAGACAAGGGACGGTGGGGCAGGTGATTTGTGTCCCCGGTTCTATCTGAGTAGTCACGTCCAGGCCACTGGGGGAACACATCCTTGAAACAGTCTAATCAGCTCTGAATAAGCCAGCCTCACTTATGAATGTTAATGTGAGGAGGATAATAAACACCAGCATCTCACACTAATCCTGCTGTGCCCGGGGACGCATCCATTAAAGATTCTCATCAGGACAAGGTAGACCACACCAACACGCTGTGCGTGATCGCAACAAATACCGAGTATTCAGGGACGATTCTGTCAACACGTCAAGCTCAGTTTTAGTTTCTACTCACCCCAAATGTAGTCCCAATGTTCCTCAAGTTTGCTTCTTTAGAAAGGGAACCGTGTTGCTAATGTAGCTGGAATGGTCTACCTCACTCAAAATCAGATTTTCTCTGTAAATAATGTTATGTGGATTCATCACTCTTCTGTCCCCTCACTAGTTTTATCCCCTCTTCTGTTTTCCTCCATGCCCTCAGTTTTCGTTTCCTTTGCTCAGATTTAGTGACATCAGGCACTGATGTTGGTGAGGAGGTCTGGGGTGCAGTCGGTGTTCCAGTTCATCCCAAAGGTGTTCAGTGGGGTTGAGGTCAGGACTCTGTGCAGGACACTCGAGTTCTTCCACTCCAACCTTCTCAAACCATGTCTTCATGGAGCTCAATTTGTGCACAGAGGCATTGTCATGCTGGAACAGGTTAGGTCTTCTTAGTTCCAGTGAAGGGAAATTGTAATGCTACAGCATACAAATACATTCTACACAATTATGTGCTTCGAACTTTGTGGCAACAGCTCTGGAATGTTCCAAATATGGGTGTGATGGTCAGGCACCCATAAACTTTTGGCCATGCAGTATATTTGGATGCGATAAATGGTGATCTAAATTTGATGGGTTTTTAAAATAGGTATCCTGGCTCAGAACTGGCATCCATGATCTTCTTTTTTGAACAATTAGATGTGATCCAACCACAGGCAGATTTCTTGGTAAAATGCCTCCCTCATTATTGACGACCAAAAAGACTCCTGGGAGAGCAAAAATCAATAGTGTAGCAAAATTAAATTAAGGGAAAGTCATCAAGTAAAGACCCTCTGGAGTTCTCCGACTTTAGTCCTGGAGGATCTGCACAGTGTGCAGTTTAATCGTCTCTTTGCTCTAAATAGCTCCGATTTAATTGAATTAGGCGTGCCTGTATAAGAAAAGTGCTAAACCACATTAGACTTGAGTCAAAGACCCTGACATAGTGATACACCATGTCTTTTTTCCTCTCTAATACCGTTAGAAATGTTTGCAGCTGGGGCAACTGATGATTTATCGTCAGTGAGCACAAGCTTTTTTGTAATGAAAAGCTATTATGGAAAATATATATTTCAAGGTCTTAAGGGTCATCGTATGAACTTCCACAGTAGAAAAAACACGCTGTGCAAGAAAGAAACACAACCTTTCCATGACCTCAGAAAAGCCTGAGCATGTAGTCACATTGTGTTTCCCCTCCAAACTACTTTTCCTCCACGAGCTGTAATTTAAACAGCATTCGTTGCGCACTTCAGGAAGACAAAGCAAAGCGCACAGTAGGGGCTTGTTAGGCTGAGAAAATCCATGTTCGCATGCTTTTTTCCCTGAGCTGGAGAGAAGATAGAGCACAGAAATACCCAGCACACAATGCTGTCTCTGGGCACTGGAGTTCTGAAGCTGTTTGGAACGTCTGTTACTGGAAGATGAGATGAGACAGCGTCCGAGAGAAAGGACCGGAGAGAAAGTGTAATATATTCACACATTCCGACGTGTTTACAAGCAAGCAAACCCACAGTGGCAGGAGCATTTGTCAGACAGTGCGATGGCTGTCAGTGTGTGTGTGTGTGTGTGTGTGTGTGTGTGAGTGCTGCATGCATTATGACAATGTACTACACAACTGCAGGTATGTGTCTGTGTGTTTGTGTGCTGTCAGGAGGAAACTGGGTTTCTATAGAAATGTGGGGGGAAAAAAAACATCATAATAATAATTGAAAAATAAATGAATACCATATACACTGTTTATGGAGTTCATTCAAAGTTTGTCATAAATCTTCCAATATTAGGCATTATTTATAATAAAGATGTTACTCTCAGAGGGAAGAGGCTTTCATTTGTCTGGCCAAATCTAGGGTACCAAGCTATGAGCATGCTTAAAGAGAAAGCAGAGAATTCAGGTGTTGGGAGAGAAAGACAGAAATAGAGTGAGTTTTGGCAACATTATACTACATACAGTCATTCTAATAGAACTGAACTGGCCACATTTGCACTGGCTTTGTTTCCACAAGTATTCATGACCTTCCAGAGGTGGACAATCAGCTGCCAGGGTGTGCAGGATGAGCAGATTTTGTGTCTGGGTTATTAGTTATGCCTCTGCCATTAGTTGGTGGAGGCATAATGTTTCTGGGTTGTCCACCTGTGCGTCCACGCAGAGTAAAGATGTCATATAACTCTCTATATGGAACAACAGCCAGACTTGAATATCTTTTGTTTGTCAGAAACATAAAATCATTTAGTTCTGTAAGTTTTTCTTCAAGTTATAATGTATTTAATGAGACCAGAGGGGTGCATCAGGACTGGGGTCATGGGAGAGTGAGTGTGGGGTCAGATATGAAGCTGGCTGGACAAAGAAAGACCACATGAATTTACAGCATTCAAGTTCCTGGTCAGGGTCATGGTGGTTAAAATTAGGCTACTGATTTGTTTATATTTTGAGAAACAGAACTGACTAAATTTGTTACAAAATATCCAAACCATATACAAATCAAAATAATAACACATTACTACAATAACTAAATTTTTTAAAAAAAACCTTAGTGGTACAGAAACACAGGTATAAATACATTTGTGTCATTGTGTTACATTTGTTCAGGTGATTGGAAATGACATTTTACACCCAGAACCTCACTGTTCAGCTTAATAAAGCTCTTGAAGAAGAAGAAATGAATGCAGGAAAATGAAAAATATAAGGGATTGTTATTGTTCCACATATTTCCCATATTTCCATGCGACAGATCTGGTGTTCTGTTTCCCAGCTTCCCTGTTTGAAGCTCCACCTCTCCACAGGCCTCTAGAATATTCACAGCCACGTTTGCTATTCCTCTCAGCAGCCTAGCCGGGTGTTTAAAACTTGGAGAGTGGCAGGAGAAGAGGATTATTCCTGCGCGATTGCCTCCTCATCACGGCCATTGTACTTCCACTCTTCCGTAATTATACCGGAAATTACTTTGGGAGAGCAGAGACAGCGCTCAAGCAGCAAGTGCCCTAGACTCCAATTCCAAACCTACTGATACAAGTCAGTGTCTCAACCACTCCTGGTAATTTAACACCTAGCTGGAGACGCGTGAAGCCCCCCGCTGCCCGTGTCATTTAAAGACGAATTGAATGCTGTGAGACGGTGAAAAGTGTCTGGAGAGTACAAGCTTTTTAATTGGAGAGCGAGGTATCAGTCTCACTTTCACATTAATTACATTATCATTTGTGCAGTTAATAACGGCGATAGTTCTCACACTGAGGATGTTTGAAAAATGGGTGAATGATATTAGGGCTTGAGCGGTAATTAAAGTTCTGTAAAAAGGATAAGGGCATTTAAAGCTCATTTAAAGAGGCATGAAAATGACAGCAATACTATAAAACTGTCCAGCACACACACATACCTTAATGCCAACGTAGTCTACAGGAATGATGGGGTTCTCCAGCGTGGGGAGCACGGACTCGTTTAGCGGTTCTCCCACCATCACCTGGGTCGCCACGTTAATCAAGTCCACACCGATGGTTTTAGACACAAACGGGAAGGAGCGTGAGGCACGCAGGTTACACTCGATCACCTGAGGAGGTCAGAAACTCTGATTACACTCCCCTTAATCTCCCAGCTCATTACGTAATCATGCGTCTTAAAGCATAATATTCAGCAACTTTTGAGTTATTAAGTAAATACTGTGAAACTCATTTTAAGTGTGGACCAAGTGCCAGGTCCTGGGAGCTAAAGATCACTAACAATGTACACTAGTTATACTGAATGGAAGCAGTAAGTTATTTGGTCGTGAATGTAGGTATATGTGACTGTTAGCATTTTTACCTTGAAGTTTAAAAATTGTTTAAAACAATCCAGCTTACATTTAAAGTCTTAACAAAAGAGCTCATACATTTTAAAAGCACTCAAAGCAGGAAATTTATTAATAATGAGTCGCTGAGTAATAAATCGTGTCATAAGTATGCAATAAAACACTGGGGATATGCTGTTATAGGAAAATAATCAACAACACATCCACGGTGTGATGGAGAACAGTTAAGGTTACCACACCAAAGTTGATTATTTTCAAATAATAGCATATCCTCCTCTTATCCCACAACAATTAGGCAACACTTAATTTTTTTTTTTTAGTTAGTAAAGAATGACACATCATACTTTTTATCCAATTATACTTACATTTAATGTTGTGGATTTTCTGCAAAACAAGTTAGCTCCTGTTCTCCCTTACATTATAGCAGCTCTGAACAGTCGTTCCCTCACCAGCCTCTCTTTTTTTCTCTTTCTTGAGTTATTAAGACAAAAAATGCAGCTTATCAGGTTTCCTAAAAACCGTAAAGCCCTATTCGTCAATCCAATAAGCAGCTCACAGATGTGTAATCAGTAAGCAATAACCAGGTGTGCATTTTCAGTTTTTCATTTTTCACTAGTTTTGTGACACATATGACACATGCTAGTTTTGCACATGCATCAATAGAAGAGATTAGTTAACAGTTAACATGATCAATATCACAAATTTGCTTACATTTAAATAGGAACCTAGAAACAGTGCAGAATCTTGAATATTAAATATTACAAATAAATGTTTGTTTTAAACATTTAAAAATTCTAAAACCTTCTATTTATTTCCAACTTTAAATGAATAGATTTTCAATGTGGTCTCAGAGTTTTCATGGTGAGTAGAGCAGCAATAACTTACCATGACATCATTACTTTTCACCAGAAACTGAGTGTTAAACGGCCCTGAAATCTCGAACGCCTTTGCAATTTTCCGTGTGGCGGTCTTCACCTGAAAATAGCCAAAGAAAAAAAAAATTACACAAAACCTTACGAACCCATAACTCAGGTTAAAATCTGTGCGTATGCAGAGGAGGCTGAGAGCACATCTGTCACTGTCGAGGCTCTGCATGCCCCGTCACCGGCGCTGGATGGAATGCAGAGAGGAAGACATTACGGAAACTAAACGCGAAAGAAACTTTGATATGACAAACTGAGTTTGATCCGGAGGAGGCAGAAGCGGGCGGCGTGTCACTTGATCAAAGAGAAGGGTCCAATCTTAAACTACAAATGTTCCATATCGAATGAGTTTTAGATGTGAAATGTCTTATCAGATTCATGGCCTTATTTCTTTCTTATGATTTCATATTTAAAGACTGTAACTGTATATCTATAGATATAGTTAATCAAGTGCATGAATTTCGCTGAGACTGGCTCAAAATGAACAAATTTCATTAAAAAAAAGAAAGTAAGTAGAAAAGAGCTGTGACCTTCTCCAGAGCTCCTTGACTGATGGTCTGGGTGGGCAGCATTAAAGTGGCGTCTCCTGAGTGGACGCCGGCGTCCTCCACGTGCTCTGTAATGGCGTGAGCCAGAACCTGCAAGGACATCACATATTAAATCAGCAGAAACACTAAATGTCCTTCCTTTTCCTGCTTATAACGTAATGGAGGTGTTAAAGAAACAAGCAAATTCCCTAGTCAACAAAAAAGTCAAAAACTGCGAACAAGAAAAGTCTGTTTTGAGTTAAAGTTTGAAAACTGAACTATAATACAGCAGACAGTTCCACTGTAACGTATAAATATCTTTGCATCTCAGATGTTTTTCCACATTATTAAAACTGGGCATACCACAGTTTTTTCCCCACATAAACAATTTTTAAATAGGAAAAAAAAACACACCAAAGATGAGGGATTACACATTAAACAATTTGTATGTCCCTTGCTTTCCCTTTATCAGGATGCAATAACTAAACCTACATGGAGGTGCTGCAGCTTGCAGCCACTGCTTATTGTTCCAGGTTTGAGTTGTTTTCTAATGAACAATTTAGATATTGTGCTTAAGGAGCAGGATCCAAGACAACACTACTATACTGCACTTTAAAACTGAGCAAGACTTATTCAAATATACACCACAGCACTGCTGAGTTCTGGAAACTTGATTGGTCAGAAGGTGTTGATTAAGTAAGGAATAACACACAACATACTGTGCAGTTATATACAGTTATCCCCAAAGTGCATTATTTTTGTATAACAGCACGATCTGGAGTGTGTTATTCTGCTTATAAGATGGTTAATTTACCGACATTTATAATGTTTAATTTATTAATGCACAATGCATGGCACATTTTAGCAGTTTATAGGTAGATTTAATGTTGTGGAATGTCTGAGAGACAAGTTAGTTCCTGTTCTCACTTACTTTATAACCGCGATAAACAGTCGCTCCCTAACCAGCATCTCCTTCTCTCTCTCTCTCGTTCTCTCTCTCTCTCTTCATTTTACCTAGAAACCAGAAAGCGTAAACTCCTCTCTCCTGAAGACTTTCCTATGCTGATAATCTTCGCAATGCACCGTGACTGTTACAAAGCACTGACACCTTCTATAAATTTTAATTAAAAATCTCCTAAAAAAAAACTTCACATCAACATTTATACATTTTACTTAGTTAAACAACTCATTTTTGAATCTTAGTCTTAGATTATGTGGAGCGTCCACCAAACAGGTCCCTGTGAGTGAGCTGTTACAAAAATAATGCACACCTTCTGACCAATCAGATTCTAGCATTCAAACACACTGTGGTATGAAGGTTTATATTAATGCACTCATTCTGATATGTTATCGTTTCTAGAGTAACAACTTATCCACGGACTTGTATATCAAATGATCTACATAATCTAAGACTAATAATAAACAGATTAAAAACTGTTTTGTTATTTAACAAAGAAAAACCGATAATTGTTGATATTGTGACGTTTTCGGTATAGTGTACAGAAGCAACACTGTTCCACAACATTAAATGTAACCATAAATGGATAAAAAGTATGACGTCGTTTCACAATAAATAATAAAAAAAAAAAGAAATCATTGGCAAATTGCTGTGATATAAGAGGAATTAAACACCTCAGAGCGTGCATTCAGGGTGGTAACAGTAACCTCACTTCATCACTCCACTCCAGTATTGATTATTTTCCTATAACAGCACATCCCCAAGTGTTTTACTCTTTACTTATCTATGCTCTGCATTTACTTTTATTTCACTTTTACTCCAAGCTCCATTTCCTCCTTCACTGATTAACTGCCAACACATATGAGGGATGTCAGGTGAATGAACTGGAAAGCTACTGTTAATGTTCTTACACATAAGCTAATCTAATGCTAAAGGAAGAGATTAAGCGTCACTGTTGCTTCTTCAGGTTGGTAAAACAAAGACATTTAAGAAAAGTGCTGATTAACAGTTTTAAAATGGCTCTGCCGCAGGCTTCGCATCTTAGGCACCTGCTCTGTACCATTTGCAGAATTATTACGGCACTCTCTGTATATCACAACAATAAAAGCTTTATCGTTAAACTACGACCATCTTTGAGAAACTAAATCCATTTAAGATAAGTAAACAATGCTGTGGGAATGTGTAGGTAACCAACCAGTTCACATTATTCTTATCAATCACATAAATGGTCAAATAACAGATGTGTAAAGACAGACTGATTAGAACTGCTCTTAATATTTATGATTTACAGCTACACTGATGTTAACCCTTGTGTACTGGGGAAAAAGTCAGGAAGCGATAAGGACTAAATGGATCCGGACTTCTGACACCATACACACAGCATTTTAATACTATTTTTAATACAGCATCTTATAACGGCATGCATTCTCTCTATATTTATTAAACAGCTGTTACAGTTAAACATTTGCAAAGGACTGATATAAGCTACCATCCATCTATTTTCTGTATGGTTTATCCTACACATGGTCACGGGGAGCCTGGAGCCTATCCCAGGGAACTCGGGGCAGAATGCAGGGGACAAGCTAGCCATCGCAGGGCACAACTGCACACATACCATGGACAATTTAGAGATGACAATCAGCCTACAATGCATGTCTTTGGACTAAGGGAGGAAACCCCCTAAGCACAGAGAGAACATACAAGCTCCGTGCACACAGGACAGAGGCAGGATTCAAACCCCCAACCCCGTAGGTGCTAGGCAAATGTGCTAACCACTAAGCCACTGTTCCCCCAATATAAGCTACAAAAAAGTTAAATCTAAATATACTGTATAATAAATATGTTCAATTTATCCCTGTTTCCAATTAAAAAAAAAACTTTTAAGGACATTTTTACTGAAGGATGTACCAGTTTTCTGGTTAAACAAGCACTTTTAGTATTATGAAAGTGTGTGTGTGTGTGTGTGTGTGTGTGTATGCAGTACTTGGTACCTTTTTTTGTCTGTTATTTATCATTTGTTGTCATTTTTTCTCCTACTACTCTGTGTCTGTATCCCCCTCAAGTGGCCACCACTGTACACAAGAATTTGTTCTTGAGTGTTGATGTTCCTGATTAAACTAAACGTCAAAAAAAAAAAAAAAAAAAAAGCTACGTTCTTAGACACATTGTCACATTTCCCATTTCATTTCCCATTCATACTTCCTTATACCTGCCAGTTAGAGGGAAGTGGGTGTGGCCTCTGTCTGTTCCATACTTTAAAAAAAAAATCAAACTGAAATACTTGCTTAATACTAATTCATGTTTTGTCACACTGCACTTGTAAATCATTTCATATTGGCTCTTTAAATGTCCCATATCAGACTGCATTGCCTTGCACATAAAGACAGACATCTATATTAAACAATAAATGCTTGTTCAAATAAAATCAATAAGAGATTAGCACATATAATATTAAAAAGGCAATACTATAAAAAAAATACTGCATGTGTGTTTATTAGCTTAGGCTAAACACGACGATACAAGCAGAGGGGAGCGCAGAATAAGTGCATTCAGAATGCGCTGTGTAACGTTTGTTTTCATTAAGGGTGTTATTATGGGAGGATAACGTCCCTGTTCCAGAAGGTAAGCCACAACAGATGAAAACCTCCATCTGCTGCATAATGAAGTCGCTCTAGTGTGGCTCTGCGATTCGCACACACAGATTCAATCAGATTGGAGTGCTTCACACTTCGCTTTTGACCGAATTTCATTCATTGCAGCCAGGTTTGTCTGACCTCTGCCCAGTAAACATCTTTCTGGCATGAGCTTTGTTTCAGACACATATAACACCCATGTGTGATAATCAGAAACCTGATCGGTCGAATCTGAAAGTGTTGATTCATTTTGTAGTGCCGTTGTAATTCAAATCACGTTTATATTAATGCATCGTTCTAATACATTATCATTCCTATACTAACTGCTCATTCACATAATCTCTATAGAATCTAAAGTGAAAAAAAGGTTGTTATTAAACAAAGAAAAACATGCAATTTTTGATGTGGTGTGGTCAAGTTTTCTATAAGGAGGCATTTATTTATGCAACATTTATGGAAGGAGTCTCCAGTGTCAGTCAGTAAGTTTTCCGATATGGGAATAAAGAGAGATAAGCAAGAGAGATAAAACAGAGCCTGGTGAGAGAATGAATGTTTATAGCTGCTGTAATGTAAGTAATAACAGGAATTAACTTGTTTCAAGGACATTCCACAACATTAAATGTTTATAAAAGGATAAAAAATGTCTCAATAAATCACTTCGGGCATATTTTAGTGGAAAATAATCACTGTTACAGCTGAATTACAACACCCCGTTGTTGATTATTTTTCTATAACAGCATGTCCTGAAGTGTTTTACTCTTTACAACATGGCTGTTGAATCGTATCATTTTGGGTTGTTTCCCAAAAGCATCTCAGCACAAAGATAACTGTAAAATGGTAGAGTGAGCATCACATTGAACTCTCTCTCTCTCACATACTCTCACTTAAGATATTCTTAACTTTGTGATGCTTTTAGAAAACTCAGCCCATGCTAGTTAATGTTTAGGATTTTGCCTCACCTTGCCTGATTTGGCCACTGCGTCCACTTCGACCTCTCTGGCTCCACGAATGAACTTCGTGATGACCACAGGATGCTCCTGTATTAAACAGAAACAGATACTGAGAGCACTGCTAGACTGGAATTAATGGAAATTTGACCTCATATGTGATAAGGAACAAGAAATATAAGTAACATTACAAGGCCAATACATCAGATCTGTGAATAAATACAGGAAAAAAAAAATCCTTCTCAATAATCACAATCTGCCTACAAGATCCTACACGTGTACCGCTTTCAAAAATGCTCAGGATATAAACACACAGCGGAACGAATGATACAGCTGAAGAGCGTTCATCATTAGCATATGGTGTGGCTGAGCATGAAGTTTACATTAACCACCAGATGGTACTGAATCAGTAAGTGTGTGTGTGTGTGTGTGTGTGTGTGTGTGTGTGTTCAGGGTCAGATTCAGTGACAGTCTCCCAGCCTCCATCATATCATTATGTATTATAATGAGTCTCTCTGCATGTCTCTCAGTTTAGATAAACAAATTTAGCTTCAAATGCTTCTACACTCTCAGGAAAAAAAAAAAAAAGTAGCAAACTGTACGATGGTTTATCTCTAGTAAGGTAGCCTCAAAGTTAGGTCTTATCTCTTATTCAGTCTAAAGGTGTCTAAAGACATAGTGTCTTAGGATGCTTTTTGACATATGAAGCTTTCAATCAAACCCTCGTGTGTTTTCCTTTTGTGTGGTACTTTAGACAAGTGAGAGCACAGCAATCACACTCGGATGAGGAATGACACAACCGGTCTGAGAGCGTCTGAGTGATGTAGTCTCAGTCCGCTTCTGAGTGAACTCTGCTGCGTTTTGAGTACAGCGAGAAAGTGACTCGACTCTGAATCACCCGGACCACAGGAAGTGAATCAAACATGCCGTGTGTTTTGGGGTGCAGCAGTTTTTGTAGATGTAAGCTGCTAAAATGAGCTTTGAGATACAAACCCTGGAGCGCTGGAGATTTGGAATTTAGATTTGGGTAATAAATGCTGGATGTGACACAAAGCGTTTTAAATGAGTTATTTATATAACTACTTTGCAATTTATTGCGTGATTTTTGTGATGCCTATGAGCAATTGGCAAACGCTTGCTTGAATGAAGTTTTACGACAACTTTCTCAGCTCAGCCAGTGTTTCTTTTTTTCTTTTTGGTTAATGTAAATTATGTGAAAAAAAAAAGAGCAAATGAACCAGAAGTATCAATTTCACTGTGATTCAAACACCGGATGCAGGACATGAATAAAAACCTTTTCAAAGCAATGTTCCTGTATAAATACTGTTGGCATCAGAGGTGCAATCATGCTTTCAATATCCTTCACCACACTGATATTAAGTTCTCATTTTGATTCTTCTTCTGATTATTTTACTAAGGCATAATTTAGATCACGGTACCCTGTCATGTTTCTCTGCCTCATATCCACTGAGATAAAGCTCTAGCTGAAGATGAATAAATAATTAATGAATTAGTCAAACTTTGTAAATGGTAGGATATTTGTCTTTAACCCTTTCTAGCAGTACAATGACGTTCCAATCTGCTGGTGGAATCTAAATCGATGTACTGGACTTTTTCAATCAATACAAACAAATGAATTATTTTATTGCCACAAGTATGTTATAAGATTAGTCAGGACACTGTTGGGTTTCTGTGTGTAGAGTATCGTGACTCTGTGTTTAGCTGCTGGTGAGCAGGGTGATGGGAAAGGGGAGGGGTGTGAGCCCCCTGCTGGGCAAACAATTCACACGTCTCCATAATAACACTGGTACAGAGATAAAACGGACAGCACAACTAAAGCTTTTCTGATAGTAAAACACCATAAACAACTGCCACAATAAAATTATAACATTTAAACCTAGTAAGTTAGGTAAAAAAAAAAAAAGAATACTTGTGAAAAACTGCAAATTCTTAAATTCCTGAGTGTCTACTTTCATATAAGCCATTAACCACTATTGTGGAGTGTGTTATCAATACTGAACACGAGCAGCCCCAAAACAGGTGGAAACTAAAGTGTTTTTGGCCTCTGGTAAAAAGAGTTAACTGATGAAACAAGTTCCTGCAAATTTAATGCATGCTCGCTTGGCGTTCACAAAGTGACATTCAGGTTGCAGTAAATCACATTAATGGTTTGAAATGAATCGATTTGATTCCATTGACTCCACCCTGTATTTTGTAGAATCATTCCAGACTGCATGATTATTAGAGACACAATGCTCCATAAACCCTAAATCAGCTTTTTCACTGGTGTTATCAAGTCTGCCTGTGACACAAACACTTTAGTAAATCAGGTCCACATGCGTTATTTCTTTTTTTTTTTCCTCTTTCTGTCACACTGGGTGATTTAAAACCCCTAGAGATCAGTCTGATTGACAGGCTTGTGTGTGTGTGTGTGTGTGTTGTTTAATGAGTGTGTTTGTCTGTGTCAACATGGTTTGCAATGGATATTTACATTCATACATTAAATCAGGGGTGTCAAACTCAGCAGCATTTTTGTGGGCGTTTGTAGGTGCGTAATGTAAGTCTATTATTATTATCATTATTATTATTATTATTACCATTATTTATCTATTCTATCGAATAAGACTAATAACCATGGCTCTGAAAGTAGAAAGTAGATGTTATCAGAAAAACGAAGGGTTACAGAAACTATTCAACTGTATGCACTATTAGGCTTTAGGGAATAACATTTATTAAAATATATAAACAAAAATCTAGAATGTTAAGGAACAGATTTAAGAAGAACTCACACAAGATTATCTCTGCTAATAAAATGTCCGTAATTTCATGTCTCTCTTTTCTTTGTGTAGTCTCGCATCTCTCTTTTCTTTGTCTAGTCTCACATCTCTTTTCTTTGTGTAGTCTTGTGTCTCTCCTTTCTTTGTGTAATCTCGCATCTCTTTTTTCTTTGCGTAGTTTCGCATCTCTCTTTTCTTTGCATAATCTCGCATCGCTCTTTTCTATGCGTAATCTCGCATCTCTCTTTTCTTTGCACGAGCTCGCATCTCATCTTTTCTTTGCGTAGTCTTGCATCTCTCTTTTCTTTACGTAGTTTCGCATCTCTCTTTTCTTTGCGTAGTTTCGCATCTCTCTTTTCTTTGCGTAGTCTTGCATCTCTCTTTTCTTTGCACGAGCTCGCATCTCATCTTTTCTTTGCGTAGTCTTGCATCTCTCTTTTCTTTGCGTAGTTTCGCATCTCTCTTTTCTTTGCGTAGTTTCGCATCTCTCTTTTCTTTGCGTAGTCTTGCATCTCTCTTTTCTTTGCATAGTTTCGCATCTCTCTTTTCTTTGCGTAGTTTCGCATCTCTCTTTTCTTTGCATAGTCTCGCATCTCTCTTTTCTTTGTGCTTTTTTCCCCAACATATTTGTGGATCTCTCGACAGGGCGATACGTCTCAGGGCATCATGACTCACCCCTTGGCCTCGAGTTTGACACCTGTACCTTTAAGTGTTACTGTGTTGCTCATTTCTTGCACAATGATGGAAAGAACACCGTGTTCATGGTCGTAGTCAGAGCCCACTGCTGTTCTGAGCTCAGCACTAATAAAGAGACTACACGTGTTTGGTCCGTCTGAATCAGACCCTGATGTGTTATTCCTTCATTAATGTGGTTAACGTACTCAAGACAAACAGTCTGAGACTTCTGTCAGGAGGTGCTGACTGCACTGAGAACACGATTCTAGCCTGATGTGACTCAACAGCTGGATTTGACTAATGAATGAAGCACGTTTGTGAATATGTTACCTCTTGTCCTCTTCCCTTTGCACTTTAATTTGTGAAGAGTGAAAAAAAAGCGTTCCATCTGATTTCAATTAGGCAAAGAGGTGATTTTTTTGTAATAAAACAACAGGCTGTGTGAATTTACAGATAATTTGTACAAGAAACACATGTTCCATTTCCTGCGTTTCTTTAGAAATCACGTCTGGAAAGACTTGAAAGACATCTAACATCATCAGATGCTGTATACAGCACTTTACGGTACAGCAAACTAGTGACATGTCAGGATCCTAATAGTTTGTAGGGTTGCTATGGAGACAGCAGTATTACGCATGAAGGCTATTTCATGTAAAACAATCCCCCAAAGACAAATGTGCTTTTTCTCTGGAAAGACATACACATTATTTGTAGTTTAGTTGTTTTGTTTGTTTGTTTGTTTGTTTCTCCAAAGGGTTGATATGATATTAAAAATGTGAAACTCAGTAGTTCTGTAAAAGATTTCCATTCTCTGGATTATTATGATCATGAAGAGAATCATCTGGAATCACTGCCCACAATAAGAGTTAAAGAGAACCCCGATACAGGATCTACAAAAACAGATGCATCGAAATTTCATATGTCCATGTTTTAGGAAAACAGTCCAAGTCAAACTTACAAGCACAAACTTTAAAAGCTAAAACATTACAAAGGTTAAACCATGTCGTTATGACGTTATTTATGCCAAGTGGTTGCTAGGCTGTTGCTAGGTGGTTTCTGTGGGTGGTTGGTATGGTGTTCCAGGTGGCTGCTAAGGTGTTACTACGCAGTTGCTATTCTGAGTGGTTGCTATGGTTATAGTTATGAAATTAAAGTTATTTATGCAAGGTGGCTGCGAGACTGTTGCTAGGTGGTTGCCGTGGAGTTGCTAGGTGGTTGGTATGGTGTTCCAGGTGGTTGCGAAGTGCTGCTAGGTAGTTGCTATGGTATTCTAATTGGTTTGCTATGGTTATAGTTATGAAGTTTTTTATGCTAGGTGGTTGTTAGGCTGTGGCTAGGTGGTTGCCATGGAGTTGCTAGGTGGTTGGTATGGTGTTTCAGGTGGTTGCTAGGCAGTTGATATGGTACTCTAAGTGGTTCTTATGGTTATAGTTATGAAATTATCATTATAGTTATAAAGTTATTTATGCCAGGTGGTTGCTAGACTGTTGCTAGGTGGTTGCTGTGAAGTTGCTAGGTGGTTGGTATGGTGTTCCAGGTGGTTTCTAGGGTGTCGCTAGGCAGTTGATATGGTATTTTAAGTGGTTGGTATGGTTATATTTATGAAAATATAGTTATAGTTATAAAGTTATTTATGCCAGGTGGTTGCTAGAGTGTTGCTAGGTGGTTGATATGGTATTTTAAGTGGTTGCTGGGGTGCTGCTAAGTGGTTGCTATGGTTGTAGTTATTAATTTATGGTTATAGCTGTGAAGTTATTTATGCCAGGTGGTTGCTAGGCTGTTGCTACGTGGTTGGTATGGTGTTCCAGGTGGTTTCTAGTTAGGCAGTTGATATGGTATTCTAAATGGTTGCTGGGGTGTTGCTAAGTGGTTGCTATGGTATGCCAAGTGGTTGACTTCATTAATGCAGCTAATGAATGCTATGCTACACTATAACGTAACCCTAATCTTAACCTCAGTAGCTAAAAGGAAACCTCTTTTAGTTTTTTTTTTGTCTGTTTCTTTATTTCTTTTAAATTATAGCTGCAGTTTCTGCCCAGAACTAATTCCACACCACCACCATGAGTCCTGTCAGTCAAGCTGACCTGTCAAACAACGGGAGATCATAAATCACAGGAGTCATAAATCAGCTGGTGTGACAGGAGGTGTAGGGATGTGTCCCACTGAAACGAAAGAGGAGTGGAAATCCAGCCTTGTAACAGTCTGTGGTTGTCAGATGCATTACACCCTGAACTGCCCATTTATTAAGAGCAGCTATTCAGTACCTAATAAAGTGACAAGTCAGAAACATGTATGGTGGACACTACACATAACTTACGGCTAATAATAAATGGATTAAAAATGAAGCTTTCATTTGGGAGACGATTATTTTATAGAATGAGACTCCAGCATCAGTGCTTTGTAACAGTCAAGGAAAACCTTCAGGACCGATGAGCTTGATTTTTCCGTTTTCTCGGTACCTTGACAAGCTGAGTTTTTCGTCTTATTAACAGGGAATGACTGTTAATAGATAGATGCTGTGACGTAAGTTATAACAGGAATTGTTTCACGGACGTTCCACAATGTTAAATGCAACTACAGGGTGTCCCTAACGTCTCCATACCTGGGGGAAATTAACGCTTTTTAGCAAAATGTCTGTGTGTGTGTGTGTGTGTGAGAGAGAGAGAGATATTTTGGGTCACATACAAAATGGAAACTCAACTAAATAGCAGTGACGAGAAAACTGCGTAAAGATATATAAATGAATCTGAAACAGTACAGTTTGCTATAAAGTTATGACATTTCCTCTACATGATTTTCTTTGCTTAAGAAAGTGATAAAAATGTCACCTTCTGCGGTTTATGTTGTAAAATCACACTTATCATTACATTCATACTCAAATGCATTCTAATACTAAATGCAGTAAGTAATAAAAATCTTTTGATTCAATGTTCCGTATTTTGTAGAGAAAACATGAGAAAGGTGTCCATGTGTATCTAATAAACAGAACCTCAGTATTTTCCCTTTTTCCCAAACTATTAATCAGTGTGCAGTGTTTCTCTGCAGGTTTTAAATCGTCGTATGATTCATTGGACGGAGCGGGTAGTGGGTGAGGTTTGTCCAACGTGAACAGTGAGTCAGTGAGATTCATTGTGATTGAGTGTCTGAGTGCAGGTAAAGTGCTGAGAGGAGGTTTAAAACGCTGTGCTAATGTTGGAGGAGAGCAAGGCGGCCTGCTGAGACCATCTGCAGAGCCGACACCCTCGCTGAGGGAACACGGGGGGTTTAACGACAGGCCATGTTAGTGAAAAACAAGATTTCTCCGAATTGGACTTGTTTTTAAATCAGCATCTGGTTGTTATCTCTTTTAAGCAATTACCTCTCTCTAATGCCATCAGTGTGTACCTCCTGCATCGGAGAGACAAGGAAAGTCGGGAATGTGATTGTGTAGCTCTTGATTTCAGGTAAAGTTTATGTTTACGTGTTGAAAATACTGAAACATTGATCATAATTAACGGCACACACTATAACCATAATAACACTCTTCACACCAGTTCTAGCTAGTATCAGTGAACTAGCTTATCTTGCACTCTGGATAAGATTATCAATAATGCAGATGAAATAAAGACTGGTGTAACTAGTGATGAGGAGGTTGTTTATTTTCACCTTTGTTTGAGAATTTGAGCTGCTTGTGCTTCTTGACTCTACGCAGCCACAGGTAACACTGTATACCAGTGATTGTCCCAAAAATAGGCATGCTGTTATTTTTAGTTATATTGCAACATTGGAATGTTGGCAACAAAATATTTCCATGTTTGCTTTTCTTCCTTGCACCATCCCAATGAATTCTGTTCAACTTCAGAAGCTGCGCAGGCAGCAACGCTTTTTAAAAGCAGGTGCATTGATGTGGCAATTAGACGAGTTACACAATTCCTCAGTTCCAGATTATATGTAAAAACATGTGCTGAAAGTTGAGAAAAAACTAGCTACTGTGTGGCTAGCTACTGGTAGCTGAGCTGTTTAGACATCCACTCCAAAATACATCATCTTTCAGAAAGGCAAGTCCTTAATTGATTGCAAATAATGTAGCTGAACATCTTTCATCGCTCATTAAATGATGTCTCAGTACTGTGTATTATTAGCTGTCTAATATGCTTAGTTAACTTCAGGTAGCTATAGATACAAAATACTGAAAGACCTTGTTTGGGCTTCTGTGTAAATATCGACTGGTGCATCTGTACTGGAAAGTACACGATATGGCCAAAAGTGTGTGGACACCTGACCATCACCATCACTGTTATAATAAGCTCCACTCTTCTGGGAAGGCTTTCCACTAGATGTTGGAGCATGGCTGTGGGGATTTGTGTTCATTCAGC
The DNA here is from genome assembly GCA_022758105.1 of Pangasianodon gigas. Lineage (NCBI taxonomy): Eukaryota > Metazoa > Chordata > Actinopteri > Siluriformes > Pangasiidae > Pangasianodon > Pangasianodon gigas. Next base: position 27,665,184 of record CM040458.1, on the reverse strand, counting down.
CACAAGAGCATTAGTGAGATCAGACACTGATGTTGGGTGAGGAGGTCTGTGGTGCAGCCGGTGTTCCAGTTCATCCCAAAGATGTTCAGTGGGGCTGAGGTCAGGGCTCTGTGCAGGACACTCGAGTTCTTCCACTCCAACCTTCACACACCATGTCTTCATGGAGCTCACTTTGTGTACAGGGGCATTGTCATGCTGGAACAGGTTTGGGGTTCTTAGCCTTTTAGTTTCAGTGAAGGGAAATTGTAATGCTACAGCATGCAAAGACATTCTATACAATTGTGTGCTGCCAACTTCGTGGCAACAGTTCTGGGACGGTCCACATATGGGTGTGATGGTCAGGTGTCCACATACTTTTGGCCATATCGTGTAACTTAAGAGTATTGCGGTGACATCACATGACAGCGATCGTGTGTTGTTCCTGGAGGGATGTTGGTCCAGATACTTGAATTAAAAAAAAAAATTCTGTTAGAGAGTGTACAATGGCAAACCGAGTGAAAAGAGAAAGAGAGGTTAGTAAAGGAAAAAGAATGACAGAAAGGGAGAGATAGCATGAAGTTATAAAATGACAGATAAAACAACAACCCAGGAGAAGACAGGCGTGAGAGAGGTGGAGAACGGGAGATGAGTCAAACAAATAAAGAATGCCTTCAAGTCAGAGAAGAGATAAACGCGACTTAATTGAGTGCGAGCTCAATTGTGTGTGTGTGTGTGTGTGTCTGTTTACCCTAACAGCCTAATCATAATTGTTGTTTTCAATACATTTCAACATTAAAAACGTGGTCACAAACTGCAGCATCTTCCCCATAATGCAGCCACATACACACCTTGCTGAATAAATCTCTTTTTGTGCAGTCTATATGACTCTATTGCTGAATAAAAATATTTATTTATTTTCTACACTATATAATATATTGCTTGATGTGGCGCTTAGACAACAGTAGAGGCATTGCATTGTACATGGAAATGAAGTGCTGTATTCACATAAAATAATTCTATGCAAAATCTACATTCAGAATGAACTCTCTGTTTGATAATATAGCTAGTGCATAATTACTGCGGTGACTAAAATATTATTTATAAACAATATAAACAATTTGCAACACGTCTAAGGCTACTGCTTTATTTCATACACGTTTTTGTAAGTATGTGTCACAAATTTTGCTTCTGTCTCATGCTTTTGTTTTGGGTTCTCCATGTAATTTTCTTTTTCCGTTGTTTTGGTTCTACTCCTGTCTCCACCACTATACTGTCATTGGTTTGTTCTCCTAATGTGTGCACCTGTTCTGTGTTTAGTCCTTAATTAGCTTGGCTGTTTCTTTGTCACCTTGCAAAGTCAATTTTCACGCATTTCGGTATCGTTAAGTTGCGAGCCTTGTTTTCATATCTCCTGGTTGTTTTGGTTTTTGACTCTTGCTCCTGTGTTGGATTTGCCGTAATTCATATTGCGCTGAGTACACGCAATTGTGTCCTGTCTCATGTCTGTCGTTTTAGTGAAATAAACTTTATACTGGCAGTGAAATGTTTTTGGGTAACATAAGTATCCCTCCATTGAGATGAACACTACCACTATTATTAAATCACTATTTCTTCTAGGATTTTATGGCATCCATATATTGAAATGCATTGCTGTAAGACTTCCTTCTAGCTCATGGACGTGAACCAGGACTCACCTGAGACACCTGGGCTGCCTCCTCCAAGAAGCGCTTCATCTCCTCCTCGCCGTAGGCCACGTTCATCGCAGAACCGCTGACACCGGGAAGAAAAAAAAAACACAATAAACACAAGAAAAACACCTCTAATAACTTCTTTAAAGCAGACACATCTGTTGTGCGTAAATTAGCCCTCAGGGGTATTCAGTGACACGACAAAATGTAGAACAAAAATGCTAAAGAAGCTGAAGAGCAAGGGAGAGAAACCAAACAGGAGGGAGATTAGGGTCAGCCAAACCTTCGAGCTCTTCAGATTCAGTCAGTTTTCACACAAAAACAAACACTTCTTTGTCGGGTTTTTAACTTATTACAACTTTCTGCCAACATTTGTGGCAGAATTTGAGAGTTTTGGTAATGTGAGAAATGAGAATTATCAGCCAAAACATTCCAACACTCTCTGCTTGAAATAAGATAAACTAGTTTCTCTTTAATTTTCTTTGAATCCACTCAAGTAGAACAAAAGAACAAAACAACAGAAGATTTTTATGCCATGTTGAGCCAACTGTTTCAGATAATACTCCTTACAGCTTGGACAATAAGTTGCTCGGGAGTAAAAGAAGCAAAGATGCACTTCCCTAAATTCTGTCATTCAAAAGAAAAAAAAATCTGTGTTCAGTAGTGTGCAAAAGTCCAAGAAAGCAGCATTTTGTTTTCAGTCAAATGGTAGTTACTGTTAATTATTCAGTGGCAAACAATAATGACGGGAAAAGGTGCAGCACATTAATTCCATTTTCAGTAAAAACAGCCTTGCAGTACTTACCTTTGCAGGTCAATAATTAAAGTTCAATATTACAAATAAAATATTTACAGATTTCGTACTGTTTTTACTGGTGAAATAAAACCTTTGTGTGAATTATGAACAATAACTATAATGAACAATAATGATGGGATAATGGATTTAACAGAAAAATCACACAAAGGTTTTCAACAGCAAAAACATAAAAATATAAATATATAAATATAATATAAATGTATATATGTATAAATATAATATAATGTAAATATAATGTAACAAATATAAAATCTGTAAATATTTTATTTGTTATATTGAACTTTAATCGATCTGAGTAAATAAGTGCTATATAGAAGTTTAAATTAAATGAATGTACTGTACATTTTCCCATCATTTCTGTTTGCCACCAAATAATTAACAATAAAATACTGAATGGCCACTTGACAAAAAAATGGTGTTCTCTGACGTTTGCAGTGTGTTGCACTGTATATGATGCATTGCTCTAGAAGTTACATGAAGTTACAATAGCCAGGCTACTGATTTGTCCACCTGCTGCACTACACACATCGGCTGACGAGGGATGTGGCTGACGGTAGGATGATTTTTATTAGGCGGGTTAAATAGCATGCACAGATGACGGAGGATATTTACAGAATCAGGAGCGCATGTGAAAATACTGATGAAATCAAACAAAATAAAAGTGCATTGCAAAGCCGTCATATACTTCTCTTACTAAGAGTAAGTCACCTCATGATTAAACATAATAACAGAAAATAATGGATTGGAATACCTTTTATATGCAATTCGAGGACAGAACACTTCATCTCAGCTAAACAGATTGAGAACAAATTGCTGACAAGCTGATATAACCTAATATAGCAAACATCATGCACTACATTAGAAACTATAAGAGTATAGTGATTATATACTTGTTTGTTTCCCTTAATCTGTATTAATGCATTTAACTAGCAAAAAAAATTGTAAAAAAAAAATACATTAGCTACTGCTTTTTCAGCCTGGTCACTTTCTGGGTAGCACACGGAACTTTTACTTGCCTGGTGGCTAGCTAGCTTTGTTCATTCCTGATGAATGTACCAGGAATTTTGATTCTCTATAATGATTTGTGCTGAAACCACGTAAATATATTCACAGGTAACTTTAGGTTTGTCTAACTTTAGGTTAGACTGATTCCAGTCTCAACATATATAAATGCCTTTATACATACTTGGTAATTTAGTCCTAAAGCAAGCTATCATACATTTTACTCAAAATCGCAAATCTCACAGACATGCTAGAGGAAATTAGCATTGCTATGATAATGGTAATTTCCTCTAGCATGTCTATGAGATTTTTGATGTTATGTTTGCACCTACTGTAAAATCATTATCTACTAGACAATTGAAATAATGCACAATTTTTGACCAAAGAACATGTCTGCAGTACAAGGAATAGAATAGTACTAAATTATTTACAACAACCACCAGTTTTTTTTATTACTACTATTATTATTTTTATTTTTTTTTGCCCTCCTACACAAGTCCCACAAAGCATCCACACAACTGTCTGCTAGTCTGGATGAACTGGCTGAGCTGGTGGAAAGCTGATGGGTTCAGACTCAGAGCTGAAGTCCCTTTGTGCTCCAGCTTGAGGTTCATCTGGGGCATTATGGGTAACAGTTGTATGGTGTTATGTGAGTATCAGGTCTGTCAGTTGACTGAACAGCAGTGCTAAAAGCTCAGGTCTCTTGGGAGCAGTACAGCTGGCATGCAGTGCAAAAAGCACAGGGCATCAGGGAGTTTTACAACAAGGCATAAAAAAACCCAACATTTCTGGAAATTCACATTATATTAAAGAAACTGAATTGTGTCTTATTGGTTATGGAGAGACTTTTCTGAAAAACTGTTTGATAATATAGCTAGTAAAGAAAACGGCTCTCTCCTTTATAGCACCCTCCTTTATAGCAAATTTTCAATAATCAATGGCACAGTGGCACTGTTATAAACACACTGACTGATTCCAGTCTCAATACAACAACATAAATAAATGAATTTACATATACTTGGTAATTTAGTCCTAAAGCTATCTATCTTATATTTTACTCACCTTAAAACATAAGAGGGCCTGAGGAGGCAGGGGTAACCCACTTCATTAGCGAACGCGAAGGCATCTTCCTGAAACACACACAATGAAAAATCAACTGTCAGGCAGCTTGGCTCTACACACCATCCAATAACACACAACAGGAAGTAGATACACACAGGGTGGTAAAGTGTGTTTTCATATCAGGACATGCTTTTAGTGCATTTCGTTTTCAGTCTGAGAGATAAAATGAATGAGAAGGTAATTACAGAAGACTGAATTTATCTCCAAAAACTTAGTTTCGTGTAACTGGCAGTCAAATGTAATATTTTGAAAAGAATAAAAATAACCATGAGCTAGAAGACTACTTTTTTCAGATGTTTTTTTTTTTTTATTCTGGTGCTCGTTGTGAGTGTGTATTATATTCACTGGAAATTATTTTCGCTTGACTTTTATTATTTTCATTTTGACTCCTGGCAAAATGGGCCAATCAATGACAGCCTACATTACAAAAAAAATGACAAACTTTCTAGCAAACAATCCTGAGGTCGAGGAGGTGCTGGGTGCTTTAAGGAGAAGTTGCTGATTCCCCTAACGAGCAGCACACCAAGTGAACCGTCATGTCCCTGAGTGTTGAGTGAGCTCGCTCGGCTTGATTCCATAGCTGGGGGAAGTTTATTAAAATGCAGCACTGCCATCTCTGTGCCCCTTACAACAGCACCGTCTCGGCCCAAAAGAGCCGGCGTGGCTAATGGACACGACGTCTACTACTACAAAACACAACACGTTTCAGCACTTTGAATGTCTGAGGCCCAAGAGCACTCAGCACACCTCAGGAGAACCGGATGGTGCATGTTGTACTTCGGAGATGTACAAAATGCACAAGTGTTAAAACAGAGCTAGTCTGTGTAACAAAATTGTTCATATGCTTGACATGAGTTGAACAGGGATAAGCAATTTAATTTAAAAAAAAAAAATGGTGGTAGGTGGATGGAGTTCGCCTAAACCTGAGAGGTGTGTCTGATTAATGCAGACTGCAAACTGTACCCTAATATCAAAAGGAGGAGCTGCAGCATCTTCCTACATTACAACTAACGTGATAAAACATTTTACAGGGTTTAAACTGTATCTTTAACAGAGATTGCAAACTCTGACAGCAGAGTGTGCAGAGCAGTAGTAGAGAGCATGGTCATTAACAATGACCACAAGGTGCTGTGAATTGCACGCTCACAAAAGTATTATCAAGCGTGAAGAAGTGATGTGAGTGTGTGGAGAGACTGTTGAACAGGAGCCAAGGCAGGTTAGATTAATGACACCTTGTGCTCATTTTTAACATAAACAGAGCTAAATAAAATGTTCCATCATGTCCAAATTAATACTAAGTAGAGCACTCATTTCTATATCAGTGTCAGTATTGGCACATGTACTCAGCCTGGAAAAAAAAAAGATACTGATGCATGTTGTTAAAGCTTCCTTCTTATACTGTATCACGTGAAATATTGTTAAGATGAGAAATATGCTGCACATACCTGATGCTAAGAAGTTTGTCCAGGCATTTATATTATCGAGATTAGATTACTGTAATGCAATTCTAGCAAATTTCAATTTATCTAAAATACAGCAGCCAGGATTTGAACTAGAAAGTTTGAGCACAGAATTTTCATCATTAGCTCCTACAGAAAGCTTTAACTGTTTTCTCCACCACAAGTAAGTAATATTCTAGCATTTTATAATCCAGTAGCAAGAATAACCTTCCCTTGCTCATTGGGGTTTAAAGCAACCATCTCTGTAAAGATTCTTTGAGACAATTTGAATTGTAAAAAGAAAAAAAAAATCGCTATAAGAATACATTTCGACTCTGATCTATAAAAGATGGCTCACTGCTATTCTACTTCACATCAACTCTGTATGCTGCGTTGCATGCGCCAAGGAGAAAAGCACATTATTATTTTGGTGTAAAAGACAGTCTCACCAGTGAGCTCAGGGCTCTCCACGGCGCCTGAGCCACTCCCAGCTCATCCAGGATGCTGGAGAATATAGATCTCTCCTCAGCCCGGTGGATCTGCAGGGGGTTCGTGCCCAGAATCTTCACTCTGTTCAGGTGCAGTGGCACGGCCAGGTTATTGGGGATCTGCCCTCCCACTGAGACTATGCAGCCCGTACATCCCTTCAGAAGAGATAAAGGACAAGGTCAGGAAGTTTTCCAACAGTGATGCTGACTGCTTATGCTGATTTACAGAAATATCAGTAGGCATGTAAGAATATCTCGATATGTATCCAGTCTATATCTAAAATTATTAAGGCACACTACCGCTACAAATGGTTTCCTACTAATGATGCAAATAAGCTGCAGATCAACTGCACAGTTTTATAAGTTGATGCACTTGATATAGACCACACGCCACCTATTTCAGGTGGACCAAGATCTGTTTGCTGGACCTGCACCAGTTCAAGGCAAAAAAACACTCTAATATCAATGTATGCTGTATTCATTCGGTTTTTTATTTAGTTTACACAGAGTGGTGCGAAAACAAAACAATCCAATGGCTGTCGGTTCCTTGTTGATAAGAGATGTCAGGAGAGAATGGTCACACAGGTTCGAACTGACAGGAAGGCTACCGTAACTCAAATAAGCGATCTTTACAACTGTGCTGAGCAGAAAGGCATCTCAGAACGCTTGAGGCGGATTTGGTACAACAGCAGAAAGCCACGTCGGACTCCACTCCTGTCAGCCAAGAACAGGAATCTGAGGCTACAGCGGGCACAGGATCACCCAAACTGGACAGATGAAGATGACCAGGCGAAAAAGACCAGGGGATGTTCAAAACAGTTTTTGTTTTAAAATAATGCATATTACAAAAAGATCTCCTATTTCTTTGCTTGTTTTTCATTGTTTCATATTCATTTTGGAGCCAAAACTACTAAACTTAGTAAACAATTGTAAATGACCAAATTGTGTATCAGCACTTACTGGCTATCTTGTAGCAAGAAGAGGGTAGATTACAGATTGCCATTAGTGCCTGATTTACTATCACTATACAATGATAATATGGATCACTGTGTGTTTTTTTTAAATAGCAAGAGTGTAACATTATAAAGGAGGACGACATGACAGCTAAAAAAGTCAGCAGGATTTTCCAGGTGCTCCAATTTAAGACTATTTAAAGAACATTTTTAACTCCCAAAATTTCCAAGTATCCCTCAATGCAAAACAAAAAATCCATGGGGTGGAGTCGGACCTGATCCAGCTCCTAATACCTGGGCAGTGGTGGAGTGTGTATCAGGCTGGATAAGTGTGTTTAACGTGTAGTTTCTTGCTGTAAAGTGCTGTGCTGCTTAGGATTAAAGGTTAAGGATTATGCTTATGGACCAGATCCAGCTCCACCCATGAGACTTTTGGTTCTGCAGCAAGCACTATCTTAAAAATGTTTCATCTTTTAAGAAAACAGAATCAGGTTCATGAGTACACATCTTAACCAGAGAATAGACTACTATACGTTCAGGTTCACTCTGTTGACGCTGAAAAATCTGTTTCCTTATTTTCCCATTTTCAACAACTGGACTTACAAACTAAGTCCCAGTACTGACAGCGATTATGGCAGGGATTGTTATTACCTTTTTGTTAGTTTTTTAAGCAACTTATATTTACTCGATTGTTTTAATGTTCACTCTTCTCCATCGCTCTCATCCTTTCACCAATGATATAAGCAGAGAGACCATGCTCTCGTAGCACGGCTCTCATGGCGTGACCCTCCACTCTTCCATTCCCACTCACTCCACTATAGTCCCAAGCAGGAATTCACAACTCATAACATCCCAACTCCTTCCATCCATCTCTCTGATCCATTCCTCTGCATTTCCATGGCAACGGCATGCATGACCACTTCATTATTCAAGCACAGGTTTTGGCATGTCCCCACCCCAAACCCACCCCCCTCCCCTCCAGTGTTTATACGCTCCTGCTAGCAAACTCCTAGTAATTACCCCGACACAGCATCTGGGAATTTCAACGTAGTGAAACAATGTGCATTAAACTCTCACCTCCACTAAATAAATAAATAAAATTAAATGCTTAATCACCCCGTGATCTGTGATCACCACTTGTACCAGCTTATAACGGGAAAGGAAAAGTCAAGGGGTATCATCAGACACATGGAGACAATCTCAGCAGGAGAGGTTTTTTTTTTAGTATGAACAAGTCTGAATGTGATCAGGGCTTTGCCATCTCTATGGAGATGGGGAGTCAAGATAATACCGGTTTGCCTTATGTCCCGAAGCAGCTCCTGGTGAGTTAATTGCTCATAAGACGAGAGTATCGGGTTATTAGCTACACAGACATTAATCAGAGATCAGTTCTCTGTGAGAAGCTCATGGCTTTTATTTTGAACACACTTCACTATAATGGGATTTTACTGGTAGGCTGATGATAGTCTGACTCTTGTGGTTTAAAAGGTCAAAGCAAACCACCAACACAAGATTGCAAACTGTAGAAGAAAAGTGGGTGGAAATGAAAAATATTAATAAAAGAAATCAAGCTGTCAGCAGTTCTATTCAACTCCATGTATGTACTTGATAAATTTTATGGTTTTCAACTAGATGTGCGAATATACAGTTCTTTTTCTGATAGATCTCTGAAAATTCTTCTTTTTTTTTGTTCTTAGTCTTTGCGTGTTCTTGTTTCGGATTTCTCGTTTCATGTTTCTCGCTGTCTAATTTCATTTGCAAGTGTAATATTCATTCTGTGTTATTTTTACATTCTTTCATTAAATCCTTTATATATCTATATGATTACTTCAGTGTTTTTAATCTTGGCAGTTCTGTCCTAATCAAAGTAAAAAGTCTTTAGAGAAAGTGAAGTACAGATGCACCCCAGAGAATAATTTTAATTATCCTGATGCATTCATGCTAAATACAAAGTAACTCTTTTTTTTTTGTTATGCCACATTACGCAATAAAAGGTCATACCACATCATCACAAATTTTTAGGCTGATGTCAATTAATACATGCATGAAATGTAAGAATTCAATAGAGCTATCTCTACTTGAACAACATTCTACAAAAGACACTCCTAGCAATTACACTTCCATTTATTCTGCCACAATAGTCGCAAGCAGGAACTCACAATGTCCTTTTTACAACAAATCACGGTTACTTTTGAGCTCTAAAAATGAATCTAAATACACAATCTAAATTTACTGAATATACAGTCTGTATATTGCCTCAACAAAAGGAATCCAAAGTGAGCAGTTAAAAGAAAAAAAAGGAACAGGTGCCTGGTGTGACCTTTGACCTCTTACCTCCTGATGGTTAATGTCCAGAACACGCTCGAGCGTCAGCTCCTCGAAATAGAGGCGGTCACACTCGTCGAAGTCGGTGCTGACCGTCTCGGGGTTGTGGTTCACCACCACTGTGCGCTTGCCCATCTGTCTGAGGGCGCGGATACTGGACACGGCACACCAGTCGAACTCCACGCTGCTGCCTGGAGCACAGGAGAGAGTCAAACTGAACCAACATTCACTCATCACTACAAACACTTTCACTTAAACGCATAGGAGATGGAGATTAAATCCCAGTAGTGATTTTTCAAACAGAGACTATGGCAGTGGAATTGACTCTGCACTAGGGTTTGAATAAATATAAATGAATAGATGTAGAAACATCCATGGATGTAGTAATTTAGTCCAATAGGTTGAGTCTAGAGGTGGCCTCGAGAAAAACACTCACAAAGTTTTCAATTTCAGACTTTAAAACTTTACACCAAACCTCTTTGCATCATATAATTAGCATGGTGGCATTTCATTTTATTCTCCACTCTGTTACTGGCTTCACTAGAAGACTGAGAGTCTGTGGGTTTTAATACACAAGACTAAACTTAGAGCAGTGAGAGTGTGCAATTTGTTGCAGATTTGCTGCTGAAACATTTTCCGGCCTTTAAATTGTCCAATTTATTGGCCATCTAAATACCACCGAATGGCTCATGCCCCGTGCCCAAACCATTAATAATCCAAATTACGCTTCACCTGATCCAGCTAGTCAAGGGTTTTGGGAGCACTCCAATGTCGCAGCCATCCGTTTTTAGATTATTAGGTTACAGCTTACGCTTTCAAAGGTGTCAGTTTAGAAAATGCAAAGTTGCCAGTACACTTTCTTTAATGAATAAAGCATGCACTTCCCAAAGTGTTTTATTCCTCTTACACCACAGCGCTTTACTAAAGCTAACCAGGTCATGTTAATTAAAGAACATCTTTTTAATTTATAGTAGAGTTTAAAGCTGTGGAACGTCCAGGAAGCAACTTCCTGTCATCACTTACGTTACAGCAGCTAGAAACAGTCATGCTTTTATTAGCATCTTTTTTCCTCTCTCTCAGAAAAAAAAAAAAAAAACTTCTTGTCAAGTTACTGAGAAACCAGAGAGTGTAAACTGAAGACTTTCCTGTGGTGGAAAACTTACTGACACTGGAGACTCCTTCCATAAATGTTAAATAAGTACCTCACGGAAAACGTCTATGTTTAGTTGTTACTATAGAAACCGTATTAGAACAAGCGCATTAATATAAGCCTGTGATTTACAGCTGCACTACTGTCAAGGCTGCTGTTATAAAAAACTAACTGACACTTTCTGACCAATCAGATTCGAGAATTCAACAATGTTGTGGTATAAGGAAAGACTATACACGCTTGTTTATCATCTATGTGTATCCCATATAGGTCACTTCGTAGCCTGTCAGGTGCTGTACACTGTTTGTGAGTGCGAGAGAACACCACTGGACCATTACATAACAACTAACACACACTGTGCATGCAAAACAGATGAGCTTTAGTATCTAACTCTAATACCACCAATGAGTTATATACGGTATGTTTAAACACGCAGCAATGCTGTTGTACCTGATACACTCATACTAGCACCACACACACTCCCATGTCAGTGTCAGTGGCACTACCGTGCTGAGAATAAACCATCATCCAAATAATATCTGCTCAGATTTTCCACTGATGGATGAAGCAGAGGGGGCCAGTACATTGTGCACGTAAAAAAAAAACAGGCCAATTACTCACCGATGTGATAAGGACCACAGCCTAAAACCATCACACTCTGATCTCTGAAGTCCAGGTCATGTTCCTGTTACAACAGAACAACCATGTGTCACATTTTATGTAAAAAAAAAAAAAAAAAAGGCATAAAATGTCAAAAAATAGAAGAACTGACTGTTTTTTTTTTTCAGGAACCTTGTGCTCAATAATAGACTTCAGTAAATGATTAATTGATAAAAAGATTAATAATTGAACCATGAAACCCAGCACACAGGAATAGTGTGCTTGTGCTTTTGGAAAAAAGTATGGAATTATGGTTGCCAACTAACATTGAGAATGTTTCCTTATTCCTGCCTTAACATGATTTGAAGCTTTGCTAATTCAGATATACTGATGACAAATAAAACTGCACCTTATCCAGTCTCTGGAACATGATAGCAACCTAGCAACCACCTAGCAACCAACTGACATATCAACCCCATAGTTAACTATATGTTTTAACTTCTTTAACATTTTCAGATTTTAAATTCTACAACAATGAAACATTGTAATATCGTTCAATCAGCTCTTTTAGCATGATTACTCGTTTCTGTCAAGCAAACACAAAGTTCATCCATGAAATTTATCCTTCTAGTTTCCTGGCAACACTTTATTTTATACAACACCTATTACAGTGAAAAGAATTACAATATAGCAACAATTATACATATACAATAAACTACAATAAAAAACATTATTTGAAATTACATGTATGCATTTGCGTTACCATAAATTTTGTTTGATATTTTGTGATATTGGCTTTTTTTTGTTTGTTTACATCAAGTTGTAAAATTCAGGCGTGTACTTATGTGTTTGTATATACGTTATCGTTTCTATAGTAACAGCTCTTTCACAGCTTATACAGTAGATGCTCTGTATAAATGGATTAAAAACATTGCTGATATGGTGAAGTTTTAAGTGTGGATGTTTATTTAACATTGGTGTAAGGAGTCTCCAGTGTCAGTGCTTTGTAAGAATCAGAGGTAAAGATGAAACTAAGTTTTCCAACATGGAATAAACTTCAGAATGGACTAGGATGCGTTTTTTGGCTTGTTAACTTAAAGAAAGAAAAAAAATTGCCTGGTAAGGGAAAGACTGTTTATAGCTGCTATAACGTAAGTGATAACAGGAACTAACCCGTTTTGTGGACCTTAAAGGTAACTATAAATGGATAAAAGGTACGAAGTGTCATTCTTTAATAAATAAAAATGCAATCATAGGCAATTTGATGTGGTATAAGAAGAGGAAATCCTTCAGGATGTGCTGTTATTGGAAAATAATCAACTCCACTTCACGATGATTATTTTGCTATAACAGCACTCAGTTCACTGTATCTTTTATTTATTCTGTAGGAAGTACAATGTAGTAATACATCATTTTATTATCAACAGCTGTTATTTAAGTTCATATCTGACTAATTATTACCCTGACATTATTTTGATTAGCACAGTGTCTCACCTGGCCATGGTAGGTACAGTACAGGTAGTTAGTGACAGCAGGATATTCTGCAGCTAGCGTGTCAATCTGAAAGACAGAGCAGTCAATATCTTTAGTACAGCTGTCTTTCTTTCATAGAAAAGTGACTGATAGTGGTGGTTATGAGGGCATGATGTCCTGACCTGTTTGACCCAGGGCTGGATGTTGTGGCTCAGTCTCAGGGAGCGTGTCTCTGCCTCTGACGCGCCGAGGGCCTGGCCCACCTGCCGGTCTGAGAAGCCCTCCTGCTTGGCCTTCAGCAACAGATCAGCTAGAACAGTGGAGCTGAGAGATAACACAGAAGATCAGCATGACATGCCTAAACACATCCAGTTCATTAGTGAACATCACATTGCTAAACAATTCCTCACTGTTGCGGAGAGAATGCAGGGTTTTTTTTCTGATTATTCTGTTAAAAAAATTCAGACATCAAATCAATAGTAAGGTCAGATATAAAGATTCAATGATTGCAAATGAGAGCATAAATATTTCATATGTCATATAATTAACTAACTAACTTAAAAATAAACATCGATCATCAAACGCTTGAAACAGAATCAGAGAAACTAACTTTTTTTTAAAATTACTTTAAATGTAGCTGACCAGCCGAGACATGTTTGTTGTCAGACTTGCTTCTTTAGCTTTCAGAAAAGCGTTCATATTCTACATTCGCTCCTGAGTTTGCGTAAATTTACATATAAAGAGACTCACTAATGTGTATCTCGACTGATTGGCTTCAAATCGTACAGCTGGTGCTGAGTTACTGCGATTTTATACACGGATTACACTAAGTTTAAATCACTTATTTATGTCAATTACACACTGATTTAATGAACATTTTATGAAACTCTGTCCTTTCATATTAATGACTTTAAAGAAAGCAATCCAATACAAATCCATAAATTAAGATAAATTGTATTGTACGGTATTTTATTCTATCTTACCTTTTAGAGTTATGTAAGTGTCTTTTATTGTATTGGTCTTGTTACAATGTGTTGTGAAGCCAAAGACAAATTTCCATTTGTGGACAATAAAGGAAAGTAAGTAAGTAAATAAGACTAGCTGTTCAACTGCGACAAAAGTAATGGCACCCTATAAAAGGAGGAACAATTAGTGTGTGTCTATGGTAGCTGACGCACTGCAGTGGCTGAGCTGCATTACTGGAAGATTTAGCGAACGCCACACTTAGGAGGCGCTCTTTCAACATTTACTTGCCATTTTGATGTTTTCAGCTCTCTGTGAGCTTTGCCTTTTATGGAGCTTTGTGGGTGTGGCTCAATGTGAATCGACTGTGCCGTGAACCAGCTCAGTAATTTAAGCAAATGGATGGGAAAAAAATTGTTACCAAAACTTTTGCAAATCTGGTAGATTTATTTATTTTTTTTTTGGTTTGGCTTACGAAAAACGTTTACACACGACTTTACTAAATGATTGATAAATGAAGCCAATCCATTGAGTGCTCACTCATTTTCACTGGTGTGTATACATAGACTTAACTCATCTTACATTTTTGGTTAAATTATGTTAGCTACCCCTTTTTTAGTCTAGATATTTAGGTTTCCTCTTACAAATGGGCAGCACACTGGAGCTTTTACCTCCCTGGTGAAAGAAATGAATTTAGGACTTGTCCACGCCTGTATATGGTACAAGTTTAGTTCATCTTTACACATTAGAATCAGTCATATTGTGACCTAAATCACATCAGCAAGTGTTTGACATCCACAAAGAACCGGATGTGGTGTGAGGAAAATACTTTCAGAACAGATTCTGGATGAGAAAGACTTCCATAACATTTGTCCCGTAGCTCCAGTGCAAAACTAAAGCAAATGTCAAAAACTGAACGTCTCGACTACAGTACAGTGTAAATGTGTAAAGAAGTGCAGTAAAAAAAGATGCCTTAAAAAATTTAACTAAACATTTTCTACATAAAAAAGTACTAAAGTAATAAACTAAGCAAAGTCAATATTTGGCATTACAACCCTTTGCCTTTAAAAACGCATCAGTAATTCATGCATCAGGTACACTTTGTGAAAAATTGGTGTATTATGTAATATGTTACACTCTTTACTGACAGAAATATCTTTCTGTAAAATGTTTTTTATGCTTTTAGAAATCCAAAAATGGCTCTTTAATACAGGTGCTATAATACAGATGACATCCAATAATCATCTAAGACAAAAAAAAAAAGACCGTTGCACAGTACTGTGCATTTTCTGACAATTATATAAGTATGATTTTGGGCCGAACATCAAACAGAAATCAAGGAGTATGAAACAAATCAGATGATCAGGTGACATTCACCATAAATGCACATCATAATTCATTCAAAGCAGCAGAATATTCACATTCAAATGGTATAATCATGAAGAAGTGAAAATGCCCCACGCCACCATGGGTTTGGTGATTATAGTCTCACACACACACACACACACACACGCTGTTATGTTCTGGTGGGTGGTTTCCATTGGCATCACTGCTGCTGCTTAACTGCCTTTGTTGCTGCAACACTAGAAATCCGGCCTGGCAGCTTCAGCGATTCCTGATTGGTTTAAGACGTTAAATTATGCCGCAAATGCAGAAGCATGGACTCGGTGTATGAACACAGTGCGACAGGCCGTGCGCTATTACATTCCAAACAAATGTGCCATGCATTATGGTAGTGAAAACAGAAAGCCTCCAGATTTTGCCTCCCCCTCAGCAGCGAGCGAGAGAGCCGCGGCAGACTCGCGGTTGGAGACGCACCAGCGTGGGGCAGCAGGTCTGTTACGCTCCGCAGTGTCAGTCTCTGTGGACACACAATCTCATCAGCTATCCCACACACCAACTGTGAGCTTTTACTACAGACAAACTCAGAGTTAGTCGCTGACCTGTGCAGCACAGAAACATTACGGTGGCTCATACGTAAACTCCCATTTAACCAAATGAGTCATTGAAAATGCAAAGAGTCACCCTGCTTTACAAATAGCTTTTTGTTAACAAAAAGACCCTAGCAGGCAGAGATTAAAAATAGAATTGTACCACAAAAAAAACCCTAGCACATGTCAGTGGACAAGAAAACAGCATGGCAAAAAACTTAATAATAAGCAGCTCCTCCATTTTCTGTGTGAGACCACAGCCCTGCCCGGTTGGTTTCTTTTGGCTCACAAAGACCAAGGCTTGTGAATTCACATGTTCTTACTCCCTGACTTTTGAATTCAAATCTCTGCCATTGGTCTGCCTTCATGTTCAATTTTCATTCTCTCTTCATAAGTATGCACATCGAAAGACTTTTCTAAAATCAGGTCAGCGTTAGCAGAGTCTGCCATTTAGTCCCATAAAGCAGCTAAGATGCTGCAAGATGAAGAAGAAAGTGACAGCTTGCTGGCTAGATTTATAAACAACAAATTTCAGAAACGAATGCCAATAATCAAACAGAGCTGTGTACTTACAGTTTATTTACAGTATTTACAAATCACACCTACTGCAGGCTCCGAATGATTCTGACTGGTGCCGATATGTTTAAGTTTGAAATGTCAGCCATGTTCATTCCTGATTTACTGATTGGCAGCTGGTTACATGGTTCTGCCCCTTTAAGAAGCTGACCAATCATTGTAAATAGAAGCCATGGATCCAGGTGGGACAAATGAAGAACACGCTGTTCAATAAACATCAAGATGGTTTTTTTTTTTTTTTTCTGTGTAAAAACCACCACTCCATTCATTTCCAGTGAAGTCCGGTCCGGACTCAAAATGATGTGTTAAAAGCCTGTTGTCCAATGAGCATTAATCTTTCATCCTATTAAAACACTCTGTAGACAAACATGTCAAACACCAAGAGACGCACCGACTTCAATAACTGTGTATTAGCGCTGCGTCGGGGCTTCAAAGGAGCATATTGCATATTGCAATTTTCACACATATTGCAATGAGACATTTGATCATTTGATTCGCTAAAATATTGAGTTCCACCAAGACTGATGAATAATAGAGACACTTTGGTAAACATTTCAGTGCCATGTTTGAATGAAATTTTAGGCCAGGCTTCCTGTGTAGTCTTAAAGCAATCACCTGTGACTTTTACTTAGACTGGTCGTCTTTGGTCGTATCGCTGTGTTATCTAAAAAAAATATATATAGTGTTTAGGTGTATCCTGTATCACCACAGCAAGGGGTCAAAAAAACCATAAATGTACTGTATAAACTGTAGATGTTGGCATTAACAGTTCATTCTTTGTCATAGCAACAGGAGGTACAATAAAGTAACTATCCCAATAACAACCCCATTTATATGAGTACTTGTTTTTCATTGTGACTCCTGTGTGGGTCAGTATGTCTGATCAGTTTTCGCCTGATCAAATGCTCAGGGAGCCAAAACCTGTATTATGAAGAGGTTAATGTTGGCAATATGCACTACAAAGTAGAAATAACTGATTCATTTATAATGTCATGTATTTTTTCATCGTGTGAATGGGTGGGGCTAATATTAGGTAAGGCTTGTGTAAGCTTTAACTGCACCAATCAGAATGCTATAACCAATTATAAATTAGTGAGTAGTGAGGGTTAGTACATATCAGGATGAACAATGCTACTTCCCTGGGTCTCTGACAGAGAAAGGTCAATCAGTCGTGCTGGTTATAATATCGGTCTAGACTGGACAGGTCTCAGATCAGTCGGATTAATGAATTCAGCTGGGATCATACCATTTTTTCCTACATACTTGGACTTCCTTGGAATTGTCCAATATGTTGTTAATTCCTGTTTACTAAAACACCCATCCTCGTTTCATAATTTACACTAAAAGTTTAGATTCAGTATTATATTAGCTTGATTAAAATCAAGTAAAGCAGACATTAATGGTGCTGAAATATGGCATGATTATACAGGTATAATATATATACAGGTTATATATACATACATACATACATATATATATATATATATATATATATATATATATATATATATACATAAAATCTTATACAGCTTCCAGAGTGTCACACCTGCCAGTCAAAGCAAAATTCTTGCCAATAGCATGGTTGTGTTAGCTCATGTAAACTGCTGAACAGTCTGAAAAAGCACAGCTGTGCCTTAAACTGATTTTATATTAAAGTGCATCGTACACACCGTATACATGCTGAAATATCTCCATCAATGAAAAAAGCCTTAATTCTGTTTTCTTTTTCCTTTAACCAATGATTTATACCACAGATTTTTTTTAAACTCAGGAAACCATATTACAAAACTTCTGAAAGTGTGTCTATGATGAAATAGTGCGTGAAGCGAACTGGGGATGAATGTCTTTAAATGTCTAAAAAAAAAAAAA
>CM040458.1:27629007-27642842 GCA_022758105.1 Pangasianodon gigas | reverse complement strand
GTATATAATCCTTTACATGAATCACAATACCACTTGTTTTTAGTCACATTAACTGAGTGTTCATTTTTTAAATGCTGAATATAAAGACAATTAGACTCAAAAAACATAAACACGTACATCAAAGTTTGTCTAAACTCTCTGAGTGCACTGTGATTGGTCAGAATCTAGTACATAAAAAAATCTAACATTAGCCAACTAGCTAACTTTACCCAAGAAATTGTTGTGTTTAACGAATAGTGGAAGCCAAAAATTGTGCTTGTGAATAATTCAGATTTATTGTACCTTCTCTTAACATCATTTAAACCTCTCTTTAGATTTGTGAGGCTCTAAGACAAACTCTCTCTCTCTCTCTCTCTCTCTCTCTCTCCCCTTCACACTTCCTTAATAAGCAAAAAAAACAACCCATTGTTCCATTCCATGAAATTTTGTAGGTTTTTTTTTTTTAATTCTCTTCGAAGCAGTCGACTTTCAAATGTCTTTCTAAATATACGGATTCGTTTCACACTGAACAGCCTGAGTGGTGGGTGGGTGTTTTCAAAGTCTGGCATCCAATGTGTTCAACATTTGGCAGGAGTCATTTCTCAATATTTCTGCGACAACAAACACAAAGCCAGCGTGCTAATCGCTCACTTTCTAACTTTCAGAAAGTTTCACAGGTGAGATTCGAACTAAGCCGGTGACATTTTCTCTCCTTTTTCTCTTCGATCCACAACTCAGTAATAACTGCAACTATCTATTTCACATGCAGAAGACTCAAAATGAAATAGCAGCACTTTAAAAGACTTTAAGTGCTTTTTTTTTATCTTAGAACTACATATGAGAAGCCATGACAGCACTTAATTTCACAGTACAATACATACTTAGTAGTAAATATGTACGTAAGTGAAAATGACAAAAATACAAGTCAAAATATTCTTTATTAGACTTAGTGTTAAGCTTTATTTTGGATGTAGGGATGCCAAAAGCCTTGGGCATCATATTTATGCAAAAAATATAATAAATTTGAAAAAATAACATTTTGACAGTATGTTTTCCTTAAAACCTTTTTCTAATTTTGTCTCATTTTGGATAAAATACAGCACTATAATCACCTAAACGAGTCATTACAATATTTTATTGCAAACATGTGATCATAGCAAGTGAAAATGTCTTAAATATAATCAAATGTATCTAATATTTTCTATTACAGCATTACAGTGAACCAAATGTAAAATTATTAAACCTATTTCTAGACATTTTTACTGATTTCAAGCTTGAAATTTTACATTTTCTTATTCTCTTGGCAGATCATTCTGGAAACATAGTAAACACTTAAAATTATCAAATCTGCCTGCCAATATAACATGAACATTTAAAGATTGAAATATATACAAATGTCTAGAAATGGGTTTAATAATAATCTTGTAATGGCTTTATTGTAATCTTTTAATACTAGAAAATAACATATTAGAAATACTAGACAAATATTACTCTATTCAAGATATTTTTCACTTGCTAAGATGTCTTTTTTTTGTTTCCATGATGAGAAAGGTGAAAACCGGCCCACATACTGTACATTAATAATGTTATCAAACTTTACTGATAACATTATATTATATGTATTATGCACTGACTTTTCTACTTTTCATCTTTTGCCATATTTAAATTTACAAAAAGTTCATTTAAATAAGAAATTCTAATACTTAAAGCACCTTATGTAAACTCAGTTAGCTGTTAGTGCATGACATTAAAAAATAAAATGCAATATAATAGGATGTGCTGGATCAAGTGCTATTTTATAAGCTGTTGTATAATGATGCTGGTGAAAGCCATTTTGTTTGATTAAACCAAATTTGCAGTGATTAATGTGATCATTACAACTAGGACTATTCTTGCAGTAATATACTGGCAATATACGAGACTCCTATGTGATTTTTTTTAATGCTTGCCCTCTTCTCATTCATATATCAAAATATTAGTGTTTTTTTAATTTCATTTTTAAATTTTCTTACAACTTATTACATTTGGCAGCAAAGACAAAAAAAAAAATTCTTTCTCCCATTTGAATTTTCTATCCCTGTTTTTTCCGAGGTTCGAGTGTCTCTGACGCATCTACTTAGGAAAAACCCGGTGGCGTGAACTACACACAGGTGGCAGCCTAAAAAAAAAACTCACCTGAGGCATGTGTGTAACCCGACTCTGAATACACAAAACTTTCCCAGTGTAAATTCTGACCTCACTTTAGGACTTAAGTCATCGACCCATAATTATAAAAGTCTTTAAAAGTTCAAACCTCCATTACCCTGTAGCTTTAGATGCCAGCGCAGAGCTTCTGGACAGCCGCGCGTTGACCTCGATGATGCAGTACTCCAGAGATGACGGGTGCAGGGCATACTGGATGTTGCACTCTCCCACAATGCCGAGGTGGCGCACCACTTTAATAGCCGTCTCCCGCAGCATGTGGTACTCCTCGTTGGACAGAGTCTGGCTGGGTGCCACTACAATGGAGTCACCTTAGACAGGAAAAGAGAACAGAAAGCTATAAACTGCTCTGATCTGATCATCCCTGCATCTTCTAGTGAATGTTCTGTATTTTATGGGCAAGTGCTATAAAAATATTGCAAACTTTTGTATGATAGTAAATTTAAAAGTCTCAGGTTCCCGTTATTATAGTCACAAAGAAATGTTCTCACGTCTAATATCATTTTTCCTCTCAGGCCAGGAAGTAATGCAAATCATGGTATGGGAACAGGAGGAGAATGTTTTGCATATGGGTGAATATGTTTTGCATTTTAATTTATTAGATGCTCAGGATTCAGTTTGCCTCATTACTGCGTTCACCTCTTTCACCAAGTTCAAAGAAGTCCTTTTTACTGTACAGTGTGTACATGCATAAAAAATATACACACGGCCTACGCACCACTTTCGGCTAATCAATATAACCTCCTACATCCTAAATGCTTAATGGAAAAATCAATATATACACCATGCTGTGCAAGTTGCATTCATTTCAAATGATGCTCATACTGCCTTTAAAATACACTCCTGTCTAGTTTAGTTGTTGTCCAGTTACTAGAGCTTTTGCTACAGTTCTGATCTTAATCACCCTCTAAAGCTTAGAAAATATCTGTCTGTAAGACTATCCTAATGACCAAGTCATTATATACCAATGGTTAAAGCTGAAAGCTTGTAATTGACTTAATAGGCAGCTTTTGTTGGTCTAATCACTACAGTAATTGGTAACATTTACTTTTAGCATTTACTGTATCACTTAACATTACCAAACCATGAACTTCAGCATTAACATACCATAAGTAACGGTACAATAAAGTAACATGTTTACTGATGTTTGTTTTTTTATTTAACTTGTTAATGATATGCATCTGCAATGATGTTTATTCAATCCATGACTAAAAATAACTATACATTAATTCAACGCAAATTTAATGACAGAATGTCTGTAAACATGGATAACAGAGATGGCACGACACCACTGCTTCTTTTCTGATACCGGTACTGAAACCTTGAGTATCAGCTGATACCAATACTCATCCGATATTGTTTTCTTTAAAAATCTACTTAGCTTTAAAATGTTTTTTTTTTAAACTGAAGCTCTTCACAGTTAAACTCTTTCACACAAAAATCCCTTACATTGAAAATATAATAAAGTGTAAAGCATAAATATAATAAAATCAATCCTAGCAAAAGAAAAACAATGTTTATATGTGAACATTTTCATTTCTAAAAATAAATTTATTTTCCAAATCCAATTCCAATCTTTGCCATTTGTTACAGGTTACGATATCCGATATATTTTCACTGATATCCGATCCACCGTTTTTTGCTGATATTA
The DNA here is from genome assembly GCA_022758105.1 of Pangasianodon gigas. Taxonomy (NCBI): domain Eukaryota; kingdom Metazoa; phylum Chordata; class Actinopteri; order Siluriformes; family Pangasiidae; genus Pangasianodon; species Pangasianodon gigas. Next base: position 27,639,010 of record CM040458.1, on the reverse strand, counting down.
GTCCGATATCTACATCAGGTATCAGATCGGTGCGATCTCTAGTTGTTAATCTTCTGATCTCTGCTCTTCAGGTGTAAATATTGGAACTTACTTCAGGTTCAGTTCTGAATTTTGACAATTCAGCAAACTGTAAACATGTTCGTTAAGGTGTTGTCAAATTTCTGTGGTATAAGTGGAACAAAACACTCCGGGACGTGCAGTTACTGTGGCTTCATTTTACTCTATTTATACTTAATTTAATGTCTACAACGAATATAGAGTTCATTTCTTTGTTAATATTACTGATGGTGTATTAAAGTTCATGGTTTTGTTTATTTTAACTAAAGTCTAATATAATATAAGTTAAGGGAACTGCAGTGTAAAGCATTACCCAATAATGTTTATTTCTGCTAGAGCTGCTATGGTGTATATATATTTATCAATTATAAATTAAGAAAATGCATATTTTCTGTTTTCTTTCTGGACTACATAACGTTTTTTTTTCTTTTTATCATTTATAATAGATTTATAATTGCTAGAAAAGTCAGTGATAAATTTATAAAAAATTAAATACAATCCAGTTGATTTGTGTCGATTTTTTATTTTTCTAAACTACATTTTTCTTTACGAGTGCTTTGTCCTTAAAACAAAATTTTATCATTTTCATTCATTATAAAAAACACATTATGCCTGCAACAGAAATATTTCTGAATCTTGCAAAAGAAAAGAGGGATCCATTTAAGAATCAATTATTTTTCCCATCTGTAATTAAACGTGTGACAGGTAAGTATTATTGCATCATAAAACATAAGAGCCAATCATGTTGCAATATGCAAATTTTGTCATTAGATCAGTTTACCAGGGGAAGGTGATATAGGTTTGGAGACGTTTCAAAATTCCAAATTGATAAAATCTAGATTTCTTGATGAAAGTAAAATTTTAGGCACGATTTTACGCTACCTAATGATTGTGAACTTGCCAAAGTCCAGCAACTTATTATCCAATATAAAATGATCTATAGGCATAATAGTCAGTGTGCTGCACCTGTGTGGATGCCTAAGGGGTCAAAGTTCTCCATGTTGCAGACAGTGACGCAGTTATCAGCAACGTCTCTGACCACCTCGTACTCCACCTCCTTCCAGCCCAGCAGAGACTTCTCCACCAGGATCTGACTGCTCATGGCTAAAGCCTGCCACACAACACAGACAAAGAAAATTGCATGGGTTTTTTTTTTGGTAATTTTTCCTGCTCTTACACATCTGGCACAGCTCAGGAGGGGCTCGATAATTAGGTCATAAGAAGGAGGTGAGCTAAATTAGAAAAAAGTAAGAATAAAAAGTGTGTGGTCCTCAGGCTTGGGACTCACAAAATGAGCGTTCCTTGGGGCCACTGGAAAAGCACATCTTATTAAAGGTATATTTCAACCAGAAAGCTAACAGGGTGGTGTCAGCATTACCACGAGTAATCGAGGCATTCAGCACTTTTATAAGGTAAGGATGGAAAAGGAAATCTAAACCTCAATCAGGGCTATATCTCTAAAAAAAATTTGACTTGTGCATGAATTTCCTGTAACAGCACATGATCATTTTACAAAGCACCTCAGGATCATTAAAACTTTGAGATCTGGTGTGACGTAGATGTAGTTAAAAGCTCAGCGACTGATGGAAGCGATACCTTGCGTGCAGTCTCTTCCAGTTTGTGTTTGTCGCTGCAGAGGCCAGAGCCCAGGCCACCGAGGGCATACGCCGAACGCACCATCACCGGATATCCGATTTCGTCTGCGGCCTTCAGAGCGTCTGCCACCTGCAGGACAACGTTAATCATTACGGTTCACTTCATGTGCCAAGAGTTTTTCCACTTTGATCAGAACTGAACTTCGCAGAATTTATACATTCAGTATTCTTTAGATCATTAACTGTGTCATAATGAGGAGAAACATGAAATATGGTACACATATACCATAAATAAGGGAAAATAAGGGAACGTCCAAACAGATTTAGAGTATATTGAGTCTATATTAATCTGACAACAGAATACTCACACTGTTTTTTTTTTTCAGTGTCAGCTGTAATACACTACAGGTACAAATAAACAAGTGATTAACAATTGTAACTGATATATGTTTGTTTAAATAAGGAATAAATACCTGAGGTTGTGCTTTTACAGGACATTACATCAACGACAGGGTGAAGCACAGTTACTGCTACCACACCGAAGTTGACTATTTTCCTATAACTGCACGTTCCAGAGTGATTTGTTCCTCTTATACCACAGAAATTTGACTACGAGTACAATTTTTTATTGATTAAAGAATGACACATTGTGTTTTTATCCATTTATAGTTACGATTAATGTTGTGGAACATCCGTGAAACAAGGTAGTCATCCAAAGACTAGATATTTGCTTTTATAAAGTATGCTAAATTTACACACATTTAATTATATAAAGCTTCAATCGCATAAATAAATGTACATTTGAACAAGTTCCAATACAAAACAATGTCAGAATTTCAGCAATCCACTGACAAACACTGATTGCAATATCTATTGTTTTTTTAAAAAAAAAACAGAAATGCAGCTTGTCTTGTTACAGAGAACCGGAAAGTGTGAAATCGTTTGTCCTGAAGACTTTTCCATAGTGGAAAAATGAAAGTTACAGTTTTACCTCTGACTGTTACAAAGCGCTAACACTGGAGACTCCTTTCGTAAATGCTAAATAAATGTCTCCTTACAGAAAACGTCTCCATTTCAAAGATTATACGTTGATGTTAAATAGCAACATCTTTTTAAATTTCTTTATTATTAGGTGTCGATTATGTGAAGTGTCTTCCGTACAAGTCCCTGTGAGTGAGCGAGCGCATTAATGTAAACCTAATAATCTAAAAGACTCCAGTATTCATCAGTGCTGTGGTATAAATATTTATTAAATAACTATCATCTCTATTGACATTTGTATTTGTTCTAATCATTACTAAAGGTAAGATTGTGACTAATGTGAACTACAACCTTGATTAATGTTTTTGGTGGTTAAATCGACAAATTCATAAGAGAGCCTAAATGGTGTTCCAACAGTTACATCCACTGATCTGAGCTCAGCTGATTATCAACATTTAGTAACCTGTAATAGTAAAACATTAATAATTATTTTATTTAATTATAATTTATAATAATAATAAGTATTAATGAGTTTTCTAACATATATGGTTATTTAATGCTTACATATTATCGTAAATAATGTTAGACAAGGTAGCACTAAGGTAAAAGAATAATCATTTTTATCTAAACAGCTCTTTAAAAGCAGGTGATTGGGAATTTCATGTACGTGGATGCATGTGTGGAGAGTGAAGAGATGAGAGCAGGTCTCACCGACTCCACAGCGACACTGGGGGCGATCCTCTCGTTGATCTCCTTCAGCTTGTCAGCAAACAGCTGTCTGTCCTCCGTGGCGATGATGGACTCTACAGGCGTGCCCAAAACCTTCACGCCGTACTGCTGCAGCACGCCGCTCTGAAACAGCTCCACTCCTGACCACACACACAGAACAACGGTCCACGTTTGGCGTTCACCTCCACCTCATTTTATTAAAGATGGCCCAATCCAATTAATCAGTTCGATACCAATATCAAAGGTCTGAGTGTCTGACGATGCGCAGGTAACAGAGTGTCAGGACAGTATTGATTCAGTACTGATCCCAGGACTCTTCCCAAAACAGTTTATTCCCAAGTCTCCTGCTTGCTTCAGTGTTTAATCTCACCTGGATAATGTTTTGTAGAGCTGCTGCTGTAATCATAAGGACTGTCCTGTGCTCATCCCAGGACTCTTATCTGCTCATATTGAACATCCTGTAAACACTCTCAGTACTGTTTGTCTTTATACTTCGACACCTGTATATTCTAATGATTTATAATCCCACTATCTGGTTCCATTTTGAGTCTGGAAACTCAAGCTTTCTTCATCATGTCGTCCCAGGGAGCTTTTCTTTGCCACTGTAACTTCTGGCTCTATAGTTAAAATGGACCTTAGCTCACAGCTTTTGCTAAGGTATATGCTACGAAGCTAGACACAGACACTAGGACCATGTGCTTTTAAAATCACATTTTAAAATCATAGGCTAAAGTTACTGTACTGTACTTCTTTTGTGGCTACCATAGGGTGGAAATGAAAATTGTAAAGAAAAAAAAAAAATCAACGGAGAAGAAAAGGTTACATGGTTCTTTTCATTGTAAAACACTCCCAGATGGTTAGATAGATGAGTGTGGCATAGTTTGCGAATTTAAGTATCACAGACATCTGATGCCCTTAACCTAGCTTTGAATGGAGGACCGTAGACTTGTATAAGGAAATGTATTAAAATGATTCTCTGTGATGATCACAGACATGTTACAGATGCAAAGTATATAGATTTGGTTAACATACACAGGAGCAAAAAACAAAATAACATCTAATTTACCAAAATATCCAGACGTATAGTGGCATTCAGGAGGATCTCACCACAGTTAAGTGCCGTTTGTCCACCCATGGAGAGCAGGATGCCATCGGGCCTCTCGGATTTGATCACCTCCGTCACAAACTGTGGTGTGATGGGCAGGAAGTAGACCGTGTCTGCCTGCTTGGTTCCCACCTCATTAGTCTGCACCGATGCGATGTTCGGGTTCATCAGCACCGTCTTCAGGTTCTCCTCCTGCACAGAGGGCAACATGGTGGATAGTTCTTCTGCTCCAGAGCAAACGCTGCATTTCCTCCACAAATAATTCATATTAATAAAAGGTCATATTAGCAATGCCCACAGCTCCTGGTCTCACATGCCAGTGGTTAGTATTCCTAGACTCATAAATCATACTAAAAGACCAAAATATACTAATAGACCATTTCAGGACAAAGCAACTATTATGATATTCTGACTTATTTCCTTCACTGTGCCGGAATATTCACCCAATATTAATTATATACATATTAGCAATGCCAACAGCACCCTGTCTCGCAGTTTGATTGTGTGGGCGGTTAACATTGATGTAGTTATAAATCACACATTAAGAAAATGTGGCTGTACTGTAAACACAGAAAAAAATGGAACAATATCATTACTTACAGAAGACCTACTATAATTGTCATTTATTTACACATTTCATGAGTTGGAGTAGCCATTTATACTAATTATGGATACTGCGATACACCATTGGTCAGTCATTAATCAGCTCCCAAACTGGGAAGGTTTCACTGCTAAGTAGGCCAAGGTGAATACTTGGAAAGAACAGACTCATGTAATGAAGACATGAGGAATGAAGACACAGGTTGCACTTGTTAAGTTCATGTGTCATGAGTACTATGGTGCTGTCACATATTCAGCCTTTAGTGTGTGTAAATAGAACCCTGATGTGTTATCCCTCTTTGTATGGTTCTTTACGCAGGTGATTACAGGTGAGGACCAAAACAACAGTCTGAGCAAGGTGGTGTCATTCCAGAAAAAAAAGTGAACTCCAGAGTGATGTGATTGCAGTGAGAAAGCAATCTGACTCTGAATCGACACTGCGAATTGAGCTGCAAGCTGCAGACAAGCCATGTGTTCTGGAGATTTGGGGTGACGAAAAAAAAAGAGAGGAAAAAAAACACACTGGATGCGATACACAGAATGTTTTAACCTAGTCATTTATACAGCTGGCTGCTGGCTTCATGCTCTCAGGTGATTTTTGTGATTCCTACACACACTTGGAAAAGGTTTGTTTACCTTTTTCCATCACCATGTTTCTGACCAATGAATGGAAGAGTTTAGAAGGAGGTTTTCAGCCCTACATGGTCCTCAGCTAATTTTTTTTTTAATTAAGATGATAATTCAATGATTTGCAGTGCAAAACTAAACCAAACCAAATAGCAAAACTTAAAGTTAATTTTGCATAGGCGAATGGACTAATAGGTGTGAAAGCATCCTGAGACTGGCTGTGATGTAGGGCATGTTCTGTTAGACTTACCTTCATGGCTTTCACAGCCTGTGAGCCTGAGTAGTCAAACTCACCAGCCTGGCCGATGGACAGACCACCAGAGCCAAGCACCAACACTTTAGACACCTGCAAAAAGGCAAGAGAACACACAACATAGCAAAACATTATTTGCCTCAGAAATCAGAGAAACATGTCAAAAACTTACTGGGCAACAGATTTACATCTGAAGCTAAAACGATTTTGTATTTTAACTGTACTCTATGAGGGTGATCTACATCCACATCTCTCTCGCGATCATCTCCTCTATGTGTGTGGCTGTGGCACCCTCACCTGGGCTCTTGGTGGAACTTCAGGTTTCTTTGGCATCACAGACACAATGCTTCTGTTTTTCCCCTTCTTTATCAGAGACAGGAATGCATCAAAGAGGAACTGCACAGAAACAAAAGAAATCAAGACAAATGAATAGACAAATGCAGTGCATCGACGTGAACATTAATACATCCTGAGTAAGAAGTGTTCGTGTTATCTCTGAACAAGCACAGCGTAATTTAATTGTGTTTGACGCAGAGCATGAAATGAAAGGTTGGGATGTAATTACAACAGATATTCATGCATGGCGTTAGAAACAAAACAAATAAATCAATCAGCAGCTGCAGTACCTCTGTATCAGTGGGGCCACCTTTCGCTTCCGGATGAAACTGCGCCGTGAAGATTGGCTTGGTGTTATGCATGATGCCCTAATTAAGGTAAAGGTATTTCCGAAAAAAAAAACAAAAAAAAAACTTAATCCCAGCTACAATAATAGTCCATGGATCAAAAGAAAACCATGATTATATTACAGCATGTCTGTTATATTTTTAACATTATTAACAGAATAGTCTGTTGTTCACAGTATAACACCCATGTGCGTGTATGTATGTGTCTGTATATATATATATATATATATATATATATGTGTGCGTGTGTGTGTGTGTATATATATATATATATATATATATATATATATATATATATATATATATGATTTATCTCATAACCTCATATCATATATACAGTACATTTATCAGTATTCAAGCTATTTTCACTTGCTAAGTATTTTTTCTTTTTTTTTTTTTGCAGTGTGAGGAAGAGAATTTGGTTTTAAGGTTTTAATCGCTGTGATGTTCTTTTGTCCATTTTCTTACACTCCAGTGTATTACACAGTGTCAAAAATCACATGAGCTCAAACTCAACTCAAAGATGTTGGAGGCATATGTGATGATTTAAAATGCATTTTGCAAAATGTGATAGTTATAAGCTTCCCTTACATACCGTCTAATGTAGCTTCTCTAGTACTAAAGAAGCAAATGTCAGATCCTAAACATGTCTTGCCTGAGTGACTGCATTTAGACTTTTAATTTCTTGTGAACTAATGGTTTAAAAATTAATAATGAATAATAATAACAGTAAAGATAAGTTAAACATCCTAAATCTTATTCCAATAAAAATCACTTGGCTAATAACTTTATTACTATGTGGAGATCGGACCTCATTGGTTCCATCGTTGGCATTGATGAAGAGTGGACTCCAGCCTAGCGGCAGAGACTCGCTGTCTATCCCGTAGCCGTGATTCTGAGCTGTGATGAAGGCTTGTCCCGTCATCACATTCAGCACCGGCTGGTTCTGGCCTCTACACATACAGACAAGAGACAGATGCGTGTTCAGTCTCTGAACAAAACTGATGACTGTGTAGTTTCCAAAGAGACAAAACACACTTATCTACGAGGTAGAAAGACAATGCAAAAAGTGTGTGCATGGTGTGTGTACAGACAGACACATGTACTGTATGTCAACTAGTGTTACACTTTGATAAGTTAAACTGATTTGAAAGTTTCTCAATACACAAAAATGAAACAAGCATTTCATCAGTGTCTTGGATTTTTTTTTTTTATTTATGTATCAACAAACCATTTACTTGTGTCAATTAAAAGGATCAACTTTTTGATGGTATCACTAATGGCCATTTCCCTTACACTGGCAAACATTTTCTTTTCATATTAAAAGAATCTACCACACACTTACCCTTTAAAATATTATTTCATGGACTGTATTACACACTTCTGTGTATGTATTGTCCTGGGTATTTATTATCTTGTATATTTTTATCTCATATAATTATTGTCCTGTATATTTATTGTCCTGTGTATTTAATATGTTGTATATTTATTGTCCTGGCTATTTATCTTCCTGGGTATTTTTTTTTATCTTGTATATTTATTGTCCTGTGTATTTATTTTCCTGGCTATTTTTATCTTGTATATTTATTGTCCTGTGTATTTATTTTCCTGGCTATTTTTATCTTGTATATTTACTGTCCTGTGTATTTATTTTCCTGGCTATTTTTATCTTGTATATTTATTGTCCTGGGTATTTATTTTCCTGGGTATTTTTATCTTGTATATTTATTGTCCTGGGTATTTATTTTCCTGGCTATTTTTATCTTGTATATTTATTGTCCTGTGTATTTATTTTCCTTGGTATTTTTATCTTGTATATTTATTGTCCTGTGTATTTATTTTCCTGGGTATTTTTATCTTGTATATTTATTGTCCTGTGTATTTATTTTCCTGGGTATTTTTATCTTGTATATTTACTGTCCTGTGTATTTATTTTCCTGGGTATTTTTATCTTGTATATTTACTGTCCTGTGTATTTATTTTCCTGGGTATATTTTATCTTGTATATTTATTGTCCTGGGTATTTATTTTCCTGGGTATTTTTCATCTTGTATGTTTATTGTCCTGTGTATTTATTTTCCTGGGTATATTTTATCTTTTATATTTATTGTCTTGGGTATTTATTGTATATTTTGCACTCATTTCACACTGTTGTGTAGTTGCAGTTTATGTAGTCCTGTGTACCGTGCTGCTAACAACATCCTCAACAACCTTTCTTCATTGAGTCTACATAAAATAATATGGTTATTATCACACTCCCAACATGTCCATTACCTGTTCCCCATGGGCAGTTTGTATGACTGAGCACCAGCAGCCAAAGCCGTGATCTGGTTCCCCATACAGATACCAAACACCGGCTCAGGACGATCGCTCTCCAGCACCTGACATGGAAAAGCCATCAGACAACAATGACGAAATCCTGATGTGTCATTACAGGCAGGGCATTTAAAACACAAATCATTTTGGTCAGATCAGTCATTTTTCAAATTTTTGGATAAGTTGTATCCATGTAGCAATGAAAATATTTGCAAAACTCAGCAGGAAAAAAAAAAAGGTTTTTGTCCACTCACAACCAATATGATATACGTCACTTTCGTTTCTAACCCTTACAAACCGCATGTCCTAGTGTGACATTTATTTATTTTTTGTTCAGAACCAACAATCTTAATTTCTAGATGATCTGTATTCACAACATTTTACATTTTCATTCCTATTCATAATTAAAAGCTGATCACAGAGGAATTTCTCAAAATTCTCAAAATAATTATTTGATTTATGATGACCATGAAAAGACTACTAAGAGTGCAAGGTAACTTCTGATTAAACAAGAAAGAACGTATATTCCCGCAAACTGTAAAATTATTATTTCTGTAAAATAATTTTTCTGAAGAGTGAAATATAGTCAAATGACCATTCTAATCCTAAAATCATCCAAAGACTAGATTTTTGGGTTTATATAGTATGCAAATTTACACATATTTAATTAGCCACATTTGCACAAATAAATGCAAATCATTTGAAAAAACATCCAATACTTCCAAATAGCAATCAACTTCTAAAGATTGACAGTGATATCTTTGTTTTTGTTTTTTTTAATTACCGTATTTACCTGTAATATCTTGCTTTAATGTGAATTCTACCCAGAATACAAACATCGGTGTCATTCAGGCACTAATTCTTCAGCTGATGTTTTAAATGATATGACCTAAACCATGACTGAAAACCAGGTATTACATGTCTTTTATCTAAAAATAAATCATGCACCATTTTGGTGTTATTATATGATAATTATAATTATTTGTGTTTCCATTTAAAGAGGAGTGTAAGAGGAGTGTAATAGGAGTGTAAGTGGAGTGTAAGAGGAGTGTAATAG
>CM040458.1:27608096-27627462 GCA_022758105.1 Pangasianodon gigas | reverse complement strand
TCTGCTCTGACCAAAAAAAAAAAAAAAAAACACTGCCACCGACAAAACTTTATAAAATCCCACCGGATTACATGTAAAATGTATCCAAAAAAAAAAGAAAAAAAACAAGCCCCCTTAGCTAGGAAATGTGCTCCAGTAGATGTTCATTAACATAATAACATATGTGTCACCTTGACGAGCAGCCTGATGATGTTGTGCTTGATCCCACAGTCAACGGCCACCACTTTGATAGGATTGCCTTTCCCATACACTCGGACTTCCTGATAAAAAATTAGAGGTGAAGAGATAAAGAGGTCAGTGTAACAGCAGCACAGCCTGTAACACAGTCAATCACCTCACATGAGGGTCTGCTTACCTTCGTCGAGACTTCTGCCACCAGGTTTCGTACATTGGGGTCAGTAATTTCTATTGGCTGCCCTTCAAACTCAATCTTCCCCAAAACTGTCCCCTGATGAAAGAAATAAAAGCAAACAGTACATTCTGTATAATGCACTGAAAGGTTAAAATGAATAATGTTTCAAGAAAGGTTGTGGAGTCTTCAATAGTAGAAAAAAAAGGAGTGATACAAGAAATCTCATTTATTTCAGACAAAGAGTTGCTCCAGAGAATAAGATTTTCCCGTCTACATTCTATTGGCTGCAAAAAAAACATTTTTTTTTGTTGTTTTTTAATCTTGAAATACCAATGCAAGAGTCAATCACAACATAGTCAATGCTTTTTCTTCATCCCTTTTGAATGAAAGTGGTTTGTATATGATTTATATAGCTGTTGACTGGATATACACTCACCAGCCACTTTAATAGGAACACCTGTACACCTGCTCGTTCATACATTAATCCAATTAGCCAATCATGTGGCAGTAGTGCAGTGTATAATCTCAAGAGCTTCAGTTAATGTTCACATCAAACATCAGAAGGGAAAAAGTGTGATCTTTAACCATGGCATGGCTGTTGGTGCCAGATGGACTGGTTTGAGTATTTCACAAACTGCTGATTTCTTGGGATTTTCACACACAACAGTCTGTAGAGCTTACAACAGTCTTTAGAGTTTACACAAAATGGTGTGAAAAACAAAAAATCCAGCAAGCAGCAGTTCTTTGTGTTTGGAAACGCCTTGTTGATGAGAGAGGTCAGAGGAGAATTCAGGTGACAGGAAGCTGACAGGAAGGCTACGGTAACTCAAATAACCACTCTTTATAACCGTGGTGAGCAGAAAAGCATCTCAGCATGCACTACACGTTGAACCTTGAGGCAGATGGGCTACAACAGCTGAAGAAGCAAACTACTTATTGCACCTTTACTAGGGATCCTGCAGAAATCTGAAGGCTAGAGAAGGAATATGAGGCTACAGTGGACACAGGCTCAGGGAAACTGGACAGATGAAGTTAGACTAAAACCAGGAGATGTTTTTCCAGTTGTCAGCTGTCCAGTTTGGGTGATCCTGTGCCTACTGTAGCCTCAGATTCCAGTTCTTGGCTGACAGGAGTGGAACCTGATGTGGCCTTCACCTGTTGTAGCCCATCCACCTCATGGTTTGATGTGTAGTGCATTCTGAGATGCTTTTCTGTTCACCACGGTTGTAAAGAGTGGTTATTTGAGTTACGGTAGCCTTCCTGTCAGCTTGAATCAGTCTGGCCATTCTCCTCTTACCTTTCTCCTCAACAAGGTGGCGTTGTTATTGCTGTTGTTGTTGTTTTTCGCATCATTCTGTGTAAACTGTTGTGTATGAAAATCCCAGGAGATTTCACCAGGTTCTGAAATCTTCAAAGCAGCCCATCTGGTACCAACAAACCATTCCACATGATTATTAATCAGGCTAATGTAACAAAAACTACAACCCATACACCACTTCACTGCATCTGCAGAAATGAGTAAAGTGGTCGACCTTGTCTCGGATGATTTTAGTCAGCATCCTGGTGTCCACGCCGTATAAAGCTGGAACCTACGTAACAGATATACATCAGAATAACATCACTCAAAGCTGGAGGATCAAAAACATAACACTGAGCTATGAATAGCACAAGATTAACGCAGACGTATCACACTAAACATTACCTTCTCCTCCTGCAGCCACTGTGCCAGAGACTTCACCGAGTTCCAGTGGCTGTAGTCGTGACTGTAATCCTGCACCAGTAGCCCTGATACCTGCAAATACATCACACACACTCAGCCTGATATACTGAGAATTTAAACACAAGACATTAAATAGATCTTCATATGCTCTTAATGAGGATATGAGAATATACCTGTGTTATATAGGAGAGAACTCACAAGGAAACTAGTTACAGGAGCGATTACATGTTGCTAATATGCTATCATTATACTGTTTATAACAGTATATGGTATATTTGCAATTATACAACAGCGCAGTGAGAGGTTGTTGATTAATTTTCTTAGTAGCACAGTGCAGTTGGATGCTTGAATCTGATTGGTCAGAAGGCATTATTTTCACAAAACAGAACCGGACGTTCCGGCTGCAACATGAACGATAGGTTAATATTACTGTGTCCGTTATGGAAGGACTCTCGAATGTAAGCACTCTCAGTCTCGGTTACACTTTAGCTTTCTCAGTTTTCATGGTAAAATGACAGGCTGTGCCTGTGTGTGTGTGTGTGTGTGTGAGAGAGAGAGAAGCTGATGAAGAACGACTGTTTATTGCAGCTATAATGTAGGTGATAACAAGAACTTGTCTCTGAGACATTCAACAACATTAAATCTAACTATAAACCAGTAAACCATAAACTGTGTTTGTTCGCTGTGGTATAACCGGAATGACAGACTGTGCCGTTATATGAAATTAACGTATGCCGGGGTTGGGGGTGGTTGGGGCAGCGAGTGCCGCTTCCCCCCCAAAGTGCATTGTTTTTGTGCTTTATATAATCTGTTGTGTGTTATTCCTTACATATCAGAATAGCTTGGACAGTAGGTCCAGCTGCAAGGTTTATAATAATGCACTCGTTCTAATACATTATTGTTTGTATGCTAACAACTTATATAGGTATTCGTACATTACAAATATTTTTAAAAAGATATTTATTTAACATTTATGGAAGGAGTCTCCGGTATCAGTGCTTGTTACAGTCAGGATGGAGGGCTTTGTGGTTTCTCAGTGAAGCCAGGTTTACACTGTACAATTTTCAGAAATTTTACAAAACTTTGCAGAAGATTTGTTTATGTGAGCCTGTTTTCTCCACAGGTCCAGATCCTGCTGACTGATGACATAAATAGAACAGTAATTAAATTTTATTGAGATCATTTTGTGCTGTGTGACAGTCAATAATCTTTAAAAACGGCTCAGATAACACAGTCTAAAACCAGCTTAACATGTCGAGCTGCATTTTTTTGTCATATTAACTTCAAGAGAGAAAAAACAAGAGAGGCTGGTGAGGGAACAACTAGTTATAGCTTCTAAAATGTAGAGATAACAGCAACTAACTTGTTTCACAGATGTTCCACAACACCAGATGTAACTATATATGGATAAAAAGTATGACGTGTCATTCTTTAATGAAAGACTTTGGGATATGCCATTATTAGAAAATAATCAACTTCGGGATGGTAATGGTAACTCCGTTCTCCATTTCAGGCTGATTTATTCTTGCTGTTGACTACACGTACGTGTAAACAAGATGGCCACTGTGGTGCAATACTAACATAAACAGCCGAGGCAGTATAGCACAATGAGACCCTGTGTCCGAAACTGCATAAACACAACCAACATCCTGTCTCAAACTCCATACTTATATACTATTCTAAACCATTATTTAAATGTACAGTGAGGGTTTTTTGCAGATCATGACAACAATCACGCCAACGGCAGAAAGTTTTAAAGATAAACTGAGCTCGTCAGTCTGTTTAACGTTGCTGTGCATAAAATTGCTCAACATTACCGTTTGACTTGGAAGCCAGATGGACAGGGATGTTTTGGCTCTGACATGCCATCTAATGGACGCCGCTTTTAATCCTCCAGATGTATATAAGATACACGAGCGAGTACGTGAACAATGCTGCTCGTGTAGCAGCTGCATGTGCACAAGTACGCATGGGGAAACTAAAGTATATTTGCACCTTTACACTTTGAGCTGCATCTCATCACGCCATCATTGATTATTTTTCTATAACAGCACACACCCAAGTGTTCTGTGACATTGCATACATTTTGCCATAGTTTCCAAAGCAAATAAGCAAAGGGCTGGCAGATATGGCAAGAGATTTTTTTTTGTAGAATTGCATTATTTCCATGGTATAATAATTATAAGAACTAAAGGGATATCTAAACAAATGAACTCCAGGCAACACATGATGTCTGGAAAATCAAGTGATTTTCTCATTTTTTTCCCAAACTGTTTCATTAAACAGCATTAAAGTTGTTTAAATATTAACAATATCAAGTCATAATAAATGAATTAGCAGCATGTGACACTAGGTGACGCCAGTGCATGGAGGTACGGTCACCTGAACGCGATCCGACTCTGAATTCTTTCTCAGTCCCACTTCATCAAGCTCCTGCATGTTGGGGACGCCGTAGTTGCCCACAATGGGGTAGGTAAGTGTAAGAATCTGACCTCTGTAGCTGGGGTCTGTGAGGGCCTCTGGATATCTAAATGCAAAAGGAAGAGTAAAATATCAGGACAGTATACTGATGTCCGAGATCATACTAATTCAATCAATTCAATTTTATTTGTATAGCGCTTTTAAAAATGGACATTGTCACAAAGCAGCTTTACAGAAATAAATACATTCAAATTAAATTAAAACAAAATAAATTGTAAATATGTGAATTTATCCCTAATGAGCAAGCCAGAGGCGACGGTGGAAAGGAAAAACTCCCTGAGATGATATGAGGAAGAAACACTTATGTTTACACTATTTCAGCTACTTGTATTGTACTCTTGTACTATTTGCACTATTGTCACTAGGTTCACTTTAAACAGAACTGTGTACTGGTCGGCGCTGCACTGGGACTTACTATTCCCATTGTCTGTCTCCAGTAGTCATTGTACTGTCTTGTACTGTCTTGTGCTGTCTGTTTGCACTTGTGCACTTTATGTATAAATTATGTAGTCCCTTGTAGTTCTGTGTTGTTTTGTGTCATCTTATGTAGCACCTTGATCCTGGAGAACCGTTGTTTCATTTCACTATGTACTTGTATATGGCTGAAATGACAATAAACTCCACTTGAACTTGAACTTGAAACCTTGAGAGGAACCAGACTCAAAAGGGAACCCCTCATCATCTGGGTGACACCGGATAGTGCGATTATAAATAAATCCCTTCTATAACTGCGTACTATACGGACAAATAGTGCAACTGGGCAAGCAGTAAATTCATCACAGTTTTCACAAGAAGTCCGGTTTGTTAAATCTATCCACTGTCCACTGATGGAGTCCTGAGTACAAAGCTGCTTGTGGTCGCAGTCCCAAGCCAGCACAGTACACAGTGCACAGTATATTAGTATTGGACACTTATATCAGAGCTCATATCAGTATTGTATACTCATATCAAATCTCAAAGCAGTATTGTATACTCATATCAAATCTCAAAGCAGTATTGTATACTCATATCAAATCTCATATCAGTGTTGTATACTCATATCAGAGATCATATCAGTGTTGTATACTCATATCAGAGATCATATCAGTATTGTATACTCATATCAAATCTCATATCAGTGTTGTATACTCATATCAGAGCTCATATCAGTGTTGTATACTCATATCAGAGCTCCTATCAGTGTTGTATACTCATATCAGAGCTCATATCAGTGTTGTATACTCATATCAGAGCTCATATCAGTGTTGTATACTCATATCAGAGCTCATATCAGTGTTGTATACTCATATCAGAGATCATATCAGTATTGTATACTCATATCAAATCTCATATCAGTGTTGTATACTCATATCAGAGCTCATATCAGTGTTGTATACTCATATCAGAGATCATATCAGTAGTGTATACTCATATCAGAGATCATATCAGTGTTGTATACTCATATCAGAGCTCATATCAGTGTTGTATACTCATATCAGAGCTCCTATCAGTAGTGTATACTCATATCAGAGATCATATCAGTAGTGTATACTCATATCAGAGCTCATATCAGTGTTGTATACTCATATCAAATCTCATATCAGTATTGTATACTCATATCAAATCTCATATCAGTGTTGTATACTCATATCAGAGATCATATCAGTGTTGTATACTCATATCAGAGCTCATATCAGTGTTGTATACTCATATCAGAGATCATATCAGTGTTGTATACTCATATCAGAGCTCATATCAGTATTGTATACTCATATCAAATCTCATATCAGTGTTGTATACTCATATCAGAGCTCATATCAGTGTTGTATACTCATA
Organism: Pangasianodon gigas; assembly: GCA_022758105.1. Lineage (NCBI taxonomy): Eukaryota > Metazoa > Chordata > Actinopteri > Siluriformes > Pangasiidae > Pangasianodon > Pangasianodon gigas. Next base: position 27,621,094 of record CM040458.1, on the reverse strand, counting down.
TCAAATCTCAAAGCAGAATTGTATATTCATATCAGAGCTCATATCAGTAGTGTATATTCATATCAGAGCTCATATCAGTGTTGTATACTCGTATTATACCTCATAACAGTATCATGTAGTCATAAATAAGTTCACATATGTATTATACATATATGCATATGAGTCCACATTTCAGTATTAGAGTTATATCTGTAGTGTATACTCTTATGGGAGCTGATAGAAACTGTACATGCACACTTCTCTAAGTACAGTCTACAGTCAGTGGAGGTGAGAGCAGTAGATGTTTCCTCACCCCACGAGCCCTGTGTTGAAGACCAACTCTCCGGACGCTGACTGGCCATGGCCGAAGGAGTAGCCCTTCATCACTGTGCCATCTTCGAGAACCAGGTGAGCACTCTGAGCCTGCACGCAAGACACAATACAGCTGCAAGTGGAACCAGATCCTGCGCTCAGGCTGGAAAACCAGGGAGTAGGGATATACACCAGAATATATTTGTATTTCATTCTGAGGATTTGCCCATGCTTGCAGAAATGATGCAATATTACATCACCCTGTTAGTCTAGTTCACACTGCAATCATATCACAAAGTTTGATATGCTTTTATACTTCTTTTTGGAAGTGAAGAGTAAGAAATGAAGTCCATACTACACAGAAGTGCATAGAAAGGAAGAATACTTAGATAAACCTGCAATGCAGATCAACAACAAATCAAAGTGGCTTCTTGAAAACTTAGTGTAATAGTTATGTGAATATTAAACGAGCTAGTTAGATAGGTAGCTAGCGAGCTAGCTGCAACCTGGCTAATGCTAGTCATGACTTTTTAGCAAGCATTTTCAGCAAGTTTATCAAATATTATACAGGTTTAAGTTGACAAATGGAAAGTGTTGCAGCATGATATCCGTCTCATTCATCTTCTGCAGTGAAATCTTAATGCAAAAGTTGCACAAAAAAAAAAAAAAGAGAGAGAGAGACATGAATTATTCTTGTTTGAAGCTCTGATTGACTTAGCTAAGGAGCTACATTGAAACAGTAAAAAGTAACAAGACAAGATATAATTTGTTACCTTGACGCTGAGGGAACGTGCTGCGGGTCTCCAACCTACTGAAGCAAAATTCCTCAAAAATTTAGCAACTGTCAGCATTTTGGTCATGTTTCTGCCTTCATACGCTTAGTTACTCGACCACTAAGTGTCCTGCTTTGAATTAAAAGGAAAAAAAAAAAAAAAAGGTTCTCTATAAAAATGAATGAGGCAATGAGGCAAGGCAGTGTCGTGGGCTCGTGCGGGAGTTCCACCCAGCAGCCAATCAGAGAAGAGTAGACGAGACAGTAGCCAATCAGCGCTCAGCAGAAGTAATAAAAGGTGGGATGTGCCTGCTTGGATGGCGCGCGCTGCATAAATGGTGCAACCTGAAATATGAGATATGTGACTGTAAATAGATAAAAGTGACACGAAGTGTGTGTGTGTGTGTTTTGGTGAATAAAATGGTTGAATTCTTACATATTTCTGTATAATATTAGTGTTGAATAATATTGTGATAATGGAAAAACATCTTATAAATAGTAAAAATATTATATCATTATTATTATTATTATTATTATTATTATTATTACTGGTGGTGATTATGATTATGATATTAATAATAATATTGTTGTTGTTAATGTTAGTTTTGCTGCTATTTTGTTTGTTTGTTTAATCTTTATTAATTCCATGTTTTTGTTTGATAATTTTTTAAATTCATTTTCTGTTAATTCTCCATGTTCTGCCTATATAGTTAACCTACTAATTATTTACTTACTTACTGTAAATTAACTTATATATCATATAAAATTGATAAATAAAGTATTTTATTAATTATTCGTTCTTTTCTTGTTTGCTTCTCCTGGTGAAGGTAAGTAGGTGTACCTAATAAAGTGGCAACTCAGTGTATTTATTTATTTTTTTCTATTTGTTAAGTACAGAAAACAGATAAGCTATGTTGAAAAAATAACAAAAAGCTTTGCTTTCTCACTTCCACTCCTACCATGCCCATTTTTTGTACACTAATATAACTCTATAAAGACACTGAGTTGCCACTTTATTAGGTACACTTACTATGCAGCCATACTCATTGGCTATTTTATTAGGTAAATAATCCATATAGGTCACTTTGTATGTATACGGTTATTGACTTTTGGTCCATCTGTTGCTCTATAATCTGTCAGCCTCCCTCTGTCCTCTTCATTAATGTAGACAGACCAGATATTATTTGGATAGTGGATCATTTATCATCAGAGCTGTTCCTCTGACATGAGATTAAGACTAGGGATGATTAACACACACTGTATGTGGGAAAAAATGAGCCTTAGCCTCTAACTATGCATCTAATTGTGTACAATATAGTGGCAATGAGTGTATTACAGTGTTTAAAACCCCAAACCCCAAACCCCAGTGTCACGTTTGTACAGAGATTGAACCACCACCAAATAGCAAAAGATACGATGATGTATACAGAAGGTTTGTCTAATACAATTATCAAAGATTAAATGTAGGCATAAATACCATAAAATACAATATGAAACTATCTAATCTGGTATTTCTTTGAGGACTAAAGAGTGAAATGATAAAATATGATAAAACATGCCCAATGCTTGTGCAATGGCTCTGATCGATTTTCCATCTTTTCTCAGCTTCAAAATGGCTTGCTTTTCTCCCATAGACAGCTCTCTGGTCTTCACGTTGGTTTATCCTTTCTAACAAACAAATGCATTCTTCACAGGTGAAACCCAGGGCTCAAACCAGGAGTACACTTTCAGAGCTATTAATTGTTTAAACAATAAATCTAACAGGTCACATCTGGGCAACAAGAAACACCTGTCAGCCACATGTTCCAATACTTTTGGTCACTAGAAGAATGGGTGTGTTCAAACAGAAGGTGCCATGTTGTAAGTTGACTAACATATCTAGAAGTAAATATGAGGAAATGAAAGCTGAAATGCTGCTCTATCATCTTATTCATCCTGTGATCTCAAACCCAAATGTCTTCAGTGTATAGCAAAAACAAAAGAATTGGCCTTGCTGTTCCAATACTTTTGGAGGGGACTGTATGTATGTTCGATTATGGTGCTTGTTACTATTATACTAATTAAAGGAGAGGACATATAAATAAGGATTTACATAAGCACCACTCCAGAATTACATGTAGCTCAGTAACAATAAATATTGATGTGACACCTAAAACTAACCAGGCAGTTCCAGCAGTTCAAAATGTTTTGCTTTAAAGCAACGAGTAAAATATGAAAATTATAAGAAATTAAAAAGAAATTATAATTCAAATGAGCTAACTCATACCTCCGGGGTTCCTGGTTCAATCCTGAGCCTGGGTAACTGTCTGTGTGGAATTTCACATATTTTCCCTGTGTCCTTGTGGGTTTCCTCTTGGCTTGTGGATTTCCTCCCACCTTCAGAAAACATGCCAGTAGGTAGGATTAGTAACTTTCAATTCCTTCTAGACATTAATGTGTGTGAATATGTGTGCGTGTTGCCCTATGACGGAGTGGTGTCCCATCAAGCGTGTATTCCCACATCACGCCCAGTGTTCCTGGGACAGACTCCAGATCCACAACGAAGAAAATGAATGAATGAATGAATCATTCAAATGAACTTTATTTGCATTATTCTGTGAAGATACAGCATTTCAAATATTCTCATAAAATTTGTATCCATGTGTATGCAGTGTACATCAGTAAATGTAGAGCTAGTAGACAAATTTTCCACAAAAAACCTACAGATGGGACAGAAATGAACATTTCCATTACTGTAACATATCTGCTTGCCAACATGGCTTTATGCCAATTTAAACTTATTTGTGTTTGTTAAATACAAGCGACACTGTTACCAAAAATGTATTATTCTCTTGTGACAGATACTAAGCTGAAGGTTCATTACACATTACCTAGTAACTAATAAACTGGCAATTCAGTATATAGTCAGAATTGTATTCATTTTGATTATACCACAGCACTATTGAGTTCATTCTGATTGGTCAGAAAGTGTTGATTAGTTTTCTATAACAGCAGCTCTGACTGTAGTGCAGCTGCAAATCACAGTTTTATATTAATGCGCTTGTTGTAATACATTATCATTTCTATAGTAACAGCTCATTCACAGAGACTTGTATAGATGAAGCTTCACATAATCTAAGACTAATAATTAATGGATTAAAAAACATGGCATTATTCAACAAAGCAAAATGTGTGAATGTTGTTTGTAAGGAGACACTTATTTAATGGAAGGAGTCTCCAGTGTCAGCGCTTTGTAACAGTCAGTATGTTTTCCGACACAGGAAAGTCGCCATCAGAGGGTTTCCACTTTCTCTGTAACATGACATGCTGCATTTTATTTGTCTTGTTAACTTTAAGAAAGAGGCTGGTGAGGGAATGACTGTTTATAGGTGCTATAACGTAAGTGACAACAGGAACTAACTTGTTCTGCAAACATTCCACAGTATTAAACTAAAGTAAATATAAACAGATAAAAATACAATGTGTCATACTCAATAAAAATAAATGTTTTTTTTTTAAACTGCTGTGTGATAAGAGGAATAAAATGCTTTACATGGACATGCTCTTAATGGAAAATAATCAACTTCTAACAGTGTGGTAACAGTAAGTCTATTTCATCACACCACTGAATCGTTGATTATTTTCCTATAACAACATGTCCTGAAATATTTTATTCCTTATATAACTGATTAATAAATATAGTCTCAGACATTTGAAGCTTCCTCCCTGTCTGGAGCTATGCATTTTCATTAATGAAATGATCATTTCTCTGTGTGTGTGTGTGTGTGTGTGTGTATATATGTGTGTGTGTAATCTGGTGCCAAGCCACATTATTCACGCCTAACCTGCACCTTCAGACAGACTGCTGAACCCAGCACAGTATTCCTACCATGCTCAGCATTCTCCTGTACACTCACTAATCCCATTCCATCACTAAACACTGCCGTCACAGCCCAGGAACAATCACAATCACACAGCGACAGACACAGCTGTGATGAACATTGCATCAGAGGTTACTTGTTAAAAGAGTTTACTGGACAATGAGGTATAATCATTAGGTCTACATTGCAAAAAATATCTTGGCAAGTGAAAATATCTTAAATAAAGGCAAATTTATCTAATGTTACTCATTATGAGAGTACAATAAAACAAACATATGGCATAATATATTAAGCCTATTTCTAGACTTCTTTTTACTTCATGCTTGAAACGTTCTTGTTCCTTTGGCAGATAAGCATTTATTTTTAAATAGAACTAAACATCTGCAGTAGAACAATGAAAGACATTTACCTTAGTGGACTTAAGACTTTTGAATGACTTTATATACCTACGAGTGGACAACATGGCACCATTGACTTCCATTGTGCAGGTTTGAAGCCATATACCTATGAGTGAACAATGTGGCGCCATTGACTTCCATTGTGCGGGTTTGAAGTCATGTACCTATGATTGGACAACATGGCACCATTGACTTCCATTGTGTGGGTTTGAAGCCATACACATATGAATGGACAATGTGGTGCCGTTGACTTCCATTGTGCCGGTATGAATTCATATACATATGAATGGACAAAATGGCACCATTGACTTCCATTGTGCGGGTATGAAGCCATATACCTATGAGTGGACAATGTGGCACCATTGACTTCCACTGTGTGGGTTTGAAGCCTAAATTTGGTCAAATTGAAGATCACCATTTTGACTGAGTTTGCACAGTAGAGACCTTAGACCAGAGCATGCACAGTAGACACTGCCCATTGAACAGTGAGTCTACCTCTTGCCTACCCATATTAGTCATTCTTCATGCTGCAAGTGATCATGCCGAGGGATATTACCTGAAATTAAGATGGCACATCAAAGGCTACCTCAATGTTGTAAGTACAGCATTATTTATGAATTAACTGATAAAATACTAAATTGTAGTCATATAATTTGTATAAATATATTGATTTTGAGTCATAACTGTCTGAGCTGCTATTTACTAGCTAGCTGACATTGGCTAATCCATCATGTTAATCAAAGTAATGTAAGTGTAAGTAGCTAACATAATGTACCAACTGAAAATATACTGGTAAACAGCAGTCAGCATTTACACTCAACACAACATATTTTTGACCGCTAAAAATTGTACTGCAGCCAGCCATTAGAGGACCTCAGAGACAATTTGGCTTCACTTTTAAACCCCTGTTACGATGTTCACTTGTGCATTACATACTGCATCTCTGGGGTTGGGGGTTCAAATCCCACCTCTGCCCTGCATGTGTGGAGTTTGCATTTTCTCCCTGTGCTTTGGGGGTTTCCTCCCCAGTCCAAAAATGTGCGTTGTAGGCTGATTGCCATTTACAAATTGTCCATGATGTGTGTGATTGTGCCCTGTGATGGGTTGGTACCCTGTCCAGTGCCCTGAGTTCCCTCTGATAGGCTCCAGGCTCCCCGTGACCCTGTGTAGGATAAGCAGTACGGAAAATGGATGGATGTTGTTGTTTTTTGTGTGTGTGTGTGTGTGTGTGTGTGAACTTGATTAATTCAATCATATTGTTTTTAGACTCCAGTTTATGGAGTTTCCATTTTATAGCTGTTTTCCAAAATGTCATTGTGTTTGTTTTGCAGCTTTTTACAAACAATTGCAGATTTAACATCACATTACAATATAATATACAGAATTTCATGTATGGGTGGCACAGTGGTGCAGTGGGCATTATTGTTGTCTCACAGCTCCAGGGTCTCTGGTTTGATCCTGAGCTTGGGTTACTTTCAGTGTGGAGTTTCGCCTGTTCTCCGTGCCTCTGTGTGGGTTTCCTCCGGGTTCTCCGGTTTCCTCCCACCTCCCAAAAACATGCAGGTAGGCTGATTGGCTTTGCTAAATTGCTCATAGGTGTGAGTGATTGTGTGTGTGTGTGAATGGTGTCCTGTGATGGACTGGCTTCCCATCCAGGGTGAATTCTCCCACCTTGTGCCCAGTGTTCCTGGGACTGGCTCCGGATCCACTGTGGCTCTGACCAAGATAAAGCACTTACTGAAGATAAATACATGAATGAACTTTATATATAGCTGTGCAAAACAGGATATTACTGAGAACACTGGATATAACCTTTCACATGGTGTATTAACATCTCTATAAAAACTAATAAATTAGCACTTTGTTTTAAAAAAAAAATAAATGTGTTGTCTGTGCGTTTTTCTTACTATGTTACCTCTCCAATAGAGTTTTTTAGACTGATGGTATTCTTAGTCCGTGACTTAGTGAACCAGTATCAGGATGTATTTATTGACAGAGACTTCTGTAAGTCGCTCTGGATAAGGGCGTCTGCCAAATTCCATAAATGTAAATGTAAATAAATATATAAATAATGATTTGCTCTGTATCATATTGGTAGTTGTTCTGTTCAGTCTTTTCAGTCTGTACAATTCTACACCTCGGCCCCTTTTTCACAGTACCAAACCTTACTGAGGAGAGAAACCACAGCCATAAAGTGATATTTCAGACTCCATGAGCTCCCTTTCTATTCTCAGACATATGACTGTTAGAGAAAAGATGTAATAAGAATCGGCATCAGAGCAGATGAGATGTTCTTCTGTTTGCTGAAGGATGTTCACCTTGGAGTGTGTTCCATTCGCTGTTTTACACCATCTTTTGCCATGCACATGAGTGCTGAAAATAGCCAAGGTTATCCTGGTCACATTAATCAGACCTTAATGTGAAAGTCTGACGGAATACTGGATCCTTTGACGGTCTAGTATCAGGAGTTCTTGTACTCAAAAATAGGTTCTAGTCTGGATCCCTTTCGGATAGTAAACATAGAAATATAATGAATTATATAGATAATTAAAAATGCTATTATTATTATTATTATTATTATTATTATTATTATTGTTATAGAAGAAGAAGAAAAGAATCTGTGGTATCGTCCATCGTCCAATTAAATTTAAACACTGCCTTTATGTGTTCAGCAAATCAGGATAAATGAATTGATATATTACTAAAAATGTGTGTTTTTAATAATTTCTAAAAGTTTATATTGTAGCAGGAACCCCAGATTCTGTTCATACAAAAGCAATTGTGTAGTTCTGATAATGAACACACAGGGGCAGCACTGAGCTGATTCATTGATCTGCAATAGCAAATGGGAAAAAAAAGCATGCAGTGATGTCTGATATTGCATTATATTCATATACATTAAGCTATTGCTTTCTTAAAAAGAAATATTTTTTTCTGACAAAATTTAGGTAAGATGGACTGTTTTAAATGTTTTCCTAATTAAACTGTTTATTTATTTATTTATTTATTTGGGGGGGTATTTTTTAATATTTATTTTTTAAAATCCCTTTCATACTTATTAAGACTAGTGCAAATTTACTTGTACACAACAGCTCACTATGGATATTTATGTTCATGCAGGACATCTGAGCTCGAGTGTGTCCTCAAACTGCTTCTGCTACGGTCATTAACCCGTTTAAACCAGGCACAGGTCATGTAAACAGGTTCCACATTTATTCTCCTTAAACATTCATGCATTTGAAAGAAAGTTAAAACTGAATACTTGTTGACATCAATTAGAACAAAATCTGAACACCATTTAGTGGACATTAATATTTTTATTTCATAAAGTCTCAGTAAATACTAGCATATTAATGCAAATCCTCTGCTTTAGAGCAGTACATAAAAAAAAAAGTACATTCTGCACAAAACTTTCTGAAAAGTAGTGTTATTTGAATGCAGTGAACAGTAAAACACTGTGTAATATTATAATAAGAGTAATAATCACCCAAAGAGTTATCACATATATAAAGTGATACATCATTCACACTAAAACTATGAATTACTTCACTTCCTGTCATGTGATAAAGCTGGGATTAGGTCCTGGATGCATGAATGAGTCAGTTCTTAAAAATAAAAGGTACAATCTTTCCTCAAACTGTGAAATTGGTTACAGTGTCTAAAGGTCTAAAACTTTTGCCAAAGGACATCTGGAAGGGGAAAATAGTAAGTCTTTAAAAATTAAGTGAAATCTATAATATATTTTAATAATAACATTTAAAAAAAAATAATAATAACAATAATAACTAGAATGAGTACATTAATATGCAAACAAACTAATAAATACAACAGAATAAAAATCTAAGTTATTATCTCCAAAGTGCACAGATTATTATAAACTATTCTATGTAATTTGCCCATTTCATCCCCAATTTGGTCATCTCTCAGTTCCCACCCATCAGCCAGCTCTCCCCTATCACACAACAGCTACCAAGAGGGGAGGCTGAAGTCTTAGACGCTGTGATTGACAGGGGAGAGAGAGTATGCCCCTCCCACCCAGACAACGCAGCCAGTTTTGCTCCCTAGACTCCCAACCACGGATGGCTGTGGCATCATCAGGATCCGAACCCCGAGAACGCCTGATGATAGGAGCACTTGCTTAAGTTTATTGAAGAAATAAATATATTATTTATATATAATAAATAAATATATATGTATACTAGCTAAATAAATAAATAAATAAATAAATAAATAATTTTAATTTATATTTTTATTCCAATCATCTTATTTTTATTCCAAACATTCTAATGTCCATAAAATACTTTTGTACAATGAGAAAAAAAACACTTTACTAACATTTTGTAATTGAGAACAAAAAGATACAGACTTAGGTAAAAATCGAAGATCTCGAAATCTCGACCAAATCGAAATTGTTTAAATGAATGTTGTTTTACAACTAAAAGTGTTTCCATGGACAAGATAGCATGCCTGTGAAGGTGAGACACGATTAAGAAGCCTTTATTGGGAAAGACAGGAGATGCTGGAAGTGTTTCGGAGACTTCATTAATACCGAGAGATAATAATAGGGCTTTTTCTCCAAGGAGATGCAGATCAGATTGCTTTCATGGAGAAACAAACAGCATCTAAGGCCAAGTGCAGCTTTGTTTAGCCATACCTTTTATACTCTCAGCTGAGAAAAGAGCTTTAAAGGGGAAGGCCCTGTGGCACTGGACTGGCCCCTTAAGGAGCTGAGCCCTCTCCGAGAGATCCCAAGAAACTTCGCACCTCTCCAGAAGCCTATAAATAGAAGCCATCTGTCTCCAGACTCAGTTACAACCCCATTCCTTATGTAGTGGACAGGGTGCGGTGACCAAATGACTGAACGAGTGAGTGGATGAGTGACGGGACCTATATTAGAAAAAAAAAAAAAACAGCATCCATGATCTCCCAAAACTGTACCACTTTCTGCTGGGCTCTACACCAGGAACAGACAACTTCTACTTCTCTTTATTTATTGATTGATTTAAGATTAATTGATTGAAAAATCAGTCTTCTTGTACTGTACCTTACATCAAATACACAAACACAAGATATTGTGAAACAGTATCCACATTAAAAAATAAAAAGAATAATTAATTAAAAGGTGCAATAGTCTTTTTTATTCCTTACTCGTACAAATAACCTGGAAGATATGTAGAACATGATAAAAATAAAAAAAAAAGCATTAAACCGTGGCCCGTAATCCATTTGGAAAACTTACTTCCGGTCCGGAAGGCTTGTTTGTGTTTGGACGCACCTCCAGTCAATTATTTTATAGATACCCTACTCTATGGGCCATCTAAGATCCTGGAGGCGGAGCTTTGTGAGAATGGGTGGGAATAGGGGAGTGGGCTCAATTCATAAAAAAAAAAAAACACCTAACCTTTAAAGCATGGTCCAAAGTCCAAAGTCCAAAGTGGCCAAATGTGGATGTTAATTGGCCCATGGCTTCTCGTTTACAATGTATTAGGTGGCTTGCAATTTTTTCTGTCACCTGACGGTGGCAGCAGACTGTGTTAACATGGTTAGCTAAATTGCAAAAGCCTTTTTTACTCTGACTGCACCTGCAAATTAATTTACTGAATGATATTTAATCATGGCTAGAGACAAGAAGCATAAAGTTAACAGTGAGAAGGAGTGATTTCAAAAGAATATTTTTTTATCAAGAGCAAATGTGTGTGCCTCATATATCAAGACACTGTTGCGGTAATTAAGGAATTTAATATCATGAGATATTATGAAACAAATCATGGCCAATGCAAAAAGTATTCAGAGGATGAGAGGGCAGAGAACCTGAAGCAGCTGAAAGATTTTATCAGAGCAAATAGGGCACATAACATTACTAGAGCTAATAAGTGGCAATGGTTTCAACCACTAAGCATGGAAAACCTTTTATGAATCCTTGAAAGAGTCCTTAACTAAAGTGGCCAGTGTCATTTGTCCCAAGAAGAAACACACATTTGTGAATATCATATTGCGTGTCACAACAACAGCTGTCAGGTGATACCCTGCTGCAGTTATTCCACTAAAATGAAATTCACTATATGGGAGCTTTAAAATAATATTTTGGTGACTGGCCCTTGGGTATTTTGATGTGGTCCGCTTTGAAAAAAGTTTGGACACCTCTGCATTACAGACTTAATCTCAGAGAGTTCAAAGCTAGCAGGTCATCATCAAGGACAAGACGTGCACACTCATTGATACGTCAGTGCCATCTGACAACAACACCTCCACTAAAGTCTCAGAAAGGCTCTCCAAGTGCAAAGATCTGGAAATAGAAATGAGTCGAATATGGGGGAGATGATTCCAGATGAGTCCAGAAAGGACCGGAAGAGTACAGTACCTTGACTGGATCTCAGGAAAGATCAACATCCACGAACTTCAGAAGATCATGTTCCTCAGGAGACCTCACATCTGTGACAGAGTCCTATCCATCAATAATAAAAATAATAATATCAATAATAAAAAAGTCAAATAGGTTTCTATTGTCATTCCTCTATATAGCTTGTCTACATTGGAACGAAATGTCGTTTCTCCGGGGCCATGGTGCAACACATAACAGTACACAAGACTACATAAAGTGCAAATACACAACATGTGAGACGAGTGCAGGACAATAAACACACGGAACAGAACAATAAATACACAGGGCAATAAGTACACAGAACATGGGCTGTAAACTGTAAATTATTTGGTAGTGTAGCAATAATAGGCATATCTGTAGCAACAGTAAATGATAATAATTATAAAAACAATTTGATAGTAATTAAGTAATATTAAAATTAATAGTTAATAAAAATAATTTTAAAGTGTTATTTATATAGCACCAATGCAAGGTCACATTTTTTTTACTATGGTGATATTTAGAGGCATACCATGACTCATATTGTAATAATAATAATTATCATCATCATCATCATTATCATCATCATCCCTATCTATCTATCTATCTATCTATCTATCTCCCACTCAGTCGCTCACTCACAGTAACTGCTTTATCCTGGTCGGGGTTGCGGTCGATTCAGGGAACACTGGAAGTAAGGTGGGAATGCAACCTGGATGGGACCCCAGTCCATCTCAGGGCACCACACACACACACACACACATTCACACACTCATTCACACCCAGGGGCAGTATATCTTATCCAATCCACATACTGGCATGTTTTTTAGAGGTTGGCGAAAACCCACACAGACACTAGAAGAACATGTAAAACTCCACACAGACAGTAACCCGAGTTCAGGATTGAACCAGGGACCCTGGAGCTGTGAAGTGGCAATGCTGCTTCACCTGGATATTTATTCCTATTTATTTCTCAGATGTTTTTTTTTTTTTTATTTAAGACCTTTCTCAAACTCAAGGACACTTGATTAAAAATCCACAAATCAGAATTATGACAAAATAAATAGAACAAAAATAATTATGACAAACATTAATTAGAGTTTAAGCATATGTGAATCAGAATGAATAGATATGATAGAATTAGGACAAATAAAGGGACAAAATAAAGGATATACAGCCATCACAGAGACTGGGGATTGCCTTGAAAGTTATTATATGAACTGAAGGAAAAGGGACAGGTAACCAGTGCAGTTTATATGGAAATGGTGTGATGCAGGCTTTTTTTTTTTTTTTTTTTTTTTTTTTTTTTTTTTTTT
>CM040458.1:27593740-27607996 GCA_022758105.1 Pangasianodon gigas | reverse complement strand
ATCAGAAGTTACGCTACTAAACCTCATGATAACAAAATGAGGCTTTTGGCTGAAATCACTGTAATGTTTTGAAGGGCAGTGCCAAGTGGATACCTCTAGGTTTGTTGTTGGTAACTATCTGACAATATGTGATGTCAAATTATTAACCAACATAATCTAAATGTTAAAAAAAAATGGCAGCAGCGTCCATGTCAGCATTTAAATTTATACATGTCTATCAGGCATCCCCATCATTTTCTATCAAACACAATGTAACAAACAGGACATGGGAGATGGTTAAGGATCTAAATGCAGGATGGTTTATTAACAAAGACAAAACACAATCCAAATTCAGAGTTGTAAGGGTAGCAAGGGTTAAAAATAGTGAGACATCATATTTTATAAACAGGCAAGGGTCAAAACACAATAATGAGATAGCTCAGAACTTACACAAATGCTAGGATTGGCAAGACTTCGCCATTAGGCACTGCACGTATTGGTCTTATATTGTATTGCTCTACAAAGCAGGAAGTAACCTGGAAGTGATAAGGTCGAACTCATGGGAGGGAGACCTCTGCTGACTAGGAGTGTGATGTCCCAGGTTGGTGTGTGACATAATGGCAGAATTAATAGAACAGTGTAATTTAGCTTACCAATCTGAAAGATGCTCATTTCTGAGTCCAAGGAGGTAAACAGCTCTGTGTCATATCTCATTTGGTATTTGGTATCTCATTTGGTCAGCATTTGGTAATTACCATTATCTGCTAAATCTGACATGATGTGTACACACTGGAAAACAAAATGGCAAAGCAATAAAGTGACTAACAAATGTCATATGAGATATGTCATATGAGAAGTGAGCATATGTAATTTGTATTACAAGTGAAATTAATGATTTACAGAACTGGCCATGACCATTGGTGTTGCAGTCATTAGACAGGAAATGAACTCCTCAGAGGGGTCACACAAGTGAGGAATGAGAAGAGAGGCATTAATGACCCCCAAAACCAAACTACTTTCTCTTATGGAAATAAATATGAGGAAAAATGCTCTACTCTAGTAGACGCCATTACATAATGCTCTGCTTCTTCTCTTATTCTACTGCAAACTTAATAAACCTAGATTGTTTATTGTCTAAATAAACAGTGTCCTTATTCCCACCTGTGTTCCCAAAATCATTTTCCAGTTTCCATTCTTGCAAATATAGAAACTTAAATCATTACTGCTAAAATAAAACAGAGGACAGAAGTCTCCTTACGATGGCGGGTCAAGTTGTAGGAAGGAGCTCTGTTATACTCGAAAGGCATTCCTGTGTGGCTAAAGTTAACCTCAAGTGCTCAGCTGGCCTGCAAGGATATTGTGTAAAGGTTATTCTGTCGTCCCTTCATGGGTTTGTGTAGAAGAGTGATGTGGCGCTAAGGAAAGGAAACTATATATGCAGTGCTAAAAATAGAACTCTTGTGTACAGCCAGTGCCTCAGTGTTCTTGTGCTGCATCTTGATGATCAAATCTAATCTGCTTTATATCTGATCGTGTGCTATAGACAGGTTGCTAAACCACGATCAGTTGCTGAAAAGCATGCAATGGTCAGAATTGGAGCAGACCTGGCCATCATTTTACACAGCAAATTCCAAATAGATTTTGCAAGCTAGCTAGCATTCGTTCAATCATCTTCAGTAAGTGCTTTATGCTAGTTAGGGTCCCAGTGGTTCCGGAGCCTATGCCTGGAAACACTTGGCACAAAGTGGGAATACACCCTGGATAGGACTCCATTCTATCACAGAGCACACGCACACACTCATTCACACCAGGGCAATTTAGAGTAGCCAATTCAGACAGTAACCCAAGCTCAGGATTGAACCAGGGTCCGTGGACCTGTGAGCTGACAGCGCTGTGTGACTGTATCGCTGCCAGCTAACAGGTCAATGTTAAATTTGCTTAAATACCACAACTGTGAAAACAGTCACTGATAGCTAATAGCTAGCTAAGTTAAGGTAAGTTGAGCAGTATCACTCTGTAACGTTAGTGAGGTAGTGTAGGGATGAAACAACAAAATAATTCAAGTCAGTAACCAAAAAAAATCTATAGAATTTAGAATATCTTAGAAATATCTTATCTTAGACTTATCTTAGCTAATGCTAACCACCCAAATAACAAAAAGATGTCCTGTGTACATCCTTAAAAGTTATAAGAAACATAACACCAACACAGGACCAAACACTGAATGTGTGTTTGTTAAGGTGTTTTCAGTGTGTTAACTGCAACAGCACTTCAAATACATACATTTACATTAACGCTACACTTACGTTATATGTAACATACTGTATATAAAGTTACCAGAACATCCTTCTAACACTCCAGCAGTCCAATAACATTACAGGATGTCTCTTGTTAATTCACATGAAGTCAGTTAGTCTACACACAGTGGGCTTCATTTATCGATGTTGTAGTAAAGTTGTGTGTAAATATTTTCGTAGACTAAATGGAATAAAATGTCTGCCAGATTTACAAAAGTTTCTGTAACGCTGATTTTCTTCATACTTACATGTTGATAAATACCAATTAGCCATAAATAAGCAAGTGTGTTCATGGCACAGCTGTTTTACATTTAGTGACACACACAAAACTACATAAAAAGCGAAGAGTTGAAAACAACACAGAGGTGAAAGAGCGCCTCCGAACTGCAGAGTGCGATAAATATTCCATCGCAGCGCGTCAGCTACCATAGACACACTAATGCTTCCTCTTTTTAGGGCACCATTACTTTTGAACAGCCGCTCTTTTTGTCTTTATTTATGCATTTGTTTTGGAATCACTTTCTTACAAGTCATTAATATGAAATCACTGAGTTTCCCAAAATTTTCAATAAATTCGTATGTAATTGAAATAAATAAGTTAGATTTGACAGCGTGATCCGTATATATAAAAATTGTAGTAACATCAACAATTGTATGATTTGAAGCCGATCAATGGAGGTTCACAATAGTGAGTTTCCTCATATGTAAATTCTCAGGAGGTCTCATAGGATACGAACATTCTTCCGAACTTACGGGCTTTTCATGAATGTAAATTTACGAATAAATCCGTTCATATCCAGCTTGATAAATGATGAAATTAGTTTGGATTAGATAAAAGAATTGATACTGACTATCTAACAAAATCCTGTATTGTCTATTGAGAGTACCACTAAGCCTCTTCCCCATTTCAATAATAATGTGATTATCCTTGGATAATTTATTTTATCTAGCAAATCACGCTGGTCCTCAAGAGCACAGACACAAACATATGAGAAACGTGTTTGTTCACGTAAGAGTCATATTTATAGTGCTTCTTGACATACAAGCACATAGACACTTGATATTAGTGCCTCATGGTATTCACTAATCTAAATATATAGGAAAGCAAGGAACCCATGTAACCCCAAGCAAAAGATTCCAGTTCTGGATGCATAGATGCGAGTGAAAGGCTGTAATTATGAGTGTAATTGTACAGATCGAGGGTTCGCTTATGTTCTTTACATCCTAATGACTACAATTACACATACAGTCAAGAACTGCTCCTGTTTTAGCACTGACTTTGAGCTGGTTTACAAATACAGGCTGAGTGTTGCTTTTAGACCTCGTAATAAGTTATTCAACCAAACCTCTAACCACGAAACAGTAATAATCTCACTTTTGTTTCAATCATAATAAATATCATTCAAGAAACAGCTGGTGTCTCTTTACGAAGCTCAAAAGAGCAAACATGAGACTAAACACACGCAGACTCATCTCTCAAGCTCTCAATTCTCAGTGTGTCCTTTAATACGAGTCGTGTGAAGTTGCTAATTTTATTGAGGGGATTTTCCCCTAGAGGTTTCCCAAGTGCTTCATAGGATCTGCCAAGCAGAAAAAGAAGAAGAAGAAGAAGAAGAAGAAGAGCTATAAAGCATGATAGATTTCCGTGTGGGAAATTCACTGTTCCAAAACAACCTGGCTTCTTTAAATACCAAAACACTGAACATATTTAGCAGGAAAAAACAAAACTATGGGTAGAATTAACTCTGAGTTCTATGCCTACACCTAAGGATGCATCAATACCATTATTTTCAGACCAAGGATGAGTATGAAATGTTTTTGGTACTCATTGACACCGATACAGATAATGATCCAGAAATACATAATGTTATGGAAGCTACAAATGGATTTTCAATCGTTTCGAGATATTGCGAAACTCCTTGGTTTAATGTACGAGTGGAAACTCGTCCAACATACTGCGACGTGTCATGGAGAGTCTCTTTTACCTTTCACAGAACTTCCTCCGCTACTGTACACTCTTCCTTTGCCATGGCCTCCAGCGAGGATAGATCTTAATGCAGACTGGTGTGTCAACAGCACATGAAACCTCACTCCGTCTTTAAGTATCAAAGTCATGCGCTCTTGCCTCACTGGGTCAGTGCTGAATTGAGAGACATGTTTATCTTGCTGGGTGTTTTATTTTTTATTTTTTATTGGATATACAGTATGCTTATTGTTGTTTCATTAATGATATGGCGTCATGGTGCCACAAATGAATTGCATCTATTTTATATCTGTCACTACAACTTTGGACATAATCTAAACATTTTTACAATTTTTACCTGAAACAAAATTTGAATCAAAGCCTGGATTGGTAACAAACACTAGAGCAGAGCTAATGTGGCATTCAGATGGACCTTGTGAGTTTGTGCTTTTGATATCAGATGACAAAAACATAATACATTCACCTTTCAAGTGGTTTTAGTTATGAGAACACTGTTGCTAGCATGGCTGGCCAGATGAGCAAAATGGATGAGCAGAGCTAATTTACCTGTCTTTTTTAAGAAGAAAATACATTAAAATAAGGCCTTTTTTCATCTATAGCATAGTGAATATAAACAACATGATCAAGGTGGATCACTTTCTCCATCACTGATTTTCCAAAATGCCTTTGAAGGAGTAAATAGAAATAAATAGACTAAGCACATATCATCTAATCAATGTACAAATGACAAAGTAACAAATGACAGAACCATCAAGTTGTTTTTTTGTGGTCTAATTGAAAGCGCAAACACTGCTTTTCTGTTTACGCTGTTTTTTTTTTAGAACACACATAGCATGATTACCGATTTGATACATTTTAGTCTATAAAAAAATCATAGCATGAAAGGTGTTTCCTATCTGTCTTTAAATGAGTGTGTTGCTGTGTGTTCGTGTAATCGCTTTAAACCTACAGTGAAAACTCAACTGTAATAGGCTCATAATAGTAACCAAGTTACTGATAGATCATTCGAGATTGTGACCAGCCATCACTTGTTGCTAAGCAACTGGAAAACATGGAAACCAAGTGTAACCTAATGACTAATTTAACTAGCTAGCACATAGCCATTAAGTCTTTTAGACACACAATGTAAATGCAGAGTGACAGTGGAAATATGACCAAACTGCCTGGAATATCAATATTTTATGCAGATTTGTTGGTAAATTCCTAAGAAAAGACTCAGGAATTTTGCTGTAATTTTACTTCTCATCAAATGCTAACCAAAGTGTCATGAGTTTTGCAGTCTTGCGAAACACTGTGTGGGGCTATAAGAAAATTTTGACTCTTGAAGTCTGAGCTATTAATATGAAATCTTCTGATTAACTCGCTAAAAGTTGACGAATCAAAAAAGCAAAGAAAAGCAGTATGGCCTCAGCTGCACCACTGGTAGCAAGTGTACTATCATGTGTAATAAACCAGTGGATTAACTGACTGTTTCACATTTCATCCTGCTGCTTTTACATGATCTATTAGATCATTCCATTTTAATGTGATTCATAAGGCAGCACTTCATCCAAAGTCAGTTTCAGGCTGACTCTCATATTCTAACTGGCATGTAAGGCAGTTCTTTCGTATGTGTGTTGTATTGAGAAGCAGTCGTGTCGAATAATATGTGTGTTTGGTTCTTATATAAGCACACGAATGATAAGTGAACACCGATAATGAATGTATCAATCATCAATCATAACAAACACTAAGGCCAGGTATTTTCTTTTAATCAGAGCAGGATGAAACCGATTCTGTTAAAAAAAAAAAAAATGCACCAATTTCTGTACTACATTGTACCAGTACGGTAAATTATATGCATACATATAATTTACTCTGAAAAAAAAAAGACTAATTTTGTGAAGATAATGTTTTTTTAAATTTTGTTACATCAGTGAAAATCATAACCTACCATTACCAAAGTTGTATTTATTGAGTTTATTGAGTACTTTTTGGCTGTTAAAGGAATAAAAAGCTCCAAAGAATGATTCCAAAGAATAGTCAGAATATGCTTTTAAATAATAAGCCTAACATTGGAATAGTTCGTTAAATAAATTTGTGCTTTGGGGGTTCATATAATTTAAAGGGTTAAGTGGTAGCTGCAAGGTTAAGAACTCCTGTTCTGGGAAACAGTTTATACCTCAGCATGAGTTCTTGCATCATTTAAGGAAATATCCATACAATGACAACATAACATTAGCTTTTAGATTTCCAACAGTACATAATACATACACAATAAAAAATGTCTTAAGTGTTGTGAGTTAAGTCATTACAAAAAATAAATTACTTATAATCAATAATTCTCAAGTCCTTTATATGGAAATCTAAAAGTTATAGATGGAAATATATGAAAAAAAAAAAAAAATCACAGTAATAAGTAAAATTACATTTTTTGTCTGGGTGCCTGGTCTTAACCCATCAAATGTCATAATCTTATCTTAGATTTTATTTCATTTTTATTTTAATCCTATTTCTATTCGCCTGCACCTGTCTACCTGCATGGTCTCAGATTAGTCAGTGTCAATGAAGCAATTGCCAAGTCAAATTCCACAACTGATAAAATTATTTCTGCTTCCGAAATCCACCTTGTTGCACGGTAAATGTTTACTGATGTGCTTAATGGCCTCCTACACGTCCCTATAAAGCACCAGAAAGGTCTGAGTGGGCTCTTTCCAGGTTTCTGCACACTGTTAAACTCATTAAACGCTGAGTGGAGCTTCAGCTCAGACAGGTGCAGGGTCTCCTGTAGAAAACATGGCGGGTGACGAACGCTGAGGACAGCTGAGCCGATGTGGCTTTCACTGGCAATCCGCTTGCTAGAAGAGGTCAGAGTGAAAAAAGAGGGGTAGAGGAAGGGGTGGAGGAGGGGGAGGAGGAATGTCTCAAGCCTCTGCCATCTCAGATTTAGACGGATTTAGATGTTTGGGAGGATCCAGATCACGCTGTGTGGCAAGAGACGACAGCAGCTGAGAGCAAGACACCTTCCACCCCCCATCTCCAGAATCAGAGAGCTTTACTGTAAAACACCACGCTTAGTTCTTCAAGCGGTACACTTTACACAACATTGCTAATGCTAATATGACAATTAATGACAGACAGAAAGAAGAATAGATCAACACAACCAAATGCAACCTTTTCTCTGTTGACTTTCTTTAATTGTTAATAATGTACAAACTCCCAAAGCGAGCACACTGGACAAATGCATTTCAAAAAATATCTCAAAAATGTTGCTTGGAGTCAGCTGGAGGCACGCTGAATCGGCGGACCATTTCTCCCAGCCGCCTGCCTGCTCTGTTTTTTTCAGTATCCATCTCTCTTTTCCAGCATGCTACTTACTTTTCAGTGAAGCGACTCCCAATCCAGATCATTGGCTACATTCCAATAGCAATGATGGGTATGAATGAAATGTTTCCACATTCAAATGTCCAAGAAACAATGACAGATTTCTATAAATTATTTCACAACGTATTGGAAAAATTATGATATTTTCTCTTTATATATACACACATATATATAGATATATATAGATAGATAGATAGACAGGTAGACAGATAGATAGATATAGATATATATACAATTATAATATGTGTTTGGCATTCCCATGTCGAGTTGGATCTGTGCACCTTTCTGAAGCTATTTTTTATTCTTCTAGAACCATCACAACAAAAATAATCTACGTCCCATTTATCTGTGGATGCCTTTTATGGCTTTGATGCTAAATTACATTCCCTACATACCTTGGTCCAAATCTAAACATGCACGTACTCCAGAACGTCATTTCCCCTTCCAGACGACGCAGGGGTTACACCCCTCCCAAACATGCAAACACACAAACACACTCTCGCTTTCTCCCCCGCCCACTTGCATCGCAAACTAAAAAACATTATCCTGATTTTGAATCTCTTCCAAAAGAATATCAGATGAAGTGAAAGTTACCATGATAGCATAGTGAGTGTAATGGTGGGTATTTAGGGGTATATTCCTGGGTGTTTAGCAGCAAGGTGGACACTCTGCTGGGTATATTAGTGCATATTTGGGGGCAGCATAAGTAGGGTTGACATATTACTGGGTATTTGGGGGCAGGAAGGGTTCCTTGCTGGGTGTTTTGGGGCAGGGTGGGCATATTTTTGGGTATTTGGTGGGCAGGGTGGGTTCCTTCCTGGGTGTTTTGGGGCAGGGTGGGTTCCTTGCTGGGTGTTTTGGGGCAGGGTGGGCATATTATTGGGTATTTGGGAGCAGGAAGGGTTCTTTGCTGGGTGTTTTGGGGGAAGGGTGGGTTTGCTGATGGGTGTTTTGGGGGCAGGGTGGGCATATTAATGGGGACTTGGGAGTAGATAGGTGTATTGTCTCGTATCACCATATTTTGGGAAAGTGTGAGAGTATTACTAGGTATATGGTGACAAGCAGGTAGATTTCTAGGGGCAGGGTATATATTGGTGTATCTTGGTGATAGGGCAGGTGTATTACTGGGTATTTAGTAGTAGGGTGGGTATATTATTGGGTCTTTCTTGGACGGGTGGGTGTCCTACTGGGTATGTAATAGCCATTTAATAGCTTTTAATAGCTTTTTTAAGTCATTGTGAACTGCTGGGTATTTACTGGCAGGGTATGTGTTGTTGGACATTTAGAGACAGGTTGGGTGTACTATTGGGGGATTAGGGGGATTATGCGAGTTTTACTCCCATTTGTATTTCGAGGAAATTGGTATATCATTTGGTATTTCTTGTTGGGCATTCATTGGCAGGATGGTGTATTACTGAGTGTTAAGTGGCAGGATGGGTTTATTGTTGGGTATTTAGTGACAGGATGGGGTATTACTGAGTGCTAAGTGGCAGGGTGGGTTTATTGTTGGGTATTTAGTGGCAAGATGGAGTATTACAGAGTGTTAAGTGGCAGGGTAGGTTTATTGTTGGGTATTTAGTGACAGGATGGGGTATTACTAAGTATTTAGTGGCAGGTTTTACTGAGCGTTTAGTAGCAGAATGGTTGTATTGTTGGAAACAGGGTTGTTGTATATTTCAGAATTTAGTGGCAGGGTGGGTGTGTGACAGGGTATTAGATGGCAAAGCAGGTCTGTTGCTGGATATCCAGTAGAGTCCATGTGTTACTGGGTATTGGAAGGGATGGTCCAATTTACTAATTCCAGGAACGGATGGTCCAATTTACCCAATTTATTACTGGGTTTTTAGAGGCCAAGTTGGGGTATAACTGGGTATTTAATGGCAGAGACACTGTATTACTGAACAGGCAGAGTGGTTGCATTGTTGGGTATTTAGAGCTCTGAGTACTTAGTGGCAGGGTGTGTGTGTGTGTTACTTTGATTATGGGTACAGTGGGAGTAACACAGCATATCTGAAGCCAGAGTTGCAATATTTCAGGTATTAGGTGGCAAAGCAGGTCAGTTGCTGGGTATTTTCAGTGGCAGGGTGATTAAAGGTATCCTGGGAGTATTAATCTCACAGGAAGTAGAATAAGATTTCTACAATTTCTACAAATCTTCACGAGTCACATTTCAATTTGTAAATATGGTAGGGTTTTTTTTAATGCACACATCTAGATTTTGTGTGTGCACAACAAAATATGTCAGTGCTAATTCAATGTTGTGAGAAAGATTAAAACATTTAACCCTGTAGATCTTGTAGTCAAGTCAGCTTCTGGTGATCCACCACTGAGAGACAGCTGGTAGTGAAATTCTTATATTTTTGTAAAAGCACGGCTGTAGTTTTTAACCTCATGACCCTTGACGACCCCTTTCACTATTCACCTGTTCCGCCAAATAAGTGTTGAGCATGTCCTCTTCATTCTGTGGCTCTGTGCCCCTCCCATGTCCATTTAGAGAGCATGAGCCCAGCCTTCTGAGCTCTCCGGCCAATCGGTCCACAAGCTCCGAAATCAAGCATGGAGTAAAACAGGGGCGCATATATACATCCATGCTTTCTGTAGGAGCGCCGAGCATCCTCCAGGTCGTGGTCCACTCCCTCCCCGGTGGTGAAAAACACTCACTCTCCAGCTAAACAATGGCACCCAAGAAGGACGTTAAGAAGCCCGAGCCTGCAAAGAAGGCCGAGCCCGCACCTGCACCTGCCCCTGCCCCTGCTGCAGAACCCGAGGCCAAACCCAAAGAAGCACCAGTCGATCTGTCTTCAGTCAAGGTAAATATAAATATAGTAAAACCTTTTAGCATGAAAAATAGCAATAGATTCAGAATGCTAACTTATTAAACAAATCACCCAGCAAAGTGACAGTTTGCTTTTTTGCAGTTTAATTTTATTAATTTGAGTAATGTTTATTTTAGAACATGGATTACTGAGCTACTCGGATAAAAGGAAATATTTACCGATTTTTATTCGTATTTATTGTTCTTGCAATGTCATTTTGTTTAATGGATTAAAAGCAACCTTGCTATTAGCCGTGAAATTGTTTATGCCTTTTTCATTAGTAAGGAAGATTTTTTTTTAAATGCCTTAGTGACTCTCCAGCAGCAGCTATAGCAATGAATCTGCAAAGAATGTAGACTTATGTTGTATATATCTTAAGATCAGGATGATCACTACTTCTTACAAATTTTGTGGAAAATGTTTGGGGGAAAAAATCAGCACTATGAATAGTTTGATTAATCCATCCCTGAGTGACTTAGCCAGCTAATCGATTAATCTATTAATCTAAATGATCAAACTATGCTTCTTTATCCCAACTTTACTGTCTTTACAATCAGGACTCTTTGGGGTGCAGCTCGTAACCAAATGTAGACAAGGTTAAGACACCCAAAGATGGACTTCCCTTGGTCATGTTACCATCGTAGAAGGAGCTAAATTAAGCACATGGAGAGGTGTAGCTTTACCTCCATCACCAAGACTCTCACTTCTTTTTTTCTATTACTCTCCAAGTTTGGTATTTATAGAATTCATGACTCATTTCCCATCTTATATTTCGAATATTCTGAAAGTGGAACCTATTGAGTGTCTGTTTAGCATTAGATTTTTATCTCTTTGCAGAAAATAGAATTAGAAATATTTTAATTTAATGATCGAGGTCACTAAATTCTCTCCTTTTAAACATTTTATGCTCACTAAAGTTGAGATATCTGGGAGAAAAAGGCAATTTTACATGAAGTTAACAACATACTGAAAATTTCTCTGGTTAGTCTGCTATTAAAAATGTTACGGAAACAAGTACAATATGTCAGTGTGCTTTATTTATTATTTTTACTTCTATAATTATTTTTTACTTCAATGTGATTTAATTTTATATATTATCTTTTAAAATCCAGCAATCCTTAGAATTCATGTTACCTCTGTACAGCACTTTGATCAGCAAAATTTATGTACTTTATAAAAAATTTTTTACTCTTCTGACTTTTTTATAGGAATTGAATTATTTAAAAACTCCTGATGCAAATATTTGGTCAAAAATGAGAAAGGCCTTTTAGTATCCAAAGGTTTTTTCTTTTTTTTCTTAAAAAAAAAAATACACGATATTTATTCTATCATTACTGCTATAATATGTTGCTATATTTACAAGAAAAAAAAAAGACACACTGATCATTTAAGCTCCTAAATCTTTTGTATAATAATTATTATAATTACTGAATAATATGAAGAACTGAATAATATTCATTATAATAATTGAATCTGCATTACAATTCTAATGCAATCAAATAAATAAAACAATAACATGACACAATAAAGGTATACCGTAAAGGTATCTTTTGCTATACTTTTAAGTAAATGAAGTTTCTTTTCCCATTTTGGAAACTCTTTCCTGTCTTTGCCTTGTTATATGACGCATTAGTAGTGAAGTGAGCAGAATAAAATGATTTTTCTTCTTTCTGCAGGTTCAGTTCACCCCAGACCAGCTGGAGGGTGAGTTTTACTTTGTACTAAATTTATGTAAATTTTACTCTGTACTTCCATCAGAGACAAGGTTTAGATCTATACAACTCTTAATGGATGGATAGATGGATAGATGAACCCATGGAACAAAACATTCACATGTTGAAATATATAAAATCGCCAAATAAATGGATAAATTGTGTAAACTGTGACGGTTTTTCTGTAGATCTGCCTGGGCAGAACTCTTAGAAACAGTCACTGTTATTATTAAATCAAATTAAATGATTCAGTGAAATACTTTTAGCTCTAAAAGTGAGTTATTGGTCAGAGTGTTTGTAAAGCAGATGAATACCTCATTGCCCTGTAGGAGGTCAGGGAGTCTTCAGGCGTGGTGTTAGTTACACACCGGTCAGCATTCTTGGATTTACGCAGCTCACTCAAACGTACCAGTGCCTTTATAAGGATGGAGTTATATTCTTAGGAGAGCGTATCAATTCCAAGTTGAGGTACTGAACGCCTTCCTCAGGCTTGACTCTGTGTGTGGAGAGTCATTAATCTTTTGCAGCTCACTTACCAGTGAGCCCAAAGCAAATCCTACTGAAATGGGTCAAACTCGATATTGCCTGGTGAAAGCCCGTGGCATGTGTGTGTGCAGCTGTTGGGCTTAATGCGCGAAGATCAGTCTGTGAAATGTCTGGCGTGGCATGCGTTCTTCACTAACCTGACTAGCAGGTCATGAGTAATGGCAGGATTTTACATTAGTAGTGGGAAACATGCCAAAACCTCTCCATTTCCAGATCACCATTACATTCTGACTGACCAATCTCTCAGAAATCCATCCCATATTGGGCCAAAATTCTATTAGGATACAATGGACACAATGGGCATTGTTTATTAATAGAAAATGAATCATATTTTTCTTGTAATCAAGTCATTAACCACACATCCTTAGCAAACTCTCTGTCTCTTTTCATTCCCTCAGACTACAGGGAAGCCTTTGGCCTTTTCGACAGAGTCGGCGACAATAAGGTCGCCTACAACCAGATCGCTGACATCATGCGTGCTCTGGGCCAAAACCCCACCAACAAGGAAGTGAACAAGATCCTGGGCAACCCCAGTGCTGAGGGTACGACCTAGAAGATTTACACCTAATTCCCAAATACATTTCAATATTTTTCAATACTTTTCTCTACAAACCCATATCCATGCTTGAAAGCGACTCAGAAACAATAGTGAGTTTACATCAGCATTGCTTCACTGCCATTATAGTCCACATACTCTATCACCACATACCACATTGTTTTGAGTTACAATACACGAAAATCCAGACATTTTATGTGTTATAGTCTATTTTAGAGACTTGTCTATAGACTGTTAATTTGTCCGGTGACTGTCATGAGCCACTGAGATTCAACAACATGCCAAAGGTTTAGTAGTTAATGTACAACGTGTATAAAGTGTCATCAAATGCATTACAATACAAAAACTACGTAGACACTTCAGGACTTGCTGTTAAAGGAAAATAATCAACAAATTCTAGTTACTGTTACCACCTCGAAGTTGATTATTTTTCTTATAACAGCATGTCCTGAAGTGTTTTATTCCTCTTTTACTACAGCAATTTGTCAACAATTACATTTTATATATTTATAATTATATTAATTCTTGTGGAACGTCTGTAAAACGATCATATATTTTATAGCCACTATAAACAGTCGTTCCCTCATCAGCCTCTTGCAGCTTGTCATGTTACCCAGAATCCACAAAGTCTTTTGTCCTGAAGACTGGCAGAAAACTTCAAGTTACAGCTTTACAGTGTTACAAAGCGCTGACACTGGAGACTCCTTCCAAAAATGTTTAAAAAAACATCTCCTTACAGAAAACTTCATATTAAAAATTACACATTTTTTTTTAAATCCATTTACGTTGATTGTCCACCATACAAACCCATGTGTAGGTTGTTACTATAGAGACGATATCATATTAGAACATGTGTGTTGATATAAACCTTACAGCCAGCTCTACTGTCACAGCTGCCATTTTATGCTATATAGGTATTTATTCAACCCTGGGATTTCTTCAAGCATCTATTACCTCGCATCACACATATTCACATATGCTTTTTTTTTTTTTTTTTTTTTAA
>CM040458.1:27580514-27593640 GCA_022758105.1 Pangasianodon gigas | reverse complement strand
AGTGATGGGCGCTGAGCTGCGCATTGTCCTCTCAACACTGGGTAAGAGCCTGCACGCTATGCACTACACGCTATGTAAAATAAGAAATAAATCCTTTTGATCAAATGTACATTTTCAATTTTTTTGTTACGCCAAATGTAGTTGAGATTTTTGGTGTTTTTAATTTTGCACTGGAGCTACGTGTAAAAAAAAAAAAGAAAAAAAAAAAGTTTCTTTAAAACACACCCAAATCTTGACGTAGTACTTTTTTGAAATTACATGGTTAAGATACATAATCTGATTTTTAAATAAATTATTTTGTAAAATAGCTAGGACATTCTGTATTTACAAATTCAAGTGCAATAAAGTGGAACTATAATATTTTCCACATAACTTCCTGCTTCAGTTTGTCCAAGATGGCTGCTTCTAGAAAGTGTTATAGTAAAAGTTAAAAATGTAATTTTGGACCTTAAAGATGTCTTGGCTGATCAAGCAAAAAAAAAATCTCATTTATACATTAATGGTATAAATGAGATTTTTTTGCCAACCACTGGTCACTCACTCTTTCATTAGTTTTAAATGTGCTAAACCAAATATAAGCCTGGATGATATGTTTTAGAGAGAGATTTACAGTATGTTTCTAATCTCATCAGCATTGTCTGCACCATATTGTTTCATCTGTTAAAATGATGCTTTTATATTATAGTAGATTAAAATGCTGTGTTTTTGTTATGGTAAAATTGTGATAAATATCTGTTTAGTGCATATAATTTTTTATTTTTTTTTTTCTTATTGTTGAAATGAATTATGACAGGTGAGAGAATGACAGAGGCTGAGGTCGACGCTCTCATGGCTGGCCAGGAGGACGAGAACGGCTGCGTCAACTATGAGGGTCAGTGTTGTTTACCAATAAAGATAGTTTGATGATACAATTAAGCAAGAGTTCTGTATCCCTAACTGCATTTTACATCATCTTCCACTGAATAAGTCTGGTTGATAATAGGAGAAACTCCATTATATTAACCCACTTCGTAGTAATACGTAAGGAATAAAACACCCATTGTCGTATGGGAGAATAATAAACGATGAGGTGGTGTGATGCTGTGTAACCTGAAGCAGAGTTACCACCTTGAAGTTGATTATTTTCCTATAACATCACATCCTGAAGTGTTTTATTCCTCTTATACTGCAGCACTTTGTCAACAGTTACAATGTTTATTGTATTAATGAAGGGCATGTCATACTTATTTATTCATTAATACTTACATTTAATGTTGTGGAATGTCCACAAAACAAGTTAGTTCCTGTTATCACTTACGCTACAGCAGCTATAAACAGTTGTTATTTCTCCTGAAGTTGATAAACATAGCTTGTCATGTTACTGGGAAACCAGAAAAGACCAAACTCCACTGTCCTAAAGACTTGCCCATGACAGAAAACTTAAAGTTACAGCTTTACCTCTGACTGTTACAAAGCGTTGACACTGGAGACTCCTTCCGTAAATGTTACATAAACGTCTACTTATAGAAAGCTTCACCATATCAACGAGTACACAAGCTGGTGTTATAGAAAAATAATCATCACCTTCTGACCAATCAGAATCGAGAATTCAACAGGGCTGTGGTATAATAATTATAAAAATCCTCAGAGGTGCTTCTCGTGAAGAAAAAGCTGTTATGTACAGAGTCATAATACCAAAATACTGTAATATAGGCCTAAATTTTTCTTAAATCTTGACATTCTACTGATAGTTTTAAACTATTTTTGGCCTACAAATATTCCCTTGATACATTCCCCTAAATATTACTGATTAATTTCTTACTTTATAATGTTTCTTTTATTCCTGATTCTCTCTTATACTATATTCACCTTTTTCCCCTTTTCCCCCTGCAGCTTTCGTGAAACACATCATGTCCGTGTAAGAGGTAACGGTTGTGAGGAAGCTCGTCTATTTCTCCCGACCCCATGGTGTCAGGACGTCCATGCACTGTTTCCACAACCAGCAGGGAAACAAATTTAGATGAAAGGACTATGGGATGTCGTTTTTAAGCCATTCTTTTTGTCTATGTTTTTTCCCTTCTTTTTGTGTCCACATTTGGAAGCCTTTTTTTTTTTTTTTGTGTTGCTCGTGCCGGCGAGTCTCTCCACAGTGGGGCAGTAACGAGGCGTAAAACGGGGTGCTCTCTTTGACAGTGTACCCCAGACACATACACGCATACTCACTCTCACACACACACACTCTCTCTCTCACATACACACAGACACACACACACAAAAACTCCCTCCTTGTCGTCTGAAGGTGCTAATATACACCGCCTCCACTGTGGACTGGTCGCTGAACCGCCCTCCTCTCCCCTTTGCCCCAGAGTCTTAATTTATTTTTTGCCTCTGTCATTTCTCATAATAAACTTTTCACAAATTCCACCATGATTCCAGGCTCTTGTTCTTTCTCTTACTGCGGTAGGAAGATAATAATACCTTTTATTTATAGGCGCCTTTCAAGACACTCAAGGACAGGATGGAAAACGCTAGCAATTTTTTTTGAAGAATTTAAAGTGTAGACTCCAGTAAAGTACGGGTGACATTTTTACATAATTGCAGTGGTACATTTCTCTAATGCAAGCCCATCTACAGTACATGAATGGAAAACCGTTCAACCGTTAGCAAAGATGTGAGGATTTGGGTGCATGTCTTGTACCGTAGCGGCAGATGAACCTCAAATGGGGCATATTTAAATGAATGGTTTTGTGGAAAAATCTAGTTTGGATGCATTTTACACGTCTTACTATAGTTTCATTTTAGTAGGTTTTGCTTCTTACATTTTCCACTAAATGACAAGCAACAATTAGCATCACAGAGTTAGCAATTGCATCATATACAGTACATGCCTCAAATGATGTTGTCTGGCTTAGTGTTTTGGGGTAAGCAGACTTTAAAAAGCTAGAGCTTTACTTGTGGTTGCCAAATGCCAAATAAAGCCAAATGAAATTTAAATGTAAACAATTACAGTTTATTCAACAAATTGAACTTAGGGAGTAGAAATCTGACAGACTCTCTAGCTAATTGAGTTTAACCTCAAGTTTGTGTGGTATTTCTATCCTCTGGTAGCATTTAGCTCTGACTAACACCTCACAATCAACTACATTTGACACTGAGCAAACAAAACAGTCATCATTCTCATTTGCAGCTCTCAGTTAACTACAAGTGCAGCTAGCTAACATTAGCAAAAAAGGATGCTATCAATGCTAAAAGTTTTACTAATTTTTTTAATCCAGAATGTTTTCATTTTGTAAATTTTCATTTGGTTAATGGAAATGAACTGAAATGAGGTCAATACTTGATATACACAATATCAAGTTAGTACATATCTAGCTTTCCATCATCAATGACTATGTTTACATGCAAATTCTGTTTAAGGTCTGTATTCGGGTTGTAGCCAATATGATGTTTAAATGCGTACAGGCATCAGAATATTCCTGTATACATGGCTGTTGTAAGTATACTATATATATATATATATATATATATATATATATATATATATATATATATATATATATATACACATATTAAGTATAGTATATATATATATTATAAGTATAGTATATTATCCTTATACCTAGCCTATAGCTAAACATCTGTTAGCAACCACAATTCCTTGCGGCGGAATCAGAATCAGAATACTGTCTTAATCTGAATTGGCCAATCGGATTGCGGCGTTTACATGACTCAATGCTGATTAGAATATCACCAAATTCCGATTAATACCAGAATATTGATGTGCATGTAAACGTAGCCAATGCTGTCAGTAAACATTACCTTGTGCTGATGGCTGTGAATGAATTCCTCCATGAAGAATTCATAGCCTTTATATTCAGCTTGGAATCCTCTGGAAAATCCTTTGAATTTTCCAGACACATCTTTAAAATCTCGGGAGTGTTGACAAAATCTTGTCATTGTAATTGCAGATGATAATAATGCTGGTGTTTCTGCAGTAAACAGTCAGCTGTATAGCTTACCAGAACTACTTTTACTGTCTATTCCATCCTGATTATTAACCTCTACACATCCCTGTTATATCAAACACACCTGTGTACACACACTCCTCTGTTTGGACTAGCTAGTTTTAGCTAGCTAGGTGTTGTAATGGGCATGTAGTCAAACATGGGCTGAGAAAGGAAGGAGGGGTTGAAGAGCTGGCTAATGAGCTTGGTTTTATCTCAGAAAGCTGAACAGAGAGAGAGAGATGGAGACCTACTATACCTTTAGCTAGCATATTTGATATGAACCTGTTTTTAAAACCCAAAAAGACTAGCTCACATTTAGCTAACATTAACATTAAAGACTAAACTAGCTAACATTTGAGAGAATAGGAATAAAGCTGTCGTCAGTTAGCCCTAGTTATATTCCCCCCACATACACTGTATGGCATAACATTTGTACACACCTGACCATCACATTTACAGTACTGTGCAAAAGTCTGAGGCACCCTATTTTTTTAGTACAAACTTTGTTATAGATTTTTATTTTCTGACTTCTACATTATTGACTCAGTACAAAAACTGTTTAGATTTCCAAACATTAGTTTTCCAGCACAAAATTAAATGCTACAGAAAAATGTTTGTATGTCAGTAAAGAAAGCAGCAGATTCCATAAGAGACACTTTTCAGATAAAAACATAATGAAGGCTACTGGGTTTCGCTGCAGAAATAAGAAGCAAGTGTGACAGTCAAAGTCTCCAGAAGAACTGCGGCTGCTTCTGCAAGATGCTCAGTAACACTTACAGCTCATTTCATTATAAAACTGCACACACTGCACCTGAGACTATTTTTTTTTTTTAAAGCGAAGGATCGCCACACCAAATATTGACTTTGTTTCATTTATTACTGTTTACTGCTCTTTATAGTTTTTTTTTTAATGTAGAAACATTTAATTTCATTATTTTGAAGGCATCTTTGCTCTACAGCATTTATTTGCACAGTACTATATATGTTCTTGTTGAACATCCCATTCCAGATTTAGTCCCCTTTGCTATTATACTGACCTCCACTCTTTTGGGAAGCCTCTCTACTAGAGTTTGGTGCATGACTGTGGGGATTTGCCCATAATATAATAATTTAAAAAAATGTAAAAGTTGTGCTTGCATAAGTATTCACCCCATTGCTATGAAACCCCTAAATTAGTTTTGGTGCCATCTAACGTCATAGAAAGTTGATTTGTCTGTAATTAAAGTGTCATGTGATCTCCATATAAATACAATATAAATGCTGGAGAACCCAGCGTTTGTTAGAGAACATACCTAAATGAACCAAGAAGCTATCAAAACAACTCTTTTTTTGGTTATTAAGAAAAATCCCAAGCTTTGACCATACCACAGAGTAACATGAAATCCATTATTTAAAAAATGGAAAGAATATACGTAGCACAAGCGTGACTTTGCCAAGATGAAGCCGTCCACCAAAAGTCACTGACTGGTTTAAAAGAGCACTAGTCATGGGGTGAATACTTATGCAAGACTATAAGATAATATATACACTTAGGATATTTCTGAAACCTCATCAGTCCTACCGGAAGCTTGAAAAGAATGGCATTCCAGTGACACTCGTTTTCGTCCATTTTCTTTATTTTCGTAGCTGTTAAGAGCATTTGTAATCAGCGTCATATCAACAGGAGAAAAACTGCATACATCTACAGGACCTTTTAAATAGATTTACAGTTGCTGTGGGAGTGAGCGAAGGGCAAACAGGGTGCAGAAAAATACAGAAGCCAAAAAACGAAGAAGGGGAAAAACACGGGATACCACAAATGACGACAGAAAAAAGATACTGGAGCACTTCAAACATGTGCAAGGTGAGTTTTCTCTTTTTTTTATACATTAATTTTGTACTGTTTTTTTTTTGTCTCTTTATTTCCACCTCCTACAATTACATGTAAAACAAACCTAAGTATCTAAGAAGAACACGGCAGAGTACAGAGGGTGTGACTGAGAGTCCCGAGTTTATGCTCCATACAGTGGATAATAAAATAACAAGCAAAAGCTTTCTTGGACAAACACATGCCCAGAGGCAACGACTGCACTGTGATGTACAGGGACAGCAGTGACTATAATACATGATCATTACTTTCCAATAATCTGCACTAAGCTGAGAGAGACAGTGATGTAGCTTTTCCGTTATAACAATAAACTGTAATCCAAATCAGGAATAATAATCTTTCTCTTAAAGGAATAAGAGACGATCAAGATGATTTTCAGCCTAACCTAACCATATATGTGGTTACCACATGCAAGAATTTTGACTCGTTTCCCTCTTTTAGAAAAAAAAACCCCATAAAAACCTACTTATAATAGATGTCTAAGGGCTTAAGCTGCTTCTTTCTTCAATATACCTTTAATGTTAAACAGATTTTTGTTGGATGCTTTCCAATGTACTCAAATTTTCATTTATTTATTAATTTATCTTCAGTCAACGCTTTATCCTGAGCAGGGTCATGGAGCGATAAATCGTGCACATTGCTTGTAGTTTGTCTCCTGTAGGTGTGTAGCGAGTGCTCCTGTTGTCACCTGTGGGCGTGGCTTTTCCACATGGAATTTTTTATTGACTTCCGATGAGAAATATTCGTAACTATACAGTATGTAGCTTCTGAAGCGAACTAGTTAAACACCAATTGAATAACGCACTAATCAGTGTGAAAATTGGTTCTTTGATTTACGTTACATGCCAGGACTCGTATTGGGTCCGCTGGAAGATTAGCAAAGCGAGCTAGCTGTACTAGTTATGTACACTCACCTGAGGCACTAATGATCTCTTTCCAAGCTTTATTTTTCTTCGTAATGTCTCTATACATGTTTAATGAGAGGTCGTACTGTATATGACAGGATAAGATGAAACCACGATTATAGTTTTTTTTTCCATTGCTGCATGTCAAACAGAAAAATCTGAATTAATTACAGGTAGGTAGACAAGCTGTTAATAGGACAATGAAGAAACATCGATCCACATGCATTACAGGATTGGTCTAAAGAGTTGTTTGGATTTGTCGCTTTACTGTGTCTACCTAATCTCCAATAAAAATTCTTATCGCTGTCGCTGAAATCGCAGCTCCGTGTTGTGATATATAATCGCCTGTAGAATTGTCACTTGCTAGACTATACATTATGTGTGACAAATATTACAGAATTATGATTATATGTTTAATTCATCCTTTCAGAGATTGGACTGCTTTTTCAGACGAAAGAATTTGTGGTTTTGCAACTAACGCCGCATGGAAACCACAAAACTTAACCAGAACTACTTTTTACTGTATTCATTGGAAAGTTCTGGTACGACTTCTTCTTTTTTCTCACTCTTCTCTTTATCTGTCCTACTCTAACACCGTTATCCTTATTGTTACAACTATTGTTGTAGTTTTTGTGTTATAATTCATGTCATATAGTGACAATTTAAATGTTCATTGTCTGAATTCAACAACTGCCCTTAGACTTCTATTATAAGTAGGTTTGGAGTAAACAGATTTTCTGTTCTTTTATCAATGCAGAGAAACCGTGTTGAAACTCCTGTCTGTAGTAATCACATGCACACTATAGATACGATGGATAGAGATTAGGTTGAAAAACACTGGAGTATTCCTTTAACTGCAGATCTAACGTGTGTGTCTGATGCCTGGACCCCTGGGCAAAGCCAACGCAGTCATTTAAAATGATCAAACAAGCATAACATCGTCGTGACTAATAGCTAAAAACATGTAGTGTTCGTTTTATCCAATAACTCAGCAAATAACTTACTAAATCCATATTTGAAATAGAAAATAGCTCTTTTTTATACTAGAATTGACACATGCGCATCACCATTGTTTCCTTTTTTCATTTGCAATAATGTGTTTGTAAAGATATTACGTTATTGAAGAATTATTATTATTTTCTGATCAAGAGATGCTGTTGACAAATAATCGGCGTAATTATACATATATTAATATACATTGTATATCATTTTGTTGGTCAGGTGAGCGATTTTTTTTTTTCAAGAGGCGGGGTTTGGACTCCATGCACTGGCTCTGCGCAAAAGAACGAGGAGGAAACAGCTGCCCAAAATCATTCTTCTTTCTATTCCTAACGCTAAACCTGATCTGAGATCAGCATCTGTACACCACCGTAATAAAAAAAAAAAGAGAGAGCGAGAAAGAAAAAAAATCACACAGCATACAGGGAGAATAAAAGCACTGGTACCTTTCTAGCTAATTAACTGGAATCCTAGAATAAAAATGATTCAAATACCATAAAATAGGAATAAAAATCCAACAACAATTCTTTATTTTTTCACCCATTTCTCCTCCTTCCATGAGAAAGTCCGCTCCAGCTCCGGGTGGCTGCTCTCGTTCCGGCGACAGATAACGACTGTGATGTGGATGAGATGATGTTGGGGGGAAATGCAGTGTCCCAGAAACGTTCAGAGGGTCGTTAGCCACTACTACGACACCACTAGAGGGGAATGCTGTATATATATTTATATATAGATGGGCGGAGCTGATGACGTAGCTGGGCATTATGGAGGATGGTGAAGGTTTTTTTTTTTTTCTTTTTTTTTTTTCTTTTTTTTTTTAGAGTCCCTGCTTGGCCAGAGCAGCTGTGACGTCCTCGGCGAGCGTGGCCAGCTGTGGGGACTCGAGCAGGTTGATGCTGCCGGATGACGACATGTGGTGAGGAGACAGACCCGGAGTGACGATCTCAGCGCCGTGATCCACGCGAGCCTTCGCTGTCTCACGGAACATCAGCTTGTGGCTCTCGATCTGAGAGGACAAGAGTAGCACAGTTACAATAGGACCATTCAGGAGGTCATCTATATAATATAACATATGTAGCTGGATACACACTACTGGCAAATGTAGGAAAATGTAGGAAAGCAAGCACCGCTTTTAATTTTTGGAAATGAGTCAAAATGGACTTGAAGCATCTGTATAGCTTCAACTTGAAAAATCATGATCTATGAATTGATATAATTCATTAATTGATGTCCTCTTGCCACTTTTTTTCCAACCCCAAGACCATTTACACCATTTATTTGGTACATTTGTTAGGAATCTGTGTGTAAACAAACGTGCAATGATGATGCCCTGAGTGAATTAATCCCAGGCTCCATTATTCAGGCCAAGTGTGAAACTATCCTAACATCAACTAACCTAGCTATCCTCACAAGTCAGACGTCTAGCATTCACTAGAGAACTACTTTCACCAAAAGAGGAAATTTTACTGACATTGCAGATGAACAACTACAGACCTTTCAACAAACACACCGGATTATCTCTTACCTGCTGCTTCAAACAAAACTATTTCCAACAAAATCTTTTTAAATAAGTTTTAAAAATGGGATTCTGTAAATCTTAACTATATCTTGCTATCTGCTCATTGACTCTCTTTCTAACTGCTGGAAACCGTGTGGAGAGCTAGTCAGACCAACCTGATTCTGAAGCTTGTGGCCAGAAAGGTGTATAAAAGACATCAGATGCTCTATGGGCAGGGAGTAGGCAAAGAGTCTGCTAGTAATAGATAACAAACTTAATAGATGGGTTTAAGACCACCAGTAATTGTTGTTCCACCACTAGATGGCACTATAATTAACGGCTGTACGAAATGCTCATGAAAACATCTCCCTTCATCCCATGAATCACTGTTTAATCCTGCAAATGAAAAGGATCAAGTCATAAATTTCCCAAAGTCACAGTCTATCGCACAGTGCTTGGACCCCTTGATCGCTACCTGAGGATATATTATGCATTTATAGAGCTATAGAATGTGCTTTTTCAACACAAACTGGGAAAATGAAAGAAGCTAATTATAGATCAGTGTGTTGAGCCTAAAAGCTCATAGGGTGCATGTTAAAAAATTTCCAGCAATCGAGCTACAAAGATGAATTTTCTAGGAAAGTCTTATAGGAAAAATTCTTTTGCCATCAGTATAATACAGGACACAGTTTTTTTTTTTACTTGGTATTCTGCATTAACGAAGATAAAGAAATGAAATTTTTACAAAATAAAACCTGTTACACAGGAGTATAGTAAGTGTGAAAGGTCGCGCTCACTTACCATCACATTGCCTCCTCCTGGTACATGATGGGCATTATCCAAAGAGCCAACTTTAGCCTGGGCTTTATCCTTAAAGTCCAGTTTTACACTCTCAATGCGCACGTTACCGCCACCTACAGGAATGGAGGCACAAGAAAAATCTTAGTGGGTGTTTTATGTCCAAACTGTGATCGTCCACCATTTAAAAATGTTCACAATCCTTGTAAAATAATGAAGTTATAGCTGGTCTATTAAGACTTCTTTAAGTTCCTAGGTTGAACATTAAATGCCTCTGTAATGTCAAACCTAATATTATCCATCCATCCATCCATCCATCCATCCATCCATTCTCTGTACTGCTTATCCTACACAGGGTTACAGGGTAAACTGGGCCCTATCCCAGGGGACGGGGCACCCTGGACTGAGTGCCAACCCATCGCAGGGCACAATCACACACACTCACACACCACTGACAATTTTAATGCCAATCAGAGTAAAACGCATGTCTTTGGACTGGGGGAGGAAACCAGAGTACCCGGAGGAAACCCCTGAAGCACGGGGAGAACATGCAAGCGCCACGCACACAGGGTGGAGGTGGGAATATTGTAATATTGTATAATCTAATATTGTTCATTATTCAATTATGATAAAGTTTATTATTAATCTTTGTATATATACTTTTTTACTATTTGCAAGCTTGAAATTATCTTGTTCTATTACCTAATAATTTTGTTTCTTTCTGCAAACGAATGCTTAAAGATAACAACTTTATTTTTAGAAACAATTTTAAATTAAATTTTTTATTTTTTATTTTATCATAATCTCATATTAGATCAAGTTATTTCGAGTTATGACTTGCTAAGATATCATGTATTGCAATGCAGTTTGTACAGCCCTGAAATAAAATTACATTACCTCATTACATCTATATTTAAATCTAATACTTTTAGAATAATTTCCTGATGGGGCAGCTCTATAAATTTCACAGAAATTTCTACATGTTTCCTTACAAATAATTGAATAAATTACATTAATATGCACAGAGGACATGCCCCCAACCTTGTATACTCCACCCCTCCTCCAGGTAAACCAATGTTTCGTTGCCTGCATTTGTATATTGGAACATGATTGGCTCTTAGATTTTATGACTTATTAACACTTTGGCTATCACATGCTTTTCAGATTCTCCTGTTTTTAAAAGAACAAAGCAAAACTGCTGCAGTAACCATTTTCAGTCTGCGTCCTCAGATTAATACATCGGACAGGTTTTGATCGTAAAGAGCACGTTTTATGAACTTTTGGGTAATTTTAATATCATACAAATCCTAAATTAGGTGGTGTTTAAAAAAGGATCATTATAATTAATACTATAAATGAATAGTGCGATGTAAACGTTTGGCAGAACTTTAAGTTAGTAGATGTCAGATAATGCACTAATCATTATTGGGTTTGTAATAATAGTATATTGACTATTAAAGCTATTAAATTAGTGCTGTAGTTTATATTTTTGTTTTCGTTGCACAAAGCACATAACCAGCAGGTGGCGCTGTTGTTCTGTGACGCATTAATGCATGATCAGAGCAATAAATTACATTGGTTTATCAGCATGACATGACATTTTTCTACGTTTAGGGCCCCGAATGTCCTTAAACAGCATGTCAGTGGATGTGTGTGTGTGTGTGTGTGTGTGTGTCAGTGGATATGTGTGTGATAGCGGATGTGCGTGTCAGTGAATGCGCTAACCTGGCTTGTGGTGGATGTTGTCCAGTGAGCCGCACTTGGATGTCACATGACTGAGATCGAGCTTCTTTGTTTGAATTTGTACCTGTGAAAGACAGAAGTTATGTCACGTTAATGCAGAATAGGGCCTTGGTGTCATGTCAAAAAAGTGGAGGGGGAAAGGCAGGCTGAGAAATGTATCTGGTATGAGGGTGCGTTCACAATATTCAAAACCTGATTTAAAAAATGACAGGTTCTCATTGGGCACCAGCAACAGTGCATACACATGTTTCTACGCATAGAACGTTTTTTATCTATTTCTTCTTGTGCATGAGGATGTGAGTATATTTACACACGCTCCTGACCATGTATATGCAGGACCCCCTAGTGGTAGAAAAGTGTAATTGCTGGTCAACTGATTATGAGGCGCTCTCGTCACACTTATTGTCAATCCTATCAGCAGAACTAACAGAGAAATGACTGATTTTGGTGCTCACGAGGCACAGATAGGTGACAGAGATGAAATATAAAGTAAAATGGTTACAACACACATCTAAAGATTGAGTCCTATCATTGATTCCAAAAACAAACAAAAATAAAAGACTACAATAATGAAGTATTTTTTGTGAATGTTGCTGGTGCAGTAGAAGCCACACATGTAGCCATAAAATGTAAAAAAAAAATACATAACTATTTATTTATTTATTTATTTATTTATTAGACAATCTACTTGTAAAAGTGACAAATAAATCATTGTTATTTCACTCTACTTCGTGCAACAGTATTCCTACTTCACATCTTCATGGACATTTCAACAAACGCCATCAGGCTATTAGGCTTGTCAAAGGGACATTGTTTACCATATATGGCAATTTGGGGGTGTTTCTTTATGCAAATTAGTGTGGCCATGCACTAGCAAAGCAATTCAGAATGTGTGGTATTCCATGTCCATTGTGTACAGCTGTTATTAAATAAAATCTGTAAGAACACAGCAATGCGTGAAAAAAAAGGAATAAAACAGAATAGAAATAAGGGTCCCTGGAGGACTAGTGGTTAGGCCACGGTGCTCTCACCGCCATGACCCGGGTTTGATTCCCGTCCACAGTTTCTTTTACATCATGTGGAAGGCCGGGTGCGTGTGCATCGTTTACCTGGGGAAGAGATGGCACCAGGATGCACTATGGGAAGAAGGCAAGCTGGCGGAGGCAGTGTGATGCTCTGGGCAATGTTCTGCTGGGAAACTTTGGGTCCTGGCATTCATGTGGATGCTATTTTGACACATACCACCTACCTAAACATTGTTGCAGACCAGGTACACCCCTTCATGGCAACGGTATTCCCTAATGGAAGTGACCTCTTTCGGCAGGATAAT